>JAWNLU010001422.1:872500-905000 GCA_035042165.1 Drosophila kuntzei
TTTTACATTCATTTTACTTTAATTTGATAAATTTGTTTTCTTATTTTCTTTCTTTTGGGTTCCATTATTCTGCTTCTTATCTTATTTCGTCTCAATTTACCTTTTATTCTTATTTTGTCTGCCTTTCTCTTGTTTTTTTTTCTCCTCTCTTTTCTCAATTATTCTCTTCCCTATCTCTCTCTTCTTTATCTTCTCTCTTCTCTTATTTTCTCCTTTCTTTTCGTCTTCTTTTTAATTCTTGTTGAGAATATATATGTAATCCAACGTATAAGTAACAGCATACATGCCTGTATGTTATTTACAGAGAAGAACTCTGTTATCTATTAAGTTATGACGCTATGTTAAGTCAGTCGCCATTTACACTTTGTTAAAGACACACGAAGTGCTCTTATGTATATTTAATTATCAAATCCAATAATTCTAATATCCCTCCATTTCTCTTCTATTTTAATGGTAAAAATAGAAGAGGAGCAAATTCGAAAGAAGTACAGAAGAACGAAAAGAGAATTTCTTTCGCCTTTTCTGTCTAAGAAGAAATAAAAACGAAGAGAGAACCACTTTCTTACTTTTCTCTACTTTACTCTCTACTTTGCTTCTCTCTGCTCTTCTTTTTATGTATTATATTACGTCAACTCTTATCTTCTCATCGTTTCACTCTTTTTATATTATTATTTGTATGCTCTTGTCTCTACTAATGTTCTTCTGTTTTCCCCGTCTCTCTTCTTGCTTATTAATTCTCTTTTCCCTGCTTGTATTTATTCTTCTCCCTACCTTCTTATATCTTCTCTTTTCTCTCAGCTCTACTTTTATTTTCATTAACTTTATTCTATTTTCTGCTGGTTTCTCTTCTCTCTTTTTGCCTGTCTCTTCTCCCCTCTTTGCTGTTATCTGTTCTTTCTCTTTTCTTTCAGCTCTTCTATATTTTCATTTCACTTCTTTTCTTTTCTTTTCTTTTATTTTCTTCTAGCTCTTTTCTCCTCTTTCTCTTATTTTCCATACATATCTCGGTTTGTATCTTTTCTAATTTCTACTTTCTTATATCTCTAGCTTTTCTTTATTTTATTTTATTTTCTTCTCTTCATTTCTTTAATTATATTATATTTTCTTTTCGTTCGTCTAATCTCTTCTTGCACATCTCATATTTTCTTCGCTCTTCTTTCTTTTTAATTATCTTATTTCTCTTTGCTCCTTTTTTCTTTTATTTTCTTTTCTTCCGTTCTGTTCTCTGTTCTCTCTTCTCTCTTCTCTCTTCTCTCTTCTCTCTTCTCTCTTCTCTCTTCTCTCTTCTCTCTTCTCTCTTGTCTCTTGTCTCTTGTCTCTTGTCTCTTCTCTCTTCTCTCTCTCTCTTCTCTCTTCTCTCTTCTCTCTTCTCTCTTCTCTCTTCTCTCTTCTCTCTTCTCTCTTCTCTCTTCTCTCTTCTCTCTTCTCTCTTCTCTCTTCTCTCTTCTCTCTTCTCTCTTCTCTCTTCTCTCTTCTCTCTTCTCTCTTCTCTCTTCTCTCTTCTCTCTTCTCTCTTCTCTCTTCTCTCTTCTCTCTTCTCTCTTCTCTCTTCTCTCTTCTCTCTTCTCTCTTCTCTCTTCTCTCTTCTCTCTTCTCTCTTCTCTCTTGTCTCTTGTCTCTTGTCTCTTGTCTCTTGTCTCTTGTCTCTTGTCTCTTGTCTCTTGTCTCTTCTCTCTTGTCTCTTGTCTCTTCTCTCTTCTCTCTTCTCTCTTCTCTCTTCTCTCTCTCTTCTCTTCTCTCTTCTCTCTTCTCTCTTCTCTCTTCTCTCTTCTCTCTTCTCTCTTCTCTCTTGTCTCTTGTCTCTTGTCTCTTGTCTCTTCTCTCTTCTCTCTTCTCTCTTCTCTCTTCTCTCTTCTCTCTTCTCTCTTCTCTCTTCTCTCTTCTCTCTTCTCTCTTCTCTCTTCTCTCTTCTCTCTTCTCTCTTCTCTCTTCTCTCTTCTCTCTTCTCTCTTTCTCTTTTCTTCTCTCTTCTCTCTTCTCTCTTCTCTCTTCTCTCTTCTCTCTTCTCTCTTCTCTCTTCTCTCTTCTCTCTTCTCTCTTCTCTCTTCTCTCTTCTCTCTTCTCTCTTCTCTCTTCTCTCTTCTCTCTTCTCTCTTCTCTCTTCTCTCTTCTCTCTTCTCTCTTCTCTCTTCTCTCTTCTCTCTTCTCTCTTCTCTCTTCTCTCTTCTCTCTTCTCTCTTCTCTCTCTCTCTCTTCTCTCTTCTCTCTTCTCTCTTCTCTCTAATCTCTTCTCTACGTAATACATAAATGTTAGCTGTCATCTGGTAAAATCCTTTAACCGTTGCTCACTTTCAACTTTGAAGTTGGCAAACTTTTCGCTTTGTATAATTAAAACTATGCAAGGGAGAATGGTGAAAAGAGAAAGGCAGCTGGGAAGGAGGAGAACGAGTTGAAAAGAGGAAGAAGAAGACGAAACCAAATTGTTTACATGTGTCTTTGTTACAGTTATCATTGGTGGTTTTTAGAGTGGGTTTTACGGTGGCTCCAATTTGCCTGGATTGCACTTCTTCCCTCTCTCTCTAACTCTCTCTCTCTCCCTCTCTCTCTTACTCTTGCTGTGTTTGTTTGCATATATGCAAGACGTCAAGGCTGCCACGCCCACATGATGCCACGCTCGTTACGCCCATTTTATTTAGCATTTTCTCTTTTTACATGTTTTTGTTGTTGTTGTTGTTGTTGTTTTTTTTCGGTTTCCTGCGGTTTTTAATTAAAATTAACTTTGTTTATTTTGCGCTTTTCCCATTTGGCAATGCTTCAACCTCCCCTCGCACTCGCCTACTCTTAAAACAAGGCTTGTCTTTCGCCTTAAAAGTGATGTTTACTTAAGTCGCATTGTTGTTGTTCTCGTTGTTGTTGTTGTTGTTGTTGCAGTTGTTGCTTGTAATTGCCGCCATTTGCCGTTGTCGTCAGCAGCCATCATCAGCAGGCTCCGCATCCGCATCCGCATCCGTATCCGCAATTGTTGTTGTTGTTGTTGTTGTTGTTGTTAGTTTTACCTGTTGGCAGCCTCCTCAGCCAACTGTCAACCGGCAAGTGCCAAGTGGCAACTTCCAACTGCCAGAAGCGAAAGAGTTTTACAATCATCGTCATCATCATCATCATCTTCATCATCATAATCATCATCATAATCATTCTCTTCACACTGAGAAAAAGAACAACTTCTAAAGTCAACAACATTCATCTAACATATTTTATTCTTAAAACAAGACCATTTTAAGACCAAATTACTAATACTAAGAACCAGGAATTAAAACCTTAACCGAAACCGTAACCTTTAACCGATAAAAACCGATTGAAATTTGTAACCGTAACTGTAACCGTGTTTTCCGCTGTACCGAAACCCATAAACCGAAACTCTTTAAGCCGAAAGAACCGTTTAGTAACTGATTCATTTAGAAGGGTTAATTTCGGATCTGACAGTCGCAGTTACTGAGCAACTTTGATAACTTTGAACTGTCATAACTTTGTCAAAACTCAATCAATTTCAATGCGCAATGTAAATTTGGACAAGTTTTTTACTCTAAATTCGTTCTGCATTTAAATTTTGTTCATTTTGAAATTTCGAAATTTTTAGAAAAACGATAAGGGGTAACACTGTAAAATTTCTAAGAAATTCGAAATTTTCAAAAATTTCTAATCGAACAAAGTTTAAATGTAGAACGAATAAAGAGGTAAAAACATGCACAAATTTACATTCCGCATGGAAATTGATTGACTTTTGACAAAGTTATGGCAGTTCGAAGTTATTAACATTCAGTAATGTCAAAATAATCGAAATTTTAGATACGTATCGATAAAAGATACGCATCTCTTTGGTATCAAATATTCAACTATTCGGACTTTTATCCGAGGCCCGGGCCCGAGCGAAAAAAAGCCCGTTTGCGATTTGCAGGCACGAAGGCTGTGGATTTTTTGAAGTAGCCCGCGGGACACGAAGCCCGAAAAGGACCATCTCTAGTCCCATCTCTAGTTCGGAGACCAAAATCTTGATTTTAAAACCTATTTTTTATCAGTGCATCGGCATTTCTCGCGCGAGCTGTGTAACTTTTGTAACTTTAGTTTGGCCAAGTTTTTGTTATGGCTGCCGGCAAACGGCCACGCCTACCGCCTACCGCCTACATCCTTCCATAAAACTAATGTTAAGAAAAACTGCTCAGTCATGAAATACCGCGTTTTTTGCGTTTTTAATAAAAAACTCAAAAACATAAAACTTAAATTGGATAATAAGAAGGGCAAATATCAGGCCCAAGATCAAGGTTAATATAAATAATAAATAATAATATAATATAATAATATTATATAAATAATAATATAATATTATATTATATTAATATTAATATAATATAATATAAAATTGGCCCAACCGGCCCAACCCAATTGGAAACCGTAACCTTTAACCTGTGAAAACCGATTGAAATTTGTAACCATAACCGAAAAAATGTTTTTCCGCTGAACCGAAATCCACAAATCGAAACTCTTTAAACCGAAATAACCGTTTAGTAACCGATTCATTTATAAGGGTTAACTTCGAACTGCCATAGCATCAATTAATTTCCATGCGCAATGTAAATTTGAACAAGATTTTACCTTTAAATTCGATCTGCATTTAAATTTTGTTCGATTTGAACATTGGAAATTTTCGAAATTTTTCGAAAAATGATAAGGGGTAACACTGTAAAATTTCTAAAAAATTCGAATTTCAAAAATTTTCAAAAATGAATAAAATTGGAATGCAGAACGAATTTAGAGGTAAAATTATTCAAAAATGTACATTGTGCATGGAAATTGATTGAGTTTTGACAAAGTTATGGCAGTTCGAAGTTATTAAAAATCAAAATAATCGAAATTTTCAAACCAAATTAACCAAATTTAGATGAGATCAAATTATAATAAAATCGACATTACGCTGAACCATTCCAGTAACCAGATAACATTATTTTCCAGGCTAAAAAGAGCATTAAGTCTTCTTTCATGTAAAGCAATGAATAACGCTTCTTATTTTAATCAACCGAAAACTTCAATTTTTATTTTTTTTGTGAACCGAAACCATATCGGTATTTTGAAACCGAAACTTATAAAAAACCGATAACCGTTAAGAAACCAGTACTCCAATATTTTGCATAACCGATAACCGAAAACTTCAATTCGAGTATAATCGAAACCGTAACTGAAACCGATATTCGTCTCGATTTTAATGCCTGGCTTAAACTATTTCCAAAAACGAAAAATTTAGATGCAATAATTTTCAGAGGTTTAATCTGGGATCTAGACGGACACGGCAATATCGACTCGGTGTTGAATGCTGGTCATGAAACCTTATCTAGATTGTTATTGACATGATAAAGCACAAGTCGCATATACCCGCTGTAAAATAGGATATTTTATAGGGTATTAAAAGCAGGCTATTTGGCATTTTGATTATCGCATTTATTTGACTTTCGATGCATTTGGTGTTTGTCTTGTTCTTGCAACCAAAAATAATAATATGAAAATAATATGTTATTAGTACATGAAGAGGATCTTAAAACTTGAGACTTGAGAGTTGGACACTGGATTTGAGACTCTTTATTAGGAAGTTAGGCGTGACTCTCATTGTTGAAGTAATGATTGTGGGAGAGATTGAGAGATTGGGGAACTGGAGCCGCATTTGCCAGAGATGCCTCGGATGATGTGCTGGATGTATTATCACTATTATCATCTCCATCTTCATCTCCATCTCCATCTCCATCACAATTCGAATTCAGATTATTGGAACCAGTTGCCGCTAGTTCCGCATAGAGTTGTTCGAGTAGTTCACGAAAAAGTGTCGGATTCACATTGATGCTGACACTCATGAGGACAAACCAATCGCCATAGCCGGCATTCGATAACACCTGACGCACATGCGACTTGGGCATACCCCTCAAATGGGTGCGCAACAATTGGAGTCGCAATTCCGGGCAGCATACGAGCAATAATCGATAGAGTATATTGATTGCCGCCAGCATTGCGATAAATAGAAACCATACATAGAGCACCGCAAACAATTTCTCATTCAATATGTTCAACGGCAGCACACAGAGTATATCCAGTACGTTGGGTGTACCACTCGGTCCATAGAAGAACATCTCACACTTGGCGACCTTGGGAAAGACCCTCGATGTCATCAGATTCCAAAGATTCCAATCGTAGACGGGAATCGCGGCCAGCGCATGAATATATTTGTGCCAGAATCCATTGAAGATGATGTCCATAAGCCAAAAGTTAAACACCTGCAGACGATAAACATTAGTTATCGATACAAATTAATCGATTAATCGAAAACTATCGATGCAGTTCAATTTGTATTGATCACAAGCTGCAATTCTCCATTTTGCAAAGCGACAAGTTATCGATAATCACGAGATAGTTATCGAAAAGCAAGGATTCTAAGCAGCGATTAATCGAGGATATTTAATTTTGATGAAGTTTGACGATTACAAACGCAATTATCGTTTATTATAATCGTTTTCAATGTCCATTAGCCAAAAGTTAAACGCCTGCAGACGATAAACATTAGTTATCGATACACAATTATCGATTAATCGAAAATTATCGATGCAGCTCAACTTGTATTGATCTCAAGCTGTAATTAATTAAGGATATCTAATTTGGATGAAGTTTGACGATTACAAACGCAATTCTTCATACATATCGATAACTTATTGATAATACAAGTTAATTGTATAAACGACAGAAATCAAATTATCGATCAATCGATTATAATTGTTTTCAATGTCCATCAGCCAAAAGTTAAACACCTGCAGACGATAAACATTAGTTATCGATTATATTTCGATACGAATTTATAGATTAATCGAAAACTATCGATGCAGTTTAACTTGAGTTGATCTCAAGCTGCAATTGTCCATTTTGCAAAGCGACAAGTTATCGATGAACACGAGATAGTTATCGAAAAGCAAGGATTCTTAGCAGCGATTAAATAAAGATATCTCATCCAACAATTCTTCAATCGATAACTTATTGATAATGCAAGTTAATTGTATAAACGACAGAAATCAAATTATCGATCAATCGATTATAATTGTTTTCAATGTCCATAAGACAAAAGTTAAACACCTGCAGACGATAAACATTAGTTATCGATACACAATTATCGATTAATCGAAAACTATCGATGCAGTTCAACTTGTATTGATCTCAAGCTGCAATTAATCAAGGATATCTAATTTTGATGAAGTTTGACGATTACAAACGCAATTCTTCATACAAATCGATAACTTATTGATAATGCAAGTTAATTGTATAATCGACAGAAATCAAATTATCGATCAATCGATTAATAAAGCGGTGGATTTTGTATTCCCTCTTCCTTATACATATCTATAGTGTATCGATTTAGGATTGATTTATCGATAGGCAAGCTATCGATCAGCGTTACATAAAAGTATCGATTAACTCTGGACGATAAATTGTAATAGTCTCACGATCTTGAAACAATATTAAAAACAAAAATAATCGATATATGATTGTTGAATCGATACATTTTTGATGGGCATGAGTTAGTTATCGATTGCGTATCGATTAATGTAAGAATTCAGTTGGACACTTTTACGACACATTTGTAGCTATTTTTTAGTAATGAAACTCGATAACTTATCGATACAAATAGTAGGTTATTGATTCAAAATTTATCGAAGTATCAACCATTGATATTGACAAAGTTTATGTGGCTTAATGACGAATTCACGAAATTGTGCTCGATTAAAATTACATTTGAATAAAGAAATCGATGATTTATCGATAGCTAGAATCGAAATAATTTCTACTCACGCTTATAATCAGATTGAGGAGCTCACAGAACGCATACTTGAGGGCATAGCAACAATGAATGGCGGAGAATCGAGCCCGAAAGTACTTGGTGAGCATGCGAAGACGCATTCGATAGGTTTCCTCGAGGATGAGGGCATCCCCGATCTCACAGCAGAGTTGCTCCATGCGCTGTCCCTCCCACACCTTCCACAGATACGATGGGAAGTAGAAGAGCAGCGACTGAAAGAGCAATACCATAAAGACCCATTGATAATAGCGCAAGTACATGCGCTTCGTAACGCCTCGTGTCTCGGGTCCAACACCCTCGGCAATCGAAATGATTCTCGCATAATGCTCATTGTTAGCGAGGAGAGCACGCATCGTGCTCCGATTCATCGCCTTCGGGTCGCGTTCCATTGTGCTGGATATATCGGGTATCGGTTTGCTCGCATCGATGCTATCGTTCTCGAGGGGAAGTATATAGGTGCCCATGGTCCAGCAATAGGATTGCACATATTCCGTATGCTTCGTAGCACTCAGACAGAGTATCGGCTCACCGAAATACTGTTTAGCCGATAGTAAAAATGTGCAGGTCAAAAGTATGACAATCGTGCACTTGGAATGCAGCGTGAATATCGGATCGTATATGCGGACCGTCTTCAACCGCAGGTACTTCGACAGCGGCTTCACGGCAGCGTACATTTCTTCCTCTTCTCTTCCTTTTATCTTCCTTTCTCTTCACTTTCTCCTGCTCTTTCTGCTGCTCTCACTCACGTATTGTGCTTGTGTGATTTTTCGTTTTCGTTTATAAATTAAATTTCTCACGCGTGACAGCAAAGAGAAAACCGAAACGGAAGAAAAAAATAAAGGAAACAGCCACAAAATGTATGAGAAAAAAAAACAGGGACAACTGTCAATGTTGTCAACAGTGTTGCCAACTGTTAACGGCCCAAAAAAGCTATATCAACATTTAAAAATAGCTAGAAAAAGCTATAAGAAAGCTGAAAATAAGCTATTATAGTTTTATACCCTGCGTCCCTTGAAAATAGGAAAATGTATGTTAGGGTTAACTCCGATCCTATAAAGCATATACATATATTCTAAATCGTCTTTTAAAAAAATATTGTTAGCATTTATATAGAAAAGTAATTTAGAAATATTAATCTGGAGTATTTTCAGTTGTTTTTTTAAGTTTAAAAAAAGCTAGAACTACCGTCAACCGCTTTTTAACAATTTATCCCACAGTTGGAGTTCGCAAAACTCTAGAGGTGGCGGGAAAAATGTTCTGAGTTGGCAACACTGGTTGTCAACAGCTGAAAGAGTTTGACAAGCAGAGTTGTCAACTTTTTTAAAAGAACAAAAAAACTGTTTTCAGTGGGAAAATACCAAATCCAAAATACCTTAATTTTCAAATAAAAATAGCTTAAAATAAAACCAAATTATTTTGTACATCAAATTTAATATTTAAAAATACAATTTCCATTATTTTTTCATTGTTGTATATAATTAAGTCCATGGTTTGATGGGCATAAACCTTTTCGGGCTTCGTGTCCCGCGGTCCGCTTCAAAATATCCACGGCCTTCGGATATAAGCATAAGTAAATTTAAAATTTTGTTAGGTTTAATTAAAAAAATGTTTAACAAAATTTTATTTATATAATAATTTCGGAACGGGCTTTAAAAATTAGTTTCGGACCATGACCGTGCCGGGCATCACAAGGAAGAGTATCGATACACAACAAATGCGTCACTAAGTATGCATTTTTATACCCGTTACTTAAAAATTAAGTAAAAGGGTATAATGTATTCGTTGGAATGTGCGTAACAGGCAGAAGGAGGCGTAGCAGACTCCATAAAGTATACATATTCTGAATCAGCATGAACAAAGGAATAGAATTCAATTATTATTTATTAAAAAAGCAAGGAAAAATTTAATAATCTCATTTATTTATTTATTATCGTCAAATGTTGTTAATTTTCCACATCAGAAGGTAAGTATTGAAATTATATTTCAAAAAATTAAATTTTTAATACTCTAATGAATTATGAATTTTAAATTAATTGTTTATAATAAAATACTGTACTTATATTCTTCATATATGAGAAGATAATCATAGAAATTGTATTTCAAGGTTACTCCTTAAGGCTTAAATGACCAAAACTGAAAAGATTAATTTATTTTTTTATTCACGACTTAAAGCAGTCGGCAAAAAGAAAATTAAGTTTAAAAAAATAAAAACAAGAATAAATATGTACTAAAAACGAAATTATAAATTAAATTAATATTAAATTTGAATTAAAAACCGATACGAAAAAAGGTCAGGTCTGGGGTATAAAAAACAAATAACTAAAAACCCAATATTAATATTTAACAATTACAAAATGGCCTAAAAACACAAATTTTGTAATACTTGTGTACTTTTAAATATAAAAATTATAAAATTAATTAAAATATTGAACTTACATTCTTCAGATAGAAATTATATGCACTTTTATACTTCTAATTATTAATTTTATATTAAATGCTAATATTAAAATAAAAAACTAAAAACACAAATTTTGTAATACTTGTGTACTTTTAAATATAAAAATTATAAAATTAATTAAAATATTGAACTTACATTCTTCAGATAGAAATTATATGCACTTTTATACTTATAATTATTAATTTTATATTAAATGCTAATATTAAAATATTTTATCTTTATTCTTCATATATCAAAAGATAAGCATAGAAATTATATACCAATGTTGCTTCTTAAGGATAGGATTTTAAGAATAAAATGAATTTAAAATTGAAATATTGAACTATTCTTCTTATTTACGGAATGGGCTTTATTTTCAGATGGGGTAACAAAATTTCAGGAATTAACTGAAAGAAACTCAAAAAATACCAGACGAACAGAAATTACAGTTGATCGTTACAGTACAAAATTTAAATTTAATTGAAGCTCAAAGAATTTCACTTACCATTCCATACTTACCTCTTTACATTTTTATTTTAAATACCAGGCGAACAGAAATCAGCAGAAAGTGAATAATTAATGTATCTTTTATAATGATTTATTTTATTTAAATTGAAAAAAGAAGCTTTTCTCTGGTATCGCAAATTAAGATTAAAATAATAAAAATAATTAATATTTTTTGCTATCTTTGAACTCTTATAACTTTGTCAAAACTCATTTGAGCATGATTTAAACTTTAAATTCGATCTGCATTTAAATTTAGTTGATTTTGAAATTTCGAATTTTTTCGAAAATTTACAGTGTTACCCCTTATAATTTTTCGATATTTTTCTTACTTTTTAAATAAATAATTATTGAATTCGATTCCTATGTTCATGATGATTCAGAATATGTATACTTTATGGGGTCTGCCACGCCTCCTTCTGCCCGTTATGCACATTCCAACGAATACAATATACCCTTTTATTAAAATCTATTAAAATGTAATGATACATTTTGTACACCATTTTTTGAAAGGTGTATATTTTTAGTTGGAATACTTTAAACACCCAAAAATTTATTATAACTTCTGTCAATTTGTTGATTCTTTGTTAATTGGGAAAGTTTAAATATTGTACAACATTTTTGAATACTTTCCTATTTTCTTTCTTTTATATTTGAGTTCTCATAACTTTTAAAATAATATAACGATTTTCATGACCATAGCTTGATTTCTAAATTGATTCAGTATTCCAATATTGCATGTTTGGGATAATTAATTATTTTTTTTCCTTATACCTTATCATTTATTTTAAACAATTTTGAGCTCTCAAATCTTTATCAAAATTGAATAAATATCTATGTTCAATATCTTGTTGATCAGTATTTGAGATTTTAATTGATGCAGCATCAAAATCTTATTCATTTGTCAAACTTTAATTAGTTTTCGTAAAATTTCAGTGTTGAGTAACACTCAAAGGTGACTTTCTACAGAGTTGTGGGACTTCTTAACACTATGCTATTTGTCCTTTGGCTCTGATCGAGTGGCCTCTTGAGTATTCACACAAATTGCAATGACTTTTGCCATTTGACACGAATAAAATTAATAATCACAATGGTATAGTGCTGGATAACGGCAGTAGACGGTACTCCAACTCCAACTCCGACTCCAACTCCGACTCCAGTTCGTGCTCCAGTTCCCACTCGTCTACTATATGTATGAGGATCACGAGCGATGGGAACGACAACGAATGGCAGCAATAATAATAAAATGATTAATCGATGCTACATGACTGCATACATACATATAATATATACAAAATGTGAGAGTAATTCCCACTGCTGTGTTGTCAGCTAGCGTCATTACCAGCCTCATCCTCCCTCCTCCTCATCCTCATCCTCCCTTTTCCTCCTCCTTCTCCCTCTATCCACCTCGTACATCATCATCATTATCATGAACATTCAACATCATCATTATGAGGCAACATTCAACATTATCATTGGAACGCGGCTGCCGTGCAAATGTTTATTGTGGGAATTCCGTTTGGCAGCGAACGCACAGTGGGACAAACGGCTAAATTAGCGGATTTTAATTTCAATTTCTAAATCTCGAAAATGGTTTTATTTCTAATCTATTCAAGCGTTTTTTCGTTAATTTTTGTTGATTTTTAATATCAATATTTATAAAGCTACGAACTTTCAATAGATAAGCTGCTTTCAATTTCAATTTTCAAATCGCGTTTTTTTCTAATAAAGGAATAAAATAAAGGAAAAATTAACGATAAGTTGCTTGAAAAGAACTTATCGTTAATTTTTTCTTTACTTTAATATCTATATTTATAAAGCTATGAGTTTTTAATCGATTAATACTCTTATTGTTAATTTTTGTTGAATTTTAATATCCATATTTATTATATCTATATTCACAGTGGGAAAAACGGCTAAATTAGCGGATTTTAATTTCAGTTTCTAAAACTCGAAAATGGTTTTATTTCTAATCTATTCAAGCATTTTTTTCGTTAATTTTTGTTGAATTTTTATATCTATATTTATAAATCTACGAACTTTCAATAGATGAGCTGCTTTCAATTTTCAAATCGCTAAGATTTTTTTTTTCCAATAAAGGAATAAAATAAAGGAAAAATTAATGTTAAGTTGCTTGAAAAGAACTTATCGTTAATTTTTTCTTTATTTTAATATCTATATTTCAATCGATTAGCTGCTATTATTTCGAATTTTAAAATCGAAATTGGTTTAATTTCCTTATCGTTAATTTTTGTTGAATTTTAATATCTATATTTTGATTTTACTGAATTTTAATAGCTTTGAACTGTCATAACTTTGTCAAAAGTCAATCAATTTCCATGCGCAATGTAAATATGTACATGATTTTTCCTCGAAATTCGTTCTGCTTTTGAATTTTGTTCATTTTTGAAAATTTTTGAAAAACGATTTTTTTTAGAAAATTTACAGTGTTACCCCTTATCATTTTTCTAAAAATTTCGAAAATTTCGAAATTTCAAAATGAAAAAAATTTAAATGCACGACAAATTTAGAGGTAAAATTATGCTCAAATTTACATTGCGCATGGAAATTGATTTAGTTTTGACAAACTTATGGAAGTTCAAAGTTATCAAAGTTGCTCAGTAGCTGCGACATAAAATAAAAATTCTTAAAAATTCTTAATGTTAAAAAACACATCTTGATTTTAAGAACATTTAAAATAAGAATAAGTTCTTGTTTTTAAACCAAAAAGTCTTAAATTCTCAATCCAAAAAAAAAATAAGGCAGGTGTTTTTTAATTAAACTTTAAATTTATCTTCTTTTTTTTTGATATATATACTTTTTTAGATTTATTTTTCTTTTATAAATATTCTGATATTTGTTTTTTTCCTTGGTTTCGATCCCTCGTCTTCTTATCTTTATCTTCATATTAAAATGACATATTTATATTTTCTTATCAATTTAAGATTTTTAATACTTATATTAAGAACTGCGAATTTTTAGATTGATATTCTTAGTTTTATTAAATTGTTCTTGGAATGGTCTTATTTTAATAACAAAATATTTAAGATAAATATTTTTGATTTTAGAAGTTGGTCTTTTTATTTCTGTGTGGATATTAATTAAAAGCAGCTAATCTAGCTGTTTTTTCCCACTGTGCGACGTGTCGTCCCCTTCTTTTACCCCTCTATATCACCCCCTCACACACACACACACACACACACACACACACACACACACACACATACACACATACACATAGAGACGGTGCCTGACGTGAAATTAAATTTATGAATTCTTTCGCTGGTGCGTGACCAGAGATTTACTATAATCAGGCATCGGGAATCAACGAACACGCTCAGGAGACTAATTAGTCGAGTACCGTTTCTGCCAGTTACTGTTCCCCCTTCCCCTCTACCCACTTCCCCTCTACCCACTTCCCCTTGCCAATTACAAATACAAATTATAATTATAATTTCTCGTGCCGCATTGATTTCTTTTTGGCTCGCGGGCCTCATTGATTGCAATGAATTATACAATCATGGCCAACTAATTTGGCAGTGGGTCAACGAGTTCCCAACGGGTAGCTTAGTTTTACAGATTCACCTCTTTCCCTCTCCCCTCTTCCCCTCTCTAACTCTCCCTTCAGGTGGTTCGAACCCACTCAGTGGCTGTCTGCGGTTCCCGATGCTGACAGCGTTTTAAATATTTATTTAAATGCGATTCATTATTTAAAGCGATTTCCCATTGACCACAATAACCGAAAACGTTTGTTGACTGTGCCACGCCCACCTCTACCGCCTTTCATTTCAACTCTGCCTCTTCCCTTACGACAACACACGTTCATTTCAGTTTTAAATACCCTGTACCATTTTTCAAATCGAAATATCAGACGCAATAATTACTATAACCACACTGATAAAAAAATTTTTGTAAAATCAAGAATTTGGTCTCACTAAACTTTAAACTTATTTTATTTTTTTGACATTTATACTTTTTTTGGATTTATTTTTTTTTATAAATATTCCGATGATATGTTTTTCCCTTGGCTAGGGCAAAATATTTAAGATGAATATTCTTGATTTTAGAAGTTGATCTATTTTTTCAGTGCAGGAACCATAACTGTTATGACGTTAAAAAAATCAATTTTAATCGTTATTTAAAGTCATTCATTTTATAAATTTATTAATTAAAAATAAAAAAATAATTATTATTACTGATATTTATGTTTTCTGTCTTTTATAAGAGTTTTGTGATGATGGTTTTTGAATAAAAGTCCAATAAAATATTTATAATATCCAATTTAAGTATCCTGAAAAATACATCATGATCGCATAAAAAACACAAAAGTTATTAAGGAAAACATTTCAAATTTCAGTGGCGCCACCTAGCGAGTGTTGATAAAATTGTATTTAATTGCTTCGGAAAAATGCTTTTAATGTGCTTATATAATTTTGTATGTGATTATGAACACATGTATTAAATTTCACACAGCTAAGGGTATGCCATAGTCGATCATACTCTCAATTACAGCGTTTCCACTAGTTTCGTTTTTTTTTTCGTTTTTTGTTTTTTGGGGCAAACTGCGCAATTCGCGCTTAAATAAATAAATTGAACAATTATGCGTGGTTGCGGTTGTTTTGGCTTTGATGGAGTGCAGTCTCCACTTCCAGGCATAATCCTATTACCTCTCGTCATGTAACAACCGCTACGGAGTGACACTTTCACTATACCCTGTAATCTTCAAAAGAAAATTGGCTACAACTTTCGCAGGCAACAGAAAATATAATTATCCCATTTAAAATACATTTATTTAGATGAGAGTAAATTGCTTATTTTGTATAATGCCTTATAATACCCTGTAAATTACTGAAGATGGCGTATATTTAAATAGAAAGCTTTGACGCCATTTTTTAGACAACAAATTTAGAATCTTTATTTTTTGATTAATTATTTTTTTAAAAATAGAGAAAACATATTGTTTATGAATTTTTCTTTCCATTAATATTGTCATATTTTAAACCGATATTTTCCATCAGTAAGTTTATTTTATTTATATTCTTCATTTCAAATTTGATCAATATTTCATTAACTTTTCTTAGAATCTTTATTTTTTGATAAATTTATTATTTATGTATGTATTAAGCTTTTTATTATTATTGTCATATTAAAGTAAAATTTTCTCGATTATAGAAACCGATTTTTTCGATCAATAAGCTAAATTTATTTCTTTTAAAATTTTATCAATATTGTTTTTACTTTTCTTATTCTTATTGATTATAATCAGGGATTAAAACCGAAATGAATTTCGGTTATGCTCCAATTAAGGTTTTCGGTTATCGGTTATGCAAAATTTTGGAGTATCGGTTTCGTAATGGTTATTGGTTTTTTATAAGTTTCGGCTTAAAAATATCGGTATGGTTTCGGTTCACAAAAAAAATAAAAATTAAGGTTTTCGGTTGACCAAAATAAGAAGCGTTATTCATTGTTTTACATAATAATGTTATCTGGTTACTGAAATGGTCCAGTGTAATGTCGAATTTATTATAATTTGATCTCATCTAAATTTGGTTAATTTAGTTTGAAAATTTCGATTATTTAGATTTTACTGATTTTTAATAACTTCGATCTGCGATAACTTTGTCAAAACTCCATTAATTTCCATGCGCAATGTAAATTTGTGCATGATTTTTCCTCGAAATTCGTTCTGCATTTGAATTTTGTTCATTTTTGAAAATTTTTGAAAAACGATTTTTTTAGAAAATTTACAGTGTTACCCCTTATCATTTTTCTAAAAATTTCGAAAATTTCAAAATGTCAAAATGAACAAAATTTAAATGCAGTACTAATTTCGTAGTAAAATCATGATCAAATTTACATTTTGCATGGAAATTGATTGAGTTTTGACAAAGTTATGGAAATTCAAAGTTATCAAAGTTGCTCAGTAGCTGCGACGGCCAGAACCGAAATTAACCCTTATAAATGAATCGGTTACTAAACGCTTATTTCGGTTTAAAGTGAAAAAACATTTTTTCGGTTACGGTTAAAAATTTCAATCGGTTTTCATCGGTTAAAGGTTATTTTTTCGCTTAAAGTTTTAATTCCTGATTATAACTATTCAATTTATGTTGCCTTTCAGCTGCAAATATTTTACAGGGTATGCCCTATTCGCTGATATTTGTTCTAATATTTATTGCTTTTATTTTTTTGACAAACAGCTGCAAAAAATTAACTACAATTGAATTGGAATTGTCGCTGATAAGGCGCAAGGATCAAAAAGGGGGAAGAGAGCAGAGGTTAAAAGGGAAGGGGGGAATTAGGTGCCACATTCTCGTGCCCCAACTGCGGTTGTTCTCTCTCTCTCTCTCTCTCTCTCTCTATCTCTCTCTGTGCCAGGCACTTGTCAATTGCACTTGGAATGCGAATGACAAAATGAGACCACAAGGCGACCACAATTTCTGACCACGGGATGGCTTAAGGCTTCTACCAGAATGTCTGTCTGATAACAGGACTCCTCAATCTTGCCCTGGCATTCGTTTGAACCACCACTTGACCCCCCTGGACATGACTTGTCATCATAATGCAGATGACTTGTCCTGGCTCTTGTCTCAATTCTACACAGAGAGTAAAAAATCATACTGAAATCACCTCAAATTAAATATTTGCAATTCGAAAAATTCAGACTTGATTTAAGTAAAAATTAATGAAATATTGTGCAACTATTTAGGACTTTAAATAAAACTAAGTCATAATTAAATTTTCAAATAAATTTTGATCATTTTCAAACTTCGAATTCATTAAATAAAAAATTTTTTTTTTTTTAAATTCATAAATTAAATTACAACTTAAATTACGAAATTACGAAAGTACGAATTGTTGAAATACTGTTCGAATAAAACTAAGTCATATTTAAATTTTCAAATAAATTTTGATAATTTTCAAAATTCGAATTCATTTAATAAAAAATGTATTTTATTTAAAACACCATCATAAAATCACCTCAAATTAAATATTTGCAATTCGAAAAATTCATACTTGATTTAAGTATGAATTACTGAAATATTGTGCAACTATTTGAGACTTTAAATAAAACTAAGACATAGTTAAATTTTCAAATAAATTCAAATTATTTTCAAAATTTGAATTCTTAAAAAAAATGTATTTCATTTAACAACTCGTAAAAATATTTAATCAATTACAACAATTTTTTTTATTAAATTGTTCCTACTTATTACTTACTTATAATTATTATCAATTTGTAATCCAAAAATATTCACCTGATAATACAATTCTTTTAAATATATAATATATTTGATTACCAATTGTAATCAAAATTTAACAGCTGTGGTAAAATTAAACTCAAGATGTACTAGAAATGAGAAAGCAAATAATAATTTTAAATATTATAGTTTTTAGTGAAATGAAACTCAAGATGTACTAGAAATGAGAACGTAAGTTCTTTAATTCGAAACGATTTTTCTTTGCAGGTGAATTACTTTAATATTTCGCTCAGTGTACGCATAGTTGTATTCGTTCTATGGCGAATGCCGATTGTTGTACTTCCCTGCGGCAACACACAGCTTCCACATCATCATTATTAGCATTTGAAATATGATGAGGGAGTGAGCAGGAGGAGGAAGGGAATATGCCTCCAAGGGGTTCAAGGGGTGCGGGAGGGGTAAGGGGAGGGGTAAGTGGAGGGGGACTTCTTATTATGTGCCAACATGGTCGTCAACGTGATGGTGACGAGGCAAAGGAATCAGCATATGTTACGGCCTATCTACATATCTATATAGTGTGTGTGCACTGATAAAAATAAGGAAGATTCTTAAATCAAGAACATGTATCTTAAATATTTTGTTCTTAAAATAAGACCATTTTTATACCATATTAATAAAACTAAGAATATTAATCTAAAAATTCGCTGTTCTTAAATCAAGAATTAAAAATCTTAAATTGATAAGAAAATATAAATATGTCATATTGAATATAAAAAAACATATAATCGGAATATTTATAAAAAAAATGAATCAAAAAAAGTATAAATATAAAAAAAAAATAAATAAATTTTAAGTTTAAAACACCTGCCTTATTTTTTTATTTTTGTTCTGAGAATTTAAGACTGTTTGGTCTTAAATTAAGAACTTATTCTTATTTTAAATGTTCTTAAAATCAAGATGTGTTTTTTAACTTTAAGAATTTTATGTTCCCGACGCATTCTTTAGACCAAAATTCTTAGTTCTGAGACCAAATTCTTGATTTTAGAAGATTCTTAAATCAAGATTTTGGTCTCCTCTTAAAATTAACAAACACATCTTGATTTTAAAAACATTTCAAGTAAAACCAAGCTCTTATTAATAAGATAATAATTAAATGATAATAAGTATAAGAATCAATGTTATTAAATACTCAAGACAACAAATAAAATAAAAGAATAGTTTTAAAATTTATAATTATTTTATTGTTAATTTATTTTTATAAATATAAAATATAATATGACATCTTAATATTTTCCTAACAATTTTCCAATTTTTTGTTCTTATATTAGGATGAAATATTTTAGATTAGACGACGGAATTATTATTATAACAGCACTCAAATAATCATCGATTATATAGTTGAGTGTATATTTTAAAATAATTGGAGCTTTTCTATTTTTTTAAGCCTAAAATAAATTTAAGAAGTAAATAAAAAAAATGATAAAATATTCTTTTTTGCAAAATAAAAAATGCTTAGTTTTTAAATTTGTATATATTATATTTTCCTAACAATTTCAGATTTGTATTCTTGTATTAAGACTTGCGATTTTTCAGATTAATATTCTTAGTATTATTAATTTAGTTTTAAAATGGTCTTTTTTTAAAAACAAAATAGGTAAGATAAATGTTCTTGCGTTTAGAAGTTGGTCTTATTTGTTTTCAGTGTGTGTTTGTGTGTAGTATGAGTGTGTGTGTGTGTGTGTGTGTGTGTGTGTGTGTAGTGTAGTGTAGTGTAGTGTAGTGTGTGATATCTTCCTGCCGTGCATTGTTCGATTAATGACTTAACGACGTGAGTTGAATAACTTTGATTTAGTGTCATCGCATTTTGTGAGCCACGCGGCGACCATTTCAGCTAATTGTATTTATTTACTAGACACACACACACACACACACACACACACACTCACACACACACGCACACTTATAAAAATACCACAAACATGTGGTTGCCTTCAAATCTGAATTAATTTGAGCATTCAAATCAAGTTAGAAGCTTTCAAAATGTAAATTTAATTTAATTTCATTTAAATTTTATTTATTTTTTAATTTTTTATTCTTAGGAATTTCAATACACATTTATGATACATTGACGGCATTAAATCTTTTGGATCCTTTTTATTAATTACTACAACATTGCTGACTTGGCTGGCTGCATACTTTTATGAGGCAGTTTTTCAATGAAAGAAGAAAAAAATGGTGGAAGCAGCTCTGGAAGAAGTGCGTTGAATTAGAGCCAGGGATATAAAATAACTTATTTTTATTATACAAATTACTTTTAATTATTATTTTTCAATAGGAAAAAAAAAATTTGATTTTCTTTTAAAAATCATAATATTTTCTTATTTTTAATGTTTATAATAAAAATCAGAAATAAAAGTTATTTTTAAATAATTGTTAAAAAAATTAAAAAATAAAAGTTTATTTTTATTATTGTTTAAAAATTTAAAAATACAAATTGAGTGTACATATACATATATCTTATGAACCAAGTGGAATATTTCCAAAATCTAAAAACATTCATGATGTGTGGCTTAATGTCTTTCCTATGATACATCAAACGTCCAAAAGAATTATAATGGTATTTGTACATGTAAAAACTAATTTTTATTATTAATTTGTATAATAAAAATTGAAAAATAACTTTAATTCTTAATTTTAATAATAAAAAATTGAAAGCAAATTTAACCATAATTTAAAATTTTTTTTCTTAAAAAAATCAGAGTTGAATGCAGCGATTAAAACCTTAACCGAAACCGTAACCGTAACTAAAACCGTAATCGAAAATATTTTTTTCCACTGTACCGAAACCCATTAACCAAAACTCTTTAAACCGAAATAACCGCTTAGTAACCGATTCATTTATAAGGGTTAATTTCGGTCGCAGCTACTGAGCAACTTTGATAACTTTGAACTGTCATAACTTTGTCAAAAATTAATAAATTTTCATGCGAAATGTAAATTTGATCATGATTTTACTACGAAATTCGTTCTGCATTTAAATTTTTTTCATTTTGAACATTCGCAATTTTCGAAATTTTTCGAAAAATGATAAGGGGTAACACTGTAAAATTTCTAAAAAATTCGATTTTCAAAAATTTTCAAAGATGTAAAAAATTGGAATGCAGAACGAATTTAGTGGTAAAATCTTGTCCAAATTTACATTGCGCATGGAAATTGATTGAGTTTTGACAAAGTTATGGCAATTCGAAGTTATTAAAAATCAGTAAAATCAAAATAATCGAAATTTATTAAGTAAATTAACCATATTTATATGAGGTCACATTATAATAAAATCGACATTACACTGAACCATTCCAGTAACCAGATAACATTATTTTCCAATCCAATCCAAAAGAGCATTAAGTCTTTTTTCATGTAAAGCAATGATAAACGCTTCTTCTCTATTTTGTCAACCGAAAACCTTAATATTTGTTTATGTTACGTTAAATCAAAAAAAAATTTGATTAATTTAATTTTAATAAGAGTTGAAAGTAATTTGTATAATAAAAATAAGTCTTATTTGTGATTTCTGCTTAGAAGAAAACAAAATTGAAAACTAAGAAGAAACATATCGAACCGCCCTCGCATATCAATTGTACTGCAAATTTCAATAGTGTTGGAACATTGCGAGCAGCTGACAACTCTATTGCATTTATCTGATCAAATTCCCACGTTCAAATTTGACCAGTTGCATGTTGGACAGTTGTTTAGTTATCCGACTCCGATTCCGACTGCGACTCCGACTCCGACTCCGATTCCGACTCCACTTCCGACAACGTATCCGGCTTGTGTTCCGTGTCCGTGTGTGACTCCGTCCGTCTGTTCCTTGGCTGGCAGGGTTGCCGCCTGGGGCTGATCATGTTTAATTAGCTCTAATGAATATTTAGCTGGGTTTCCAAGCACGTTTTTCCTCCCCCCCCCCCCCCCCCCCGCCCCGTTTTTGTTGGCCAATGCAATTTTCTACACGCCTTTCTATTAGTCCTCTGACCAACTGAGTCCTTACTACTTTCCCCCTCCCCCTTTCTTCCCCCTTTCTCCCACTTTCTCCCATCTCCTTTCAGACAGACACTCATATGGTCTTTGCCTCGTTATTTGTAATTTGTTGTAAGTTTTTGTTTCAGTTTTTATTGTTGTTGCCAGTTGCCGGTTACCACTAGGCGATTTCTCTATCTCTGTCTCCTTCTCCTTCTTCTTCTCTTTCTATACTTGCTATACTCTGAAATAGGGCATACATATTTTTCTAATTAAATGTACACATAAACATAAACATTTTAAGATCCTTTGCTTAAGATATTCCTAGTTTTTTAATAACTCCTATTACATTCTATGATTTTTGAAAATTATCAGATGCGTTTTGTATTTTAATTATTTATGCAAAGATCTATTATAATCAGGGATTAAAACCTTAACCGCAACCGTAACCTTTAACCGATGGAAACTTGAAACCGTCACTGTAACCGTAACCGAAAATAATTTTTTCCGCTGTACCGAAACCCATAAACGGAAACTTTTTAAACCGAAATAACCGTTTAGTAACCGGTTCTGGCCGTCGCAGTTACTGAGCAATTTTGATAACTTTGAACTTCCATAACTTTGTCAAAACTCAATCAATTTCCATGCGCAATGTAAATTTGAACATGATTTTAACTCTTTATTTGTACTGCATTTAAATTTTGTTCTTTTTCAAAAATTTTTGAAAATCGTTTTTTTTTGAAAATTTACAGTGTTACCCCTTTGTCTTTTTTGATTTTTCCGAAATAATTCGAATTTTAATCCCTGATTTTTTAATATAAAAACAGGTTTTCATTAATTTTTTATACAAAACAATTCAAAAATATTATATCTAGGACTTTTTTAATCATCAGCTTTTGAAACTCAGAAATCTCTCTGCCTTCAAGTGTTCCAAAAAATAGGGTATTACCAAGTTGAGGGTATTCAAAAAAAAAGAAAAAAATGAAGAAAAGTTGCCATCCATCTCATTTATGTTCTATTTCTATTTCTATTTCAGTTTCCTGTTTCTGGTTGAGTTTCAATTTTTTGGTTTCTATTTTTGTTGTTGTTGTTGTCGCCTGTCGTTGTTGTTGTTGTTGTTGTTGTTGCTTGGGCCATCGTTGTTTTTATCGACATTGAAATGTGGCCCCAAAACAGTTTCAGCTCATAAAAATACAATTTGCTGCTGCTTATTTTTTACGATGCACATGAGGGCGATGTCCGCCTCCTCTTGGTTTCAAACTCTCCCCTCTCTCTCTCTACTTACTCTCTCTCTCTCTCTCTCTCTCTGTGTTGGCCAAAAACTATTTTCGAGCTTGAAATGGCGCCCACACATGCTCCAGAGTGCGTCCAATGTCCAATGTCCAGTGTCCAGTGTCCAATGTCCAGTGTCCATTGGCAATAGGGTTGCCACCAAGTTATGTATGTGGCAATGTTGCCAATGCACTATGGGGAATTTGTCCGATTATTTGGAAAAAATTAACTCGAGTTTAGTCTAGTTTTTTTGCATTAGGCATATAATAACAATATGCAACAGGCCTAGAAAAGTGGGCGTGGTACCGCCTTAATCCTTGATTTCGCGATATTCAAATTTTTGTTTTTCAAGCTATCCGCACCAAACTTTCAGGTTTGGTGTGTTACTATGATACTGAATTGTTGCTAAAATATGATCCAAATCGGACAATTATATCATATAGACATAATAGGAAATATCGGTTGAAAAACACTTTTTCCTGAAAACCTTGGGATTTTTCAATATTTTCCGGTCAAACTCACCAGATATTATTATAAAGTAAGTTTCTGATATTTTGGTTAAACTTTTGACTACTATATCATATAGAGAAATCGGAAGTAAAGCAGCTCAAAATTGCATCGTCTTTTGCGCTTTTTACCATCACAGAGTTCCCTGTGAAAAACGAACTCTGCATATTCAAATCTGATGTTATGTGCTAAAAAGGTAAATTTCATAAAATGTGCGCAAATGTGCATTTTAGGATTATAGGATTATATTAAGGTGGAACATTTTTTGTTTCTCCATTTAAAGTTTAGATTTCATTTTACATTTCTACAAATGACAGCGCTCTATTTTGTGCAAAATTACAAGGACAACACGGCCAAAACTAAGAATATCAATCTTAAAACTCGCAGATTTTAATTTAAGAATTAAAAATCTTAAATTGTTAAGAAAATATAAATATGTCATATTTAATATGGTTTGAGTCGCGGGATCGAACCTTAACTGGAGAGTTAAGGAAAAAACATATAATCGGAATATTTATAAAAATAAATGAATCTAAAAAAAAGTATAAATATTAAAAAAGAATAAGTTTAAAGTTTAAAACACCAGCCTTATGTTTTTTATTTTTGGTTTGAGAATTTAAGACTGTTTGGTCTTAAATTAAGAACTTATTCCTTTTTGAAATGTTCTTAAAATCAAGTTGTGTTTTCTAAATTTAAGAATTTTATGTTCTCGACGCATTTTTTAGACCAAAATTCTTAGTTCTGAGGTCAAATTCTTGATTGTAGAACATTTTTTTTATCAGTGTACTTTACAGTTGCATGAACTGTATTTGCTCTGTTAAAACTTAACAGAGGCGAGCTCTGTTAAATTTTCTGGTATGTAACATGACAGTTTGAAAATTTCCTGATCGATTGCTGTTATTAATAACGTATTTCAACAACTTTCAAAGACTGAATTTATTCCAAAAAAATCGGGCAAATTCCCCATAGTGCAATGTGGGGCAGGGACAGGTGCAGGGGCAGGGGCGTGCGGTAAGGGGGGCGGGCGTGACAGTGGCAGCTGCTGCCTCCGGCTGCAGCCATTTAAACGTTTAAGGGATTTGTTTATGTTGCCGCTTCAATTTTGGGTCAAACGATGCGAGCAACCCATCCAATATCTCCCCCACCCCCCTCCCCCTCCTATACCCTCTTTTTAGACACCCCCTCCCCCCCAAATTGGCAAGTTGCTTAAACATAAAAACAATGCGGCCAACTGAACGGCCCATGTATTCATAATCCTGCCTAATAATCCACACCAACTATGTCCCATCTTCCCTCTCCCATCTTCCCTTCTCCCCTCTTCCTTTTTCCCCTCTCCTTATGCCTCACTCACACATGGGTTAAGAGCATGGGTTAAATGAGGGGGAGCTCATAGAAAATAGAATGAAATGAAATGAAATAAAATAGGCAAAAATGCTACAGTTAAATAGATAAAATGAGCACAGCTGGATTTTTTGAACAACATTCCTATATTTACATATATATATATATATATATATACGTATGTACGTGTGTGTGTGTGTGTGTGTGTGTGTCTGTGTGTGTGTATAAGCTCAAGCTGCCACTTACCATTCGATACTATTAAATTAGTGACCATTTTTAATAAGTTACAGGCCAAACTTTAGTTTACAAAAAAATATTCAAAACTATTTTTGAAACGCTTTTCAAATTATTTTTTTTATTGAAAATTTTTATTAATAAAAAATTGTTTCAAATATATATTTTTTGTAATTCCAACAACTCTGCAAATAGCTAATAAAATTATATTGTTGAATTTTTTTATTAAAAATCATTGTTAATGGTTATTTAAAGACTAGTATTTATAAATCGAATTTAATAATTGATTCTGATTTAAATAAAATAAATTTAAAATATTATAATTACTATTATTGATTTTTATTTTTTCAGTCTTTTACAAGAGTTTTTGATAATTTGTTTTGAATAAAAGTCTTTAAAAGACTTTTATTTCTGATGGATACATTTAAAAGTCCGCTCGGCAGAAGAAAAGCGTAGTACGTTTATAGGGTATAATGGTTCATAGAATGACTTACAGTGTTACTCTTGTTTTTAATATTGAAATGTCTACCTTAAATATTAGCGGAGATATTTACAAAAACTTTAATCCAGAAGTTGTCAAATAATAAAAGTCTTTAAAGACTTTTAGTTTAAGATTGCAAAACTTCAAATATTTGGGGAAGGTTTGATTTGATGGTACAATAATAATAATAATAAAAT
Organism: Drosophila kuntzei; assembly: GCA_035042165.1. Lineage (NCBI taxonomy): Eukaryota > Metazoa > Arthropoda > Insecta > Diptera > Drosophilidae > Drosophila > Drosophila kuntzei. The sequence continues at coordinate 898,503 of JAWNLU010001422.1, forward strand.
AATAATTTTATTTATTCAATTCCTTTCAATATTTCTTTTATTGCCTGTCTTAATATTTTATAGAATCTATTATGGCTTCTAACCAGGAATTAAAACCAATACAAATATCAGTATCGGTTACGCTTGAATTAAGGTTTTCGGTTATCCGTTATGCAAAATTTTGGAGTATCGGTTTCGTAACGGGTTTCGGTTTTTTGCAAGTTTCGGTTTAAAAATAACGGTATGGTTCCGGTTCACAAAAAAAATAAAAATTAAGGTTTTCGGTTGACCAAAATAAGAAACATTATTCATTGTTTTAAATGAAAAAAGACTTGATGCTCTTTTTAGCCTGGAAAATAATGTTATCTTCGAAATGCCATAACTTTGTCAAATCTCAATCAATTTCCATGCGCAATGTAAATTTGATCATGATTTTACCTCTTAATTCGTTCGGCATTTAAACTTTGTTCGATTTGAAAGTTTTGAAAATTTCGAATTTTTTAGAAATTTTACAGTGTTACCCCTTATCATTTCTCGAAAAATTTCGAAATTTTCGAATTTTCAAAATGAACTAAATTTAAATGCAGGACAAATAAAAAGGTAAAATCATGATCAAATTTACATTGCATCTGGAAATTGGATGACTTTTGACAAAGTTATGGCAGTTCAAAGTTATCAAAGTTGCTCAGTAGCTGCGACCGAAATTAACCCTTATAAATGAATCGGTTACTAAACGGTTATTTCGGCTTAAAGAGTTTCGGTTTATGGGTTTCGGTACAGCGGAAAAAATTATTTTCGGTTACGATTTCATTTAAGGTTACAAATTTCAATCGGTTTTCACCGGTTAAGGGTTACGATTTCGGTTAAGGTTTTAATCCCTGTTTTGAATGATTAATTTAAATTAATATAATTATAATATATATATATAACAGATTAAAAACTCCTTATGTAATTCAATAGTTTAGACGTCTAAGCGACATTAGCAAAGGGTTTTAAATGAAAATTCTTATGAATGTAATTAACTCATGCATATGCAATGTCTAAGGAGGCGTGGCAGACGCCTCTTTTTCAAAGGGAGCCGAAAGAGAGGGAAAGAAAATGGGTGTGAAGAGAAAGTCAAAGACATTGCACTTATTGTATAATTATGTAATTTAATGAATACTAAAAAGTTGCCCCAGAAAAACGATGAAAATGCGGGTGTAATGCAGAGAAATGCAGGTATTACTGGGGACAGGGGAGGGAGTAAAGGAGGAGTGGGGGGAGGGGGAGGTAGGAGGTGGAGGGTGGGGGTGGGGGGTCAGCGGGTAGACACATGAAATAAATACAAACTGCGTACAAAACACAGCGCCAAGAAAATGAAAATGCGCACAAAACGTGTGTATAAAATTAAGAAAATTAAAATGAACAAATTAAAATGCAACAAAGATCGTTGCTCGACTTACAGATACCCTGTAATGAGTATTGAAATACCTTATATAATAATTTAATTAAATTTTTCAATTTTATTTTAAAATCTAAATTAGTAAAATTAAAATGAATAAATTAAAATGCAACAATGAGCGTTGCTCGACTTACAGTGTTTATAAATAAACATATGTTTTTTAGAGTGCGAGTCTTAGAAATGTGTGAGCAGCCCTCGCTAGAAACAAGATACTAAATACTCGGCTTGTGGTCCAACCTGAACTAAAAATAGAAAGGTCGGCCGCGAGTTAGGGTTGAAGGAGATAAGCGAGTCCTAACACATGTGATTGGTGGCGATGCAATTGTAGCATTTCTAATCTTACAAATACTCAAAACTATGTTAAGAAACTCAAATAATGTCACTCAAACTGAAAATAATATTTATCTAGAATAAGAAACATTGTATTGTAACTCAAAGTCGGCAAGGGGTCGATCCTCTGCCGGCTATATAAACCGATACACGAGAATAAAGAAATTAGTGTTGAACTAGAACCCGACCCACGGTAACTCTTTTCATTACTCACTACAGCTAGCGCTTGAACCCGACCCACGGTAATTCTGGCCTAGCTCTTAGGGACTTAGAAGCGGAGAACGTTCAAGTATTTCTCAATACTTGTCCATACAGATACCCTGTAATGAGTATTGAAATACCTTATATAATAATTTTTCAATTTTATTTTAAAATATAAATAAGAAAATTAAAATGAACAAATTAAAATGCAACAAAGATCGTTGCTCGACTTACAGATACCCTGTAATTAGTATTGAAATACCTTATATAATAATTAAATTAAATTTTTCAATTTCATTTTAAAATATAAATAAGTAAAATTAAAATTAACAATTTAAAATGCAACAAAGATCGTTGCTCGACTTACAGATACCCTGTAATGAGTATTGAAATACCTTATATAATAATTAAATTCAATTTTTCAATTTTATTTTAAAATCTATATAAGTAAAATTATAATTAACAATTAAAATGCAAGAAAGATCGTTGCTCGACTTACAGATACCCTGTAATGAGTATTGAAATACCTTATATAATAATTAAATTCAATTTTTCAATTTTATTTTAAAATCTATATAAGTAAAATTATAATTAACAATTAAAATGCAAGAAAGATCGTTGCTCGACTTACAGATACCATGTAATGAGTATTGAAATACCTTATATAATAATTAAATTCAATTTTTCAATTTTATTTTAAAATCTATATAAGTAAAATTATAATTAACAATTAAAATGCAAGAAAGATCGTTGCTCGACTTACAGATACCCTGTAATATTTAAAAATATATTTATTTTTTTATTTTTCCGAATTGCTAGATTTAGAGCTTTTGCAATTATAAAATTTCTAAACCTAGAAAATCTAGTAAAATCAATCAGAACTACGGAGAAATGTTTAAAGTAACTAAATCATTTTTTAAAATTTCTACATTTATCAGGGGCTGAAAATAATCGTTATTGATCAAAAATTCAACTCAAAAATCAACTTAAAAAAGCATTGCAATTTTTTTTCATTTATATTATATTATATATATTATGTTGAAGAATTTTTAAATTAAAAATCATTTTTAAAGACATTTATTTTATAAATTAAATTTAAAAAATATTTATGATATTAATAAAATCAATTAAAAATTATTATTATTATTGATTTTTATTTTTTAGTTTTCTTACATATATTTACTCTAGGCTATGAGACACTATAATATAAATTTCAATGTCTACAGGGTATGTAAAACATCATCGACAACAACAACGTTTAATGTGTGTGGTGTGTGTGTGTGTGTGTGTAGCCGCCATGTTGATTATTATAGTTATTATTGTATAGACCGCCAGTTGCAGTTGGCAACAGTTCTCATTTCTTGCCCACTCACTTTCTCTGCCACCACTCTCTCCCCCTCCCCCTCTCCCTCTCTCTCACTCACTCTCTCTCTCTCTCTTTCTCCCTCACTCTCTCTTTTGCCCATTGTAGCCGCATTTTAGGCGCCTTCGGGCCTGCCAACTTGTTCAACTGCAGTGTTCAGCGATGGAGCGAGTGAGATAGATACGAGCGGGAGAGAGAGAGAGAGAGAGAGAGAGAGAGAGACAAAGAAAGAGACAGGAAAGGAGAGCGAAAGATAACATTGCGGTATTTAACATAAACCGTTTTATTTGCTGCATTTTTGGGAATCCCGGATCCAAGGAACTGGAAACTGGGAACTGGAAACTAAAGCTGGTTCCGAGGTTCATTAGTTCCCTAATTTCTTGGTTCCTTATTATAATAACGCCGTGCGATTTACCATACGAACTTAGATAAATAATGCTAAAAATACCAAAAAATAAACTAGTCAATTTTTTAAGTAAGAAAACATTTAATAAGCAAAAATTGGGAAAATTTCAAAGATTTTATTAAAAATTTCGGAATTTTTAAAATTTGTCTCAGTTTCTAGAGATTTGCTGCTTAAATTGCTAAAAGCGGATGTAATTAAACATGCAAAAATAAGAATAATAAGTGCAAGTTAATGTAAAACAAGATATTTTTAGATAAAATTTCCTAGCTTGAAACCATTTAATACAACAATAAATTTTTTCTTAAATTTTAGGAAATCTATTGAAACAAGGAAAATATTTGAAATACAAAAAAATCTTAGGAATAATTAAAGGATTTAAATTCACTTACGGACTTACCAATCTAAGGATGACATATTTATCTCAGTGTATATATTTTGTTCACGCATTTAGTCGAAAATTTTAATTAAAATTCGATTTATACTTAATTTGAGAAATTTAGTATACAGAAGTCTTAAAATCTTAAGGATAAAATGGTATAAATAAGGGATTAAAACCGAAACGAATATCGGTTTCAGTTAAGGTTTCGGTTATGCTCGAATTAAGATTTTCGGTTATCGGTTATGCAAAATTTTGGAGTATCGGTTTTGTAGCGGTTATCGGTTTTTTATAAGTTTCGGTTTAAAAATACTGGTATGGTTTCGGTTCACAAAAAAAATTAAAACCATGGTTTTCGGCTGACCAAAATAATTAGCGTTATTCATAGCTTTACATGACAAAAAGGCTTAATTCTCCTTTTAGCCTGAAAAATAATGTTATCTGGTTACTGGAATGATGATCCAGTGTAATGTCCATTTTAATTTGGTTTGAACATTTCGCCTATTTTGATTTTACTGATTTTTAAAATTTTGAACTCTCATAACTTTGTCAAAACTCAACTAATTTCCATGCTCAATGTAAATTTGTGCATGATTTTTCCTCGAAATTCGTTCTGCATTTGAATTTTGTTCATTTTCAAAAATTCTAAAATTTCGAAATTTTTAGTAAATTTACAGTGTTACCCCTTATCGTTTTTCTAAAAATATCGAAATTTTCGAATTTTCAAATTGAAGAAAATTTGAAAGCAGAACAAATTAAGAGGAAAAATCGATCCCAAATTTACATTGTGCATGAAAATTAATTGAGTTTTGACAAAGTTATGGAAGTTCAAAGTTATCAAAGTTGCTCAGTAGCTGCGACGGCCAGAGCCGAAATTAACCCTTATAAATGAATCGGTTACTAAACGGTTATTTCAGTTTAAAGAGTTTCGATTTATATCGATTTATTTACGGTTACAAATTTTAATTGGTTTTCATCGGTTAAAGGTTACGGTTTCGGTTAAGGTTTTAATTTCTGGTATAGATTTAAGATACCTGATTTAAGATGGCATATTTTTCTCAGTGTATACTTTTCGTTTTGCGTTTGTTTTTAAAGCTCACGCATTGGCTGCGTTTTTTTGTAAGTTTTTCCTTTTTTTAATTTTGCAGCTTCGTTTCTTAACACACAGAAAATTGTGTGTGTGTGTGTGTGTGTGTGTCATTTTATGCATGAATTTTTTAATAGCTTAAATATGCGGCAATAAAAGTTTAGCACGCTCATCTTATCGCTGGCAAGTTCTTTGGCTGAACACACACCTACAACAAGTCCGACCCAATGAACCAGCTTCTCTTCTACTTCTCCTACTTCTCTTTCTCTCTCTCTTCTCCTCTCCCTTTTGGCTGCTTTCGCTGACCCGTAGACTCCGGCGACGTTGCACGTAGCTAATAAAAGCCACACCACGACTCCACGCCAGATGCAGATGAAGATGTGGACGACTCGACTCGACTCGCCTCGACACGACGTCGGCGTTGGCAGCCGTCGACACGTGCGTCATTCCACATACCCCCCTTTATGCCCCCCTTGATGACCCCCTTATACCCACCCTGTTAGGCAACTGTAGCCCACCTGCAGCATCTTGACTTTTAACTAGCTAACTTGATAAAACTACAAAACTATACAATAAATATGCAAAAGGTGCTGCAAAAAATACAGACAGAGAGAGAGAGAGACAGGGAGATATTAAGAGAGAGAGAGAGGGAGGGAGAGAGTCAGTTGACACTATGGGATAAAAATCCGATTTTTGGCATTACCTATAAAACTAGAAACTACAAATTAAGCATGCTCTTTAATTAGACTCAGTGATTAAAGTCTTAACCTTTAACCGATATTAACCGATTGAAATAACCGAATTTATTAAGCCGAAGACGAAATATCGAAATTATTTAAGCCGAAATAACCGATTAATAACCGATTCAACGATGTACAAGGGTTAGTTTCGGTTCAATCAAGCAGAAACTCATCCTTTTTCAACAAAATAATATTAATTTTAAATTTGAATTTCCATCTTATTAAATAAAAATTTTTGGAAATCAAAGAGTTTTTTTATATATTAAGGTTTTTTTTTTAAATTTTAACAACAAACTTTTGTTTTGGGTGCACCGAAATCATTCCGAAACCGAATTGAAACCGAAACATAAAAAAACCGCTAACCGTTTTGAAAACCAATATACAAAAATTAAGCGTAACCGATAACCGAAACCCAAAATGAAACCGATATTCATTACAGTTAAATTCCTGTTTGGACTATAGAAGAATTTGGAATTATTTGGACGATAATCGATTTGTCGACTTTTTGAACTTGTTTTTATATCAGTTCCTCAAATAACAAATTATGGATAATCTGTAAAACTTAGATCAAGCTT
>JAWNLU010001422.1:910000-945000 GCA_035042165.1 Drosophila kuntzei
TAGAATAAAACTTGTGCGTTTTGCATAAAGTGCGCTTATCCCCGCAGGATATGACTGGCAATGACGCCCCGACGCCTCTCAGCTGCACACTACCCCCAACCCCCTTTCTACCCACCCTTCCACCACCTCCAAACTACTGAGAACATCAAAAAAATAGCTGGAAAAACTGTCTAAAGCTAGCTGAAATTTTAATACACTTTATCACAGGGACCAGAAATATTATGAGCTATAAGGAAAAAAGTCATTTTTAATGGTTATTTAAGGACTTTTATTTCATAAATTATTTTTAACAATTATTTGTGATTAAAAATAGGCTTTATTATTGATTTTTATTTTTACAGTCTTTTATAAGAGCATTTAAAGATTTGTTTTGAATAAAAGTCTTTAAAGACTGTTATTTTTAAGAAATAAAATAAAAGTCTTTAAATAACCATTAAAAATTATATTTTTACTTATAGCTCATAACCGTTATGGTTTTTGAGGAATAAAATTAAAATCTTTAAAGGACTTTTTTTTAATTGAAAACATTTTTGGATTTCAGTATTTGTAAATATCTCCGCTAATAGTTAAGATAGACATTTCAAAATTAAAAATCCAGTGACACAGTAAGACATTCTATGAACTATTATAGCCTAAAAACTTAAAACTCTTTTTTTATGCCGATCAGACTTTTAAATTTATCAATCAGAAATAAAAGTCTTTAAAGACTTTTATTCAAAAAAATCATTAAAAACTCTTCTAAAAGACTGAAAAAATAAAAATTAATAATAGTTTTGATTTTAAATTTATTTTATTTAAATCAGAAATTGGATTTATAAAATCAAAGTGTTTAAATAACTATTAAAAATGATTATTAATTTATAAATTCAAGAATATAATTTTATTAACTATTTGCAGAGTTGTTTTAAATACAAAAAATTTGGTATATTTGAAATAAAGATTGCAATGATTTTTATAGTTGAATTTTTGATCAATAAAGATTATTTTCAGTTAATGTATGGATCTTATTTTATGCTGAATGATCAATTGAGATAACCTTTTGTGAGTGTATGATAAACTAACGCTGGAGGTTGTATGCGCTGTCTAATTTCGCACAAAACTGAGCAGCTTCTGGTTTTGGGTGGCAGCTCCCTTCCCTTCAGTTCCCTGCCCACTCCTCACTCCGCATTCCTCGCTCCTTGCCGCTTTTCCTGCTGATTCTCTGCTGCCTGCCTCAAGTCGGCAATATGTCAAAAGCACTGCTCGGCTTTTCAAGTGCACGTGCCGAAATGAAGCTGGATGTGTGTCAGGCGGCATTTCCGTTTCCCATTCCCATTCCAATTCCCATTCCCTCTCTCTCTAACTCTCTCTCCTTCTATCTGCCCCTCTCTATCCCCTTTTTGATACGCCTCTGGGCTGTGGATCTGGCTTTGGCTTCAGTCCTCAGTCCTCAGTCCTCTGGCCACGTCAGCGTTGCATTGGAACCGCTTTGTGTGCGCCTGTCGCTCGCTTTGAGTTTGGAGCTTTGATTTATGTTAACGCTACAGTCCCCCCTCTATCCCCTTCCCCTATATACGTATCATTCCCCCCCCCCCTCTGTTCCACACTTCCCCCCGCAATCTGAAGCGGCACAAATTGTCTGCATCTGCATAGAACAGCGGATAATGGTGCACTAAAATACGAGCTAGCCACACAAACAAAGCCCACATACATCACACACACACACACACACACACACACACACCTACACACCTATACACCTATACATATCTATACACACCTATGCATTCTGGCATTCCAGGTGTTTTGAGCTGGCATTGTTAGCCTGCGAACAACATGAGAACTGTCGAAATTTAGCTGATGCCGAAGCTTAAATATCCTTGCAGTTCTCACAAGCGTTGAGGTTATGTTTCGACTTAAGATTAAACACGAAATAATATTCAATTAAAATAATCTCATTTTTGTAATAGTTTCATATAATTTCCGATTTAATTGAGGTTATGTTTCGACTTAAGATTAAACAGGAAATAATATTCAATTAAAATAATCCCATTTTTATAATAGTTTCATATAATTCCCGATTAAATTGAGGTTCTGATTAATATCCTTGCAGTTCCTCACAAGCGTTGAGGTTATGTTTCCACTTAAGATTAAACAGGAAATAATGTTCAATTAAAATAATCCCATTTTTATAATAGTTTCATATAATTTCCGATTTAATTGAGGTTATGATAAATATCCTTGCAGTTCTCATTTTAAATAATCCCATTTTTATAATAGTTTTTTATAATTCCCGATTTTACTTGACTCTGTAGTACTTTTAATTCTCTTAACATAGCCTTAAGAATATAATATTAAAATGTAATATATACAAATAAATTGCAACTTGGGATTAAACACGAAATAATATTCGAGTCGAATAATCCCATTGTATAAAAGATTTTAATAATATCAAATATTTTTATAGTATAATATAATATTATATAACAAATTTTTGTTTCGAATATACTAAATTTATTTTTTTTTTGTTAATTAGCGACTTTTATTTTATGAATCATATTTAATAGTTATTTGTCATTGACCTTTTTTTTTTAGTCTTTTACAAGAGTTTTTGATGATTTTTTTGAATAAAAGTCTTTAAAGACTTTTATTTCTGATTGATAAATTTAAAATTCCGATCGGCATAAAAAAAGCGATGTAAGTTTGCAGGGTATAATTGTTCATAGAATATCTTGGGTGTTACTGGATTTTAAATTTTGAAATGTCTATATTAAGTATATTAAGCGGAGACATTTACAAAGACTTTTATCCAAAAGTTTTCAAATACAAAAGTCCTTTGTTAGCTTATAGATCATAACAGTTATGGTCCCTATTATTAAGTTTATTAATAAAATATGACATGTCATTATTTCATCCTTAAGAAACTTTCAGAATATTAAAACAATACCTTAAATTGCAGATAAAATTTCACTTTTATTTTCTCAAAAAATCAAAGTATTTAATTAAAGTTTATAGAGAGCATTTATAGTACATATAATATGAGATATGCCGCTTGAAATGCAATATATATTTGCAGACAGCTTTTGAGCATCAACTAAAGGTGTAACAACAACAACAACAACAATAGTAACAACAACAACAACAACAATAGTAACAACAACAATAAGAAGAGGAAAATCAACGGCATTTAGAGTTGCATTGCAATTGACGACGAGGTTGTTTCCATTCATTGATGATGCCATATCGCCGCCATCAACAACAGCAACAACAACAGCAGCAACAACAGCAACAACAACAGCAACAACAGCAACAACAACAACTGGAATTGAATGCAAGTGGGCGTGGCATTACGCCTACAAGTACCTGTCATTTGATACAATGCACAGTGGTCCAGAATCCAAAAATTGTGGCAGAAATTAGAGCAATGTAGTTACAGACTTGAAACTTAGTACACTTTATGGTCCTACCATTTTTAAAGTCTGAGCAAAAATTTGGACCGATCGAGCCACGCCTTCTTCACCGCCCCATATGCGGAAAAGTGTAAAATATTTCTAAAAAATCTAAATATAAAGTTAGAGACTCTAAATTTAACATGAATCTTAGTTAGGCTAAAGTAAATTTTATGTTTCTTTTTTGGTTTTTGATCCCCGACTTTGGGAAATTTAAAAAAAAATTTGTTTTTTCTCCAAATATAAAGCTAGACCCTTAAAATTTTGCATATTTGTTAGTCAGACTAAAGTATAATTTATAATATTTTTTATTTTTTAATTTGACCCCCTCCGATTTTTCAGCAAAATTTAACATCTGCAACATGTGTTTTTTCAAGAAAAGGGGCGAAAACGGGAAAAAAGATTAATACCATCTCATTATATACATATTGACGATAAACTTTGCATTAATAGAATTAAGAAACAAAAAAAAGCAATCATACTTTTCTTCCACGGAACACAACAAGTTTTAGATTAGAATTGCTAAAAAAAAGCAATAATATAAAATTGTATATAACAAAAACAAATCACATAAAACAAGTAATTCCTGACAACACCTTTAATATAGATACCTTTAACTTTATTTTCCATTTTGACTTGCTTCAAAATTCGACGTAGATTTTACACAAGAACCACAATGTGCTCTTATTTGAAAAGAAAGCCCTGATTGATTTTAAATTTAATTAAAATATGATTTAAATTAAAATATAATTTTCAAATGCCCCAAAAAGTTCTCTATAGAAATAAAATATTGTTTTTGCATAAATCTTAAAAGTAAAATTGAATTCATGCCACAATTTTTGGACTCTGAACCACTGTACAATGAGCCAAATGGTCGCGATTCAGCGATGATTATCATCTGAATGCTTATTACGACGGGGCGGAACTCTACACCACAAGAGAATATCAGGTAATACCTTCCATCTACCATACATATATGTACATACGTATGTATATCTATTTTATATACTTATATATTGTAGCTCCTGACTTTCTATCCAATTGGCAATTAAATGGGGCAGCCTTACCTTAAATACCATCAAATCTAGGGTAACTCAATAGTTTCCATTTCTGTAAGTAAGAGGGAATGTGATTTTGTAGAATTAAACGCCCTCTGGGTGGAAAAGTCGTTGGTAAACATCTCTTTGTAACTTTTTGTGCTTTAACTTATCTGCTTTAAAAGAATTTTCCGTGATAGATTTATTAGGCAAAGACTTATGAGATTCATAAAGATAACTTTTCATACAGTATTCTTGTATTTTCTAGACTTTTCTCAATTCTTGCATTTATTTCTATCGTATTTATGATTTTTGAATTTTTTTGACACATTATGTATTATTATGAGGACTTTTACAGATTTTACGTGGCAGTATGGGAATCGAACCCAGTTATTTTTCAAACTGAAAAGCTTGTTTATTCCTTGTTTTAAATGTTTTGATATTTAAACTAGGAGGCTCTGAAGTTGTCAGAGTAACTTTTAGTATGAGTTTGGTTGAGATATCTTAAGAAACAAAAAAGTTTTTGATACTAAGGGTTAATTTGCATCCGATTGTTCCCATGTCAGCTATATGATGTAGTTACCAAATTTGGTCAGGATGTAAGAGACAGTCCCAAATACACAATCTGTGAGTTTGGTTTAGATATATTTTAAAAAATAAAAAGTTTTTCATACTAAGCAGGGATTAAAACCGAAACGAATATCGGTTTCAGTTAAGGTTTCATTTTGGAGTATCTGTTTCGTAACGGTTATCGGTTTGTTTTTGTAAATTTCGGCTTAAAAATACCGGCATGGTTTCGGTTCACAACAAAAATAAGAATTAGGGCTTGCGGTTGACCAAAAAAAGAAGCGTTATTCATTGCTTAACATGAAAAAAGACTTAATGATCTACTTTGCCTGGAAAACAATGTTATCTGGTTACGGGAATGGAATGAAAATTTCAATTATTTTGATTTTACTGACTTTTAATAACTTCGAACAGTCATAACTTTGTCAAAACTTAATCAATTTCCATGCGCAATGTAAATTTGGGCATGATTTTACCTTTAAATTCGTTCTGCATTTAAAAATTGTTGATTTTGAAAAATTCGAATTTTTTCGAAAAAATCAAAAAAGGCAAAGGGGTAACACTGCAAATTTTCTAAAAAATTCGATTTTCAAAAATTTTTAAAAACGAACAAAATTTAAATGCAGAACAAATTTAAAGGTGAAATTATGCTCAAATTTACATTGCGCATGGAAATTGATTGAGTTTTGACAAAGTTATGACAGTTCGAAGTTATCAAAGTTGCGATGGTTAGAACCGAATTTAACCCTTATAAATGAATCGGTTACTAAACGGTTATTTCGGTTTAAAGAGTTTCGGTTCATGGGTTTCGGTACAGTGGAAAAACATTTTTTCGGTTACGGTTTCAGTCATGGTTACAAATTTCAATCGGTTTTTATCGGTTAAGGGTTACGGTTTCGGTTAAGGTTTTAATCCCTGATACTAAGCAATTACCTGACCTTTGACCCGAATTTGACCCACTTACAGGTGGAATTTCTCAAAACGCCGTCTTATTACACGATAAAATTGTCTCAGCTATGTGAAAATTTCATTTCATTTGTCAGTCAGTCAGGACAAAGAGTTTTGTATACATAGATTTAAGATTTAATATAGTTTACTTTTTGCAAATTTAAATTTTATTTCTAAAATTGTTTTAATATCTTAATAATTTTCGAAAAAGCTTCAGATTTGAAATTCTTTCTTACCTTTTCAAACTTAAATCTGCATTTAATTAATTAATTAACTTTAAATTTATTTTGAGCTGTTTATAATATTAGTGTCGACGGATTTTAGTTCTGCTTAAATAAATAAATACTCAAATGTCTCCCTTGGGCTTCACTTCTCAGCATATTTAGTTCATGTTTACAGGGTATTACATTTTGGAACATCTATTGACACTTTGCATAACTTTAGAGCCTGAGTTCAAGTGGCATACACACTTTTTTTTTTAAATACAATCGCTCAGTGCGATTAATGCGATATAAAAAACCTCTTTGGCAACATATGCTTAAACTGGATTTATTTAAATACCCTTTAGAAACAAAGTTGGCAGAAAGTGATGATACCTCGTAATTTTTAAAGCTCTTTTATATCGATAATAGCAAATTACAGATATAATTTAATATACATTTAATAAATATTATAATTATTTCAATTTAAATAATAAATATTATAATTTAATATATATTTAATAAATATTATAAATATTTAAATTTAAATAATAAATATTATAATTTAATATATATTTTATAAATATTATAAATATTTAAATTTAAATAATAAATATTATAATTTAATATATATTTAATAAATATTATAAATATTTAAATTTAAATAATAAATATTATAATTTAATATATATTTAATAAATATTATAAATATTTCAATTGAAATAATAATAAAGCTAATAAAGTTATTAATTAATAATATATAGATACTAAACATTTTTATATCTTGGCAACAATCGCTTATTAAAAAAAAGTTATTGAATTTTTACTGAGTAGTTATTTTTAAAATAAACAAATTACTAAAAATACCCCGCCTCATGATATTTTTGAAATATAATAATTTCTATTTATTATTTTATTTATTTTCATCCTCAAGTAATAACTAATATATGGTGATTTTTATAAGCAATCTTTCTCAGGCTACTGAGTATTTGTCCAGTCGAGCATACCCCGACTCATGCTAACTTATTTGCTTTGTTCTTTTTGCTGAACACTTTTTTCGTATTGAATTTCGAGTAACCACTTAATTGTGGTGTTCCGTTGAGGCTACAAAGAGAAAGGCGAGGAAAAAAGGCGACGGCCATTTAAACGGAAATCGAATATGTACAACAAATAATCGCTGGGAAGTCCGAATGAAATTCGAAATGTGTATGCTGGGAATTTGAGATACAAGTAAGCGAGTTTAAACAATAAGAAATATAAAAATAATAATGATAATTTCAGTAAGTTCAGAAGAGAAATGGACATTAAATAATGATTATTATACTTTTATTTATAATAATTAAAATCACACACTTTTAATGGACGTTGAAAGAATTTAACTATACCAAAATCCTTAGTTTTGTACAATTTTTTCAATTTCCCCATGATTTTTAAAAATTCTAATTTTTATCGTTTATTTTCAATAATAATCATTATTTTTGAGTAATGTTATAATCCTTTGACAATAATAATTATTTTTGATCAAATAAAATAAAACTGAAAAATAATGATTATAAATGATTTGTATTTTTTTCTCTCAAAATAACACTCAACAATAGTTTACGGCTTCTGTGTTAAATGGTATGATTATATATTCTTGATCTATGATTTAATACCTTTCATATAATACACGACATGTCCTTCAAGGACGAATATTAAGGATCCTGCTATTTTCTATTAAATTTCACTTATTCCTCTGTATTCTGTTGCAGTATGCAAGTACTATATATTATTTTGGATATTATATAATATATAGTTACTAAAAAAACCAAAAATATCATAAAAGTACCATATTAAATCATAGATCAAGAATATCTAATCATATCCGCAAAAAGTTTAACACAGAAGCCGCAAACTATTATAGAGTTTTATTTTATTTGGTCAAAAATTATGGTTACTTATTATAAAATTAAATCAAAACTAATCATTATCAGTGAAGAAAATCCTAAAAATCATTATATAATAATTATGACGTGATTTTTAAATTAAGAATTATATATATGATTACGGTCCTTGATTTTTATTTCTAATATTCCTGTGTTCTAAGCATTTTTTTTTAATTTTCTTTTTATTTTGATCAAAAATAATAATTACTTATGATTTATAATAAAATCAAAATCAATCATTATCAGTGAGTGAAATCGTAAAAATTACTTTATAATCATTTTGAGGTGATTTTTATATTAAAAATAATGATTATTTATGATTTATTATAAAATTAATCAAAATTAAATCAAAATTAATCATTATCAGTGAAGAAAATCGTTAAAATCATTGTATAATCATTTTGACGTGAATTTTAAAATAAAACTTGTAATTATTACGGTCCTTGTTTTTTATTTCTAATATTCCTGTGTTCTAAGCATTTTTTATGAGTTTTCTTTTTTTTTTGATCAAAAATAATGATTAACTACTTATGATTTATAATAAAATCAAAATTAATCATTATTGGTGAGGAAAATCGTAATAATCATTATATAATTATTATGAGGTGAATTTGAAAATAAAACGTTTAATGATTAAGTCCTTGACTTTTATTTCTAATATTCCTGTGTTCTAAGCATTTTTTTTGAGTTTTCTTTTTTAAATGATTACTTATAATAATTAATTACTTTATAATAAAATCAAAATTAATCATTATTAGTGAGTGAAATCGTAAAAATTACTTAATAATCATTTTGAGGTGATTTTGAAAATAAAACTTGTAATGATTACGGTCCCTGTTGCGTATACTTAATATTACGTATACGTAATATTAAACATGCATTCAGCTTGGCTTGGCTAGTCAAGTGCGACGTGTTTGTTTAATATGCTGCTATGGGTAACAAAAGGTAAATCAGATACCAATACACACACACACACCTACACACACACACACACACCTACACACACATATATGTATATGTATATATGTATATGTGAAGATGCTTCAAAGTCACAAAATCAATAGGCAACTCACATGTCGCATCGTGTATCTACAAGATGCAAATGCATCTCAAACAGTTGGCAGGGGAGGAGGGGGGAATTGTGCTGTCCGTCTCTCTCTCTCTGTCTCTCTCTCTCTCTCTCTGTCTCTCTCTCGGGGAAATGCAATTGAACAATGCGCCAATCATTGTAAACAATTGCGACCGCGAGGCAGCTATGAAATGAAATGAAAATCAGTTTTTGCTCAGCTCCCAACTTTAAATTGAATCAAATCAATTTCGCTTCATTGCATGTTTACCATTCGCCTCCATTTTCTTCAGTTTCTCCATTTTCTTCGCCCACTGTCCGCATTGAGATTCTTTGTGGCTTTGTTGTTCTTATTTTCACGCACTTTTTTTTATTGCTCGCACTCGAAATTGGACTTGTACTTCAAGTCTTTACTCTGAACTCAACTCTGCTTCAACTTGTTGCGAATTATAAGCATCTCTGCCTCATGACAATCTCCTGCATTTCTCTAAGATTTCGAAAACTAACCTCTTCGAACTCAGCATCTAAAAAGAGCTAAAGCTTCTAAATTGGATGATTTAAAGAAGATACTTTATTTTCATTTATCCTAGGAACTAAAGAATTATTCAAAAAAATTAAAAAACTCTTTACCAGGGATTGAAACTGAAACGAATATCGGTTTCAGTTACGATTTCGGTTATGCTCGAATTAAGATTTTCGGTTATCGGTTAATCAAAATCTTGGAGGATCGGTTACGCAACGGTTATCGGTTTTTTGTAAGTTTCGGTTTAAAAATACTGATGTGGTTTCGGTTCACAAATATATAAAAATTATGGTTTTCGGTTGACCAGAATAAGACGCTTTATTCATTGTTTTACATGAAAAAAGACTTAATGATATTTTCAGTCAGGAAAATAATGTTATCTGGTTACTGGAATGATCGAGCATAATGTCGATTTTATTATAACTTGATATCATATAAATTTGGTTAATTTGGTTTGAAAATTTCGATTATTTTGATTTTACTGATTTTTAATAACTTCGAACTGCCATAACTTTGTCAAAACTCAATTAATTATCATGCGCAATGTAAATTTGTGCATAATTTTACCTCCAAATTTGTTCTGCATTTAAATTATTTTCATTTTTGAAAATTTTTGAAAATTGATTTTTTTAGAAAATTTACAGTGTTACCCCTTATCATTTTTCGAAAAATTTCGAAATTTTCGAATTTTCAAAATGAACTAAATTTAAATGCAGAACTAATTTCGTAGTAAAATCATGAACAAATTTGTATTCCGCATGGATATTGATTGAGTTTTGACAAAGTTATCAAAGTTTATCTGTAACTGCGACGGCCAGAACCGAAATTAACCCTTGTAAATGAATCGGTTACTAAACGGTTATTTCGGCTTAAAGAGTTTCGGTTTATGGGTTTCGGTACAGTGGAAAAACATTTTTTCGGTTACGGTTTCAGTTACGGTTACAAATTTCAATCGGTTTTCATTGGTTTAAGGTTACGGTTTCGGTTAAGGTTTTAATCCCTGTGCATTTGATTTCATTTCTACTTTTGTATGCCTCTAAAAACCGTTGAAAATTCAGATGTTATGTTAAACATTAAAGTTTGGTCTTATTTTAACTAAATATCACAAATAACCTACTTAGCCTGAATGAACTGAGCACTGAGAAGAGCTAGAGTGCTTAAAACTGGTACACAGTTTGTTATCAATATAATTAAGTACATTTTTATTGAAACTACTTTCTCTTTGCCCCCCTCTGCTGTCAATGTTGATGAAAAGAAATTGCTTGTAGTTCGTGTTTTATTATTAATCTGTTTTTTCTTTGTTTCTTTTTAGCACCTGCAGCTCGTTTTTTGATTCGTGACAATTATGAGACATTTCAATTAGAGTCACTTAGAACTTTGAGTCATGGGGATACCGTCTGCTGCCACATGCAACATGCAACATTCAGCATGCAACATTCAGCATTCAACATTCAACATTCAGCGTTCAACATTGAACATGCAACATTCAACATTGAACATGCAACATTCAGCATTCAACATTCAGCGTTCAACATTCAACATTCAGCGTTCAACATTCAACATTCAGCGTTCAACATTGAACATGCAACGTTCAACATTCAACATTCAGCGTTCAACATTCCGCGTTCAACATTGAACATGCAACATTCAACATTCAACATTGAACATGCAACATTCAACATTCAGCGTTCAACATTCAACATTCCGCGTTCAACATTGAACATGCAACATTCAACATTCAGCGTTCAACATTCAACATTCAGCATTCAACATTCAACATTCAGCGTTCAACATTGAACATGCAACATTCAACATTCAGCATTCAACATTCAGAGTTCAACATTGAACATGCAACATTCAACATTCAACATTTAACATTCAGAGTTCAACATTGAACATGCAACATTGAACATGCAACATTGAACATTCAACATTTAACATTCAACATTTAACATTCAACATTCAGAGTTCAACATTGAACATGCAACATTCAACATGCCGCAGCCTCGTTCAACTGTCAGATATTCAACTACTGCTGTGAAAAGTTTTTATTGAGCAACTAACTGTGAAATTAAATTGTGAATTAAAAGCTGCCACCATGGCCAACAGCGATTACGACCAAGCTAGTGGCAGTGGCAGTTGCATTTGCAGGCAGTGTGACGCACAGTGGGAAAAAACCGACAGATTAGCTGCTTTTAACTTGAATTATTTTTGAATCTCGCATTTGATTTCTATTCGATAAACAATACTTTAAGCATCTTATCATCATTTTTGTTTAACTTTAATATCTATATTAATCATCATTCTGATTACAATTAGTAATCAATTAGATAATAAATTTAAAAGAATTGTAATGATTATATAATCATCTTGTGAATATTTTTGGATTACTAATTCATTTTGATTATAAGTAATAAAAAATAATCAAAATTTCTGAAGATTACTAGAAAATAATCACAATTAGCTAAAACTAGTCAAAAAATTAATTTGATTATTTTCTGATTACTTTTGCTCAAATATAATATTATCAATTTGCTTTTATATTTTATTTTTTTAAATTTTATTTATTTATTTATTATTTATATATTTAATTAAGTATTTAAACTCAAAATAAAATTATAAAATTTTAAGTAAAAAAATAAATTCTATTTTTATATTTTATATATTTATTATTTATAAGTATATTTATTTAAATAAATAAATAAAAAATAAATATTTTAATATTTTAAATTTTTAAATAAAAAAATTAATTATATTTTTAAATTTTATATTTTTATTATTTATATATTTAATTAAATTTTTAAATTAAAAATCAAAATTTTTAAATTTTTAATAATAAAATAAATTATATTTTCAAGTTATATTTAAATGTAGATGTTATCCAAAAGTCTCTAGACTTAAACTTTTCAGCTTTTGTTGTGAAGTTTTCTGGAACAAATAAAAATAAAATAATCTTCTATAATTTTTTAATTAACAATTTAATTTAATTATAATTTTTTAAATTTTTTTAAATGTTTTTATTGAGATTAATAGACAATATTTTTGTTTATTTCGGAATTATTAATAAATGGAAGGTATGCTAGATGATTTTTCCACTGTGCGGTGGCAGGTAGGGGGTGGGGTGATGCATAGAGAAGGGGGTGCAAAAGGGGGGGGTGCAAAGGGGGTGCAAAAGGGGGGGTGCAAAGGGGGGGGTCAAACGCTGGGGACATGTCGTTAATGCCGCGCTGCATTTTGTGTCGATGGGAATGCGGCATTGGCATTGGGATTGAGGGGATTGAGGGGATTGGGGGGATTGAGGGGATTGCCAATGCCAAATGGTCGAAGAGCATTTCTTTAATGCATGTTGCATGCCCCACTCCCCCCGCCATGCTGCTTCTACTTGCCACACAAGCTTCTTTGGCTATTTGCAGTAAATTGAAAAAGTATTAAATCAATAAATAAAAGTTACGCACACACACAGACTTGCAACTTTATGGGGCATGCCTCATGCGTGGGTTGAAAATATCCCATCGCTTACGTTGCACATTTACACACACACCAACACACACACACCAATACACACACACACACACACACACATTCACACACACACATGGCCATTTGGGGTTACACACGGCGCGTGTTAATTACTCGGAACATTTTAAACGGCAGCAACAGCGGCAACATCGCCAGCTGCAACAACAACAACAACAACAACAACAACAACAACAACAACACTTGCTGCAACATCGACATCGAACACCAGCAGCGAAATTTGTTGTATTGATTTAAAACTGTGCCCTGTGTTCATTCTCTGTCTTTGTCTCTCTCTCTCTGTCTCTTTCTCTGTCTCTGTCCACCTGTTCAATTGTCCAGGTAGTTCAGCAGGTTGGCAATCAATGCAACAACACCAACAACAACACCAACAACAACAACACGTGCAACAGCAAAAATTGCAAACGCGCACAGAAAAGAAGCCAACATCAAAATCAGAACAACAAACTAACAAAAATAACAAGCAACAATTAAAAGTGTACGACTAGCAATTACCCTAACAATTTTATCATTGTATATACTAGAAGTTACCCTAACAATTTCACATTTTATAATATACGACTAGAAGTTACCCTATCAATTTTAGCACACTTAATAAATATTAAATTCAATTTGTTTTAAAAAAAATTGAATTTAAATTTAAAAAATATCAAAAAAAATACAAATTAAGCAACAATTAATAAAAACAATTAATATCCTACGACTAGCAATTACCCTAACAATTTTATCACCATATAATATACGACTAGAAGTTACCCTAACAATTTTAGCACACATAATAAATATTAAATTCAATTAATTTAATAGAAAGCGGATGAATTTAAATTTTAAAAAATATTAAACTAATAATACCAATTAATAGCCTACGACTAGCAATTACCCTAACAATTTTATCATCATATAATATAAGGACTAAAAGTTACCCTAACAATTTTAACAGTTACATTTTTATTTATAAAAATAAGTTATGTTTAAATTTTAAGATATCAAAAAAAAAATTTTTTTTGCGATTTTGATAATTTGTGATATTGTTTTAAAAATAATTTAAAACAAAAGTTATTTTTATATTTTTATACAATTTTTGGTTAATTTTTGATGAATTCAATTTTAAGTTATTTGAAATTAAATAAATTGGAAAATTATTTTTTATAATACAAATAAAAATAAAATGCTATGCTATAATTTATTTTATTAAACAATGAAATTTAGCTATTATTTTTAAATTTCTTATTCAGATCAATCAATAAGACTTGTTTTTGAATATTTATTAAAAATCAGCAAATTATTTATATTTTATAATTTGTATATATTTATTTTAAGTAAATAAATCATTTATATTTCATATTTTTTATATACATAAAAATTTATTGAAAAAGTAACAATAATAATAAATTCTGTATATTAACTTAGATTTTTAAAAAGTAATAAATTTAATAGATAAATAAAAAATGCAAAACAATTGAGAAAATAAAATAGTTGAATTGTATTATTATTTATATTTTATAATTTGTATATATTTATTTTAAATAAATAAATCATTTATATTTCATATTTTTATATAAAAATATTATAAAAATAATAATAAATTCTGTATATTAACTTAGATTTTTAAAAAGTAATAAATTTAATAGATAAATAAAAAATGCAAAACAATTGTTTAATTGTATCTTTTGAATTATTTAATCGAAGCTTATTTAAATAAATATTTTAAGGGCTTGCAGCCTTGCTTTAAAATTTAAAGCTGCTTCAGTTAGTTAGGGCATGATTTACAGGGTATAATGTTGTTGGCAAATGTTGTTGGGTCAACAAACGTTGCGGCTTTGTTGCTTTGTTGCCCTTCCCCTTTGTGGGTCCGTTGGGTGGTTGCATCAGTTGGTGGCTCAGCTAAAATTTTATAGTCGCATCGTAAATACGAAACTCTCTCTGACAGATTGCGGTGCTGAGACTCTTTTTGTGCCCAGTCAGGGATACGAATAAGAATGCGAATATTAGCTATCAGTCTAATGAGGCCAAGCATCGAATTCTCTTCCTCTTTCCACACTGATGAAAAAAAATGTTCTCAAATCAAGACTTTGGTCTCAGAACTATTAGTTTTGGTCTAAAAAATGCGTTGAGAACATAAAATTCTTAAATTTAGAAAACACATCTTGATTTTCAGAACATTTCAAATAAGAATAAGTTCTTAATTTAAGACCAAACAGTCTTAAATTCTCTAACCAAAAATTAAAAAATAAGGCAGGTGCTTTAAACTTTAAACGTATTTTATTTTTTTTTATATTTATACTTTTATTGGATTTATTTTTTTTATAAATATTCCGATTTTTCCTATTTTTTATGTTTTTTCCTTGGCTAGAGCGCGGGTTTCGATCCCTCGGCTTTTTTATCAAACTGAAGCGGCGACTCTAACCAGATCTGCACGGTATCATTATTGTCTTCATATTAAATATGACATATTTATATATTTTTTTCAATTTAAGATTTTTAATTCTTGATTTAAGAACTGCGAATTTTTAGATTAATATTCTTAGTTTTATTAATTTGGTCTTAAAATTGTCTTATTTTGAGAACAAAATATTTAAGATGAATGTTCTTGATTTTAGAAATTGGTCTTTTTTTTTCAGTGCACTCATAATTCGCCTTTTCCCTCCTTTGACTACTCAATAGACCATCTTGCAGTTTATTAAAAGCGAAATGCAAATTTCGGGGCAATTTAATTAGCAGCAAATTCAACAATTTTCCTGCACACACACACACACACACACCTCGCACACACACACACAACCGACTCGTTATTGTCACGAAAATCTTTGGGACTCTTTAGACCGAGTCAAAGTCAAAGGAACGTCCAACGCTTTTTATTAGAATCGTAAATAGTCTTTACGAGTTGTACGTGCCCAAAATTTGCAATAGGCCAACAAATTCCCATCGCTTTTCCTTCTATTTTCATTTTTCTTCTGTTTTACAACAACAACAAATTATCGAACAGGCTTTTCCTTCCTTCCTGTTGTTTCATATAATCATAAACGTAATCATAATCATAATCGTAATCATAATCATTATCATAATCATTATCAAAGCAATGTTTATGTCCTTTCTCTCGTTTTCGGTCTATTCACAACAATTTGCTTCACACTCACGAGTGTTTCGAATGCACTCACTGCACTCACTGCAACTTTTAGTCATTTGATTCTTTGATTCATTTAGTCGGTCAAGTGGCAAGGAAAAGTTTTGCAAGTACCATGGCGTCCTCCAGGGTCACTTATATCGTTATTACTTTGCTAAACTCATGAGAGTCTTGGGTTCAGTTCACTTCCTAAATAATCGATAGTGTTTTGTGAGCTCAAATGCATGAGTCTGTCCTCCATGGTCACTTATATCGTTAGAAGCTAGCATAAAATATTAATTCCTAGGTAGATTTTCTGATGAGTGAGTTTTATTTGACAACATCTGTAAACAGTCTCTAGAATATGATATAAATTAGTGTGTCCTCCATGGTCACTTATATCCCAATAAGCTAGCATAAAATATTAATTCCTAGTTAGATTTTGTAGATGAGTGAGCAAAGTTTTATTTGACAATATCTGTAAACAGTCTCAAGAATATGATATAAATAAGTGAGTCCTCCATGGTCACTTATATCTCTATTAGGTAGAATAAAATAGTAGTTCCTAGTCACATTTTGTAGATGAGTGAGTTGAGATTTATTTGAAAATATCTGTAAGCAATCTCTAAAATATCATATGTAAATTAGTGTGTCCTCCACGGTCACTTATATCGATATATCGTCATTTAATGGTATACATATTGTATATGTATATAGTCTTGTACTTAGTTTTGTTGCCCAATGCCTGTAAACGGCCTCGAGAATTTAATATAATTAATACATACATATATCCTCCATTGTCACTTGTTTTTTAATGGGATATAAACTTATTATTGTGCTTCATTCATAAAAAACTTAAAAGCACAGTTGGTATAAACATGATGGGGAATCGAACCCAGTTTTTAATTTTAAAAAAGCAAAAAAAATTAATTCGATAATTTTTAAGTAAACTGTTGTTATCGATAAGCCTGACACTGGACTATCGATAGCAATTAATTTGATAACTGTCTAATTAAGTGCAGAAAAAGTTAAAGCTGCTTTAAAGATTTATCGATACTGTTGTTATCGATAAAACAAAATCGAAGGCAAATCGATAAGATAATTCGATAATTTTTTAGCCTGACACTGAACTATCGATGGCAATTGATTTGATAGCTGTCTAATTGAATGGAGAAAATGTTGAATGAGCTTTTATGGTCACGTTTGAAGTGAATGAGTGCTATTCACACAGTCTTGAATATTCACAAGCATGCAATATTCAATATTCATAAAATGTTGGCTAAAAGCGAGCTTCGATTTCAAATTGCATCAATTTCTTCTAGATGGTCGATTGTCAAGTGGCAAGTTAACTTTCAATGCACTCAAAGTACTTCTCTTTGTTGTTGTTGTTGTAGATGTTGTTGTTGTTGTAGATGTTGTTGTTGTTGTTGTTGTTGTTGCAGCACATATAAAAGTGTAAATATTTATTGCATTAAATAAGGAAAACAAACAGCGTTTTGACATTTTAATTGAATAAAATCGTTTTGTGGTCTTTTAAGGATTATTTCATGACCAGCACACACACACACACACACACATACACCTGTGTGTGTTGTATCTGTATCTGTAAATGTATCTGTATCTGAATCTGTCCATCTGCTGTTTAAATGCATCCATGGAATGAATTGAATAGCATTTGTATTTGTCCAGCAAGGTGAAAAACAGGCGCCGACTGAATCCGACTGACAATTTCGGAATTTTTGGCCAGACAGTTGAGTCAACCAACCAACCAATCAACCAACCAACCATACAGCAAAGAAAGCACAATTATCCAGGGTATACGTATGTGCATCTATCTATCCATATATATATCTATATATCTATACATTTTCTATATGTGGCACCTGCATCACATTATGTATAAATACTCAGCATAAACAAGTTAAAAGGATCTACACGCGATAAAGTATTCGACCTGCATATACCCTGGAATTTGACATTTTTAATTAAAAATATACTTTAATAAATGTTCACTTACAGAATTGAGGAGAGAAACTCTCTATCTCTCGTCTCGATATTATTTGTATAAATATAAATATAAAAATTATTTTTTTTTTTATTTTTTATTTTTTATTTTTTTTTTAATATTACATTTAATATAAAAAGTGCCTTTCATTTCAGGTTATTTATATTAATCAACGAAGCATGTTGAAATTTTAAATATATTTCAAAAATATTTAATAATAAGTTTAGTTTTTTCTTAGACATTTTTTATTTAAATTATGACTGGAATTAAAAATAGTCTTTAATAAATGTTCACTTACAGAATTGAGGAGAGAATCTCTCTCGCTCTCTCGCTCTTTCTTCTAGAAATCTGACTAAGCCTTCATTTAATTATTTATTTTATTTTATTTATTTTAAATATAACATTTATTATAACAATTTTAAATATTTAATGCAAGTTTTTATCTAGACAATATTTACATATATAAATTATGACTGAAATTTTAGAACATTAATTTAAATATACTTTAATAAATGTTCACTTACAGAATGAAAGGGAGAAACTCTCTCTCTCTCTCTCTCTCTCTTCTAGAAATCTGACTAAGCCTCAATTTAATTATTTATTTAAATATATATATATTTTTTTTTTAAATATAACATTTATTATAAAAATTGCTTTTCATTTCAGGGATTTAATTTTTCTCAACGAAGCATGTTGATATTTTTTATATATATCAAAAATATGTAATATTTAATACTATACGTTTTTATCTAGATAAAATTTCTATAAATTATGACTGAAATTTTAGGATTCTAATTTAAATATACTTTAATAAATTTTCACTTACTAAATGGAAGAGAGAAACTCTCTCTCTCTCTCTCTTCTAGAAATCATACTAAGCCTCAACTTAAAAATTTTTTCTTTCTTTTATTTTTGAAATATAACATTTAAAACATTTTAATCCAAATCTTGAATGTTTCTCAAGGAAGCATGTTGAAATTTTAAATATATTTCAAAAATATTTAATAATATACATTAAGTTTTTACTTAGGAATTATTTATAAAAATTATTATAGATATGGGCATTTTAAAAGTTGCATGGATAAAAAAGCAGCTGCATATCAAATTTGATAGTGTTTACACCTTTGGATCCTGAGTTCAAATAGATAGTTGGTCAAACAGATTCTACTATGCGAGATTTGTGGATGTATTTAAATTTTATGAAATAATGAGTATTATATTAGATTTTCAGCTATTTTCCCTATAGAATATATTATATATATATATATTTTACACATTTTTTTTTAAATTTATATATTTTAATTTATTTGTAGCATCGATTTTTTGATTGATGAAGTTTGAAATCTGATCGGATACGAAACCAAAAAGTTGCTATCGAAATATCCAAGTTATTTTCTCAATTATTCAATCAAGAAAAATACAAAAATTGTAGAAAGAACCCGACTCTGAGAGACCCTTTACATATTCTTTAAATAAAATGGGATCGGGTATTAATTAATTTTAATTTAACATATTACAATTATTTAATCCTGTAAACCAAACCATTTAATTTGGAAAGAACAGTTACATAAATTTCATACGTTCAATGTTACAATATTATTTCAATTTTATTTAGTTACTAGTGATTTTGAAAGTTTGAAAATTAAATAATAAATTCTTTATTTAAAGTTGAATTCTTTAAAAGTTAATAATTTGTTACTTAAATTGTTTTATCAGGCTTAAGAAACCAATAAAACATTTTATGTTCTCCATTTGCCTGTCAACTAATACACCCTGTGCACTTTTTAAGTACAGGGTCAAAAAACAAAGGAAATCCAAATTTGCGGAGACAAAGTTCAGAATATTTAACATTTAACATTGAAATATGTGATCTGTGAATTATGCTGTGTTGTATGCAACATGTTTTTGAATATTACAGGGTATACCGAGTGTGTTTACCTGTGCATTCTAACTAAACATATACAGATCGGAGAGAGCGAAGGATTTAAGTTGAAGCTGTGTGTTTTGCCACGCCCATGTTTGCTTCACTTCACATGAAACCACTCAAATTGTGGTGCTGTGATGCTGTGATGCTGTGATGCGGTGGTGCGGTGGTGCTGTGGTGCAACGCCTTCTCCTTCTCCTCCTCCTTCTCCTCCTCTTCTTCCTCCTGTTGCCACTGTCTCCTTTGTTCCTTGTCCCTTGTCCTTTGTCCAGCTGATTTGCATTTAATTGCAGCGATTCTTTTTACTCGACGGAGGCGTGGCATCATCAAAGTAGAACTTATAAATACATAGTAGACTATACAATATATACACTCAAAAAAACATCAGCTCAAAACGTTAGAGATACAAACAAAAACAACATAGTTCCAGGTTTTCGTAGCTCAGGAAACTTATTTAAGTCCATTTTTAACAGGGATAAAAACCTTACCCTAAACCGTAACCCTTAACCGGTAAAAACCGATTGAAATTTGTAAACGTAACTGAAACCGTAACCGAAACAAATTTTTTCCGCTGTACCGAAACCCATAAACCGAAACTCTTTGAACCGAAATAACCGTTTAGTAACCGATTCATTTATAAGGGTTAATTTCGGTTACTTTCAACTACCATAACATTGTCAAAAGTCAATCAATTTCCATGCAGAATACAAATTTGTACAAAATTTTACCTCTTGATTTGTTCTGCATTTAAATTTTGTTCATTTTAAAGATTCGAAATTTTCGAAATTTTTCGAAAAATGATAAGGGGTAACACTGTAAAATTTCTAAAAAATTCAAAATTTTCGAATTTTCAAAATGAACAAAATTTAAATGCAAAACAAATTTAGAAGTAAAATTATGAACAAATTTACATTGCGCATTGAAATTGATTGAGATTTGACAAAGTTATGGCAGTTCGAAATTATTAAAAATCAGTAAAATCAAAATAATCGAAATGTTCAAACCAAATTTATATGAGGTCAAATTATAATAAAAATCGACAGTTCGCTGGACGATTCCAGTAACATTATTTTCCAGGCTAAAAGAGCATTAAGTCTTTTTTCATGTAAAGCAATAAATAAAGCATCTTATTTTGGTCACCCGAAAACCTTAATTTTTATTGATTTTGTGAACCGAAACCGTACCGGTATTTTTAAACCGAAACATATTAAAAACCGATAACCTTAATTCGAGCATAACCAAATCCGTAACTGAAACCGATATTCGATTCGGTATTACTCCCTGATTTTTTTGGATGAATCGGAAATATTCAAGAGTATATTTAGTATAATTGGTATTAACCGAATTGGTATAAATTAAACTTGAAAAAAAAATTATATTTGTAGATGAATGGGAAAATGTTAGATATACTTTATTGGAATGCAGTATTCTGGAAACAGGATAATCTATTATTTTTAATTTTAATTATAAAAGTTAACATTAATTCTTATTTTTAAATCATAAAATAAAGCTTATAAAATAATAATGAAATTTCAATTCTTATCTAAAAATCATAAAATTAATTTTAGTTCTATTTTTAAGTATAAAAATCCAAAATAAAACTTTTTAAATTAAAAATTATTTGTAAATCTAAAATAAAATCAACATCAATTTTAATTTAATAATGCTTTATTACGTTTTGATTATAAAATAAAAATTATGGAGTGAAAATTTAAAAAATTTATTTTAATTTTTATTATAAAAAAAGCTATTTTTCAATTTTTCAAATAAAATTTAAAAGTAAAAATTATTCTTAATTTTTTGTATGAAAATCAACTTATAATTTTAATTTTATAATATTTATTATTTAATTTAATTTAAATAAATTAATAAATTTAATTATAAAAATGAATTTGAACTCTTACGTTTTGATTCAAAAATAAAAATTTGTATTATAAAAAAACTTATTTTTAAATTT
Source organism: Drosophila kuntzei (assembly GCA_035042165.1). Classification (NCBI taxonomy): domain Eukaryota; kingdom Metazoa; phylum Arthropoda; class Insecta; order Diptera; family Drosophilidae; genus Drosophila; species Drosophila kuntzei. The sequence goes on from JAWNLU010001422.1 coordinate 932,221, forward strand.
TACAAAAAAATAAAAATAATTATTTTTATTTTATTTTTATTTTTTATTTAAAAAATTATAACTGTTGGTTCCTGGTACATATATATTTTATTTATTAATCTTCAAATCTGTTCTTGGCAAGAGCGGGCAACGAACCCATATATTTTCAAACTGAAGTGGCGACTCCAACCAGAGACCATCATTGTTTTCACATATCAATGTAATGTTGTTAAATTTCGAATGATTTTTATGATGATTTTTTTTCGAGAATTAATTTGAAAATACGATTGTGCTGGATTTTTGTCAATCCTTTTTTTTTTTAGAGTGTATATATTGTATACATACTTATATATGTATATATGTGTGTGTGTATGTATAATATATGTGTTGCATGCTTTGTTGCTACTTTGGCAGTGTCCTCCAGTGTGCATTGTTGTTGTCTCTTAAGCTGCTGTAAATTTATTGGTGTGCACAGTTTAAGCGATTTTGTTTTTGCCTGCCAAATGCAGTTTGCCATCCCCCTCTCTCTTTCTTTTTTCTCTCTCTCCTCTCTTGACCCTTGGCTTCTCTCTCTCTCGGTCTTTTCTCTCTCTTTATTCTCCCGTAGACTGTTAGGCAAAGCGGGCAAATGGATAAAACTTGCCAATTATGCCATTGTATGCAATGAACTGAACAACTCGAACTATTATTCCAGCAACAACAACAACAACAATAGCAACAACAACAACAATAGCATATGTATGTTGTTGCATGCCACATGCTGCATGCTGCATGCCACGTTAGGTGTCTGTCGCTTTTAAAGCCGCGTTGCCATTCATCGTGTTGCCCACAGCGCTAAATGTGGCATTAAATTTGTTGCAGCAACAACACAAAACCGTAGCAACAACACCCCAGTATGACTTTACCACTTCCAATTCCAATTCCGAGTAGAACTGGTTCCCAAATGTGAATTCTCTAATTCGCATTTATACAGGGGAGAGACATGAAAAAGATGAGTTCTAAGTCCATACGAAAGGAACACATCCAGAAGGCATTCCTTTGGATGGTATTTGGAACGTACTATATTAAAACGCAATAAAAATTAGAAATATATGTATATTTATTAAATTAAATTAAAACAAATATATTTTAAAATTCCGAATTGGTATTAATGCTGATGCTTTTGTCTTCCTCAGTCGTCGTGGTTTGCTTTTCTCTATTTCAATGGAGTCGGCTTGGTTTTATATATATGTACATCCACGCTTAGAGAAATGAGAAAAATATGAAGAAATATTATTATTTATTTTATTGCAAAGTAATACGAGATATAAATGCAATAGAAGTTATTGTATTTTCTTACTTTCATGATGTAAAATGAATAATTTTAAAGTGCAGACATTTAGCCTTCCAAATTCACTTATTTGTCATGTGTGCCCTTTTCCTGTGATTGTTTGTACGTTTTGGACACAACAAAGGCATATGCTGCTCATTTTGAAGGAATGTGCATACTTACAAGAATGGGTCGCTCGTGAACACACGTTCCCAATGGTTTTATTGGGACAACCACCCACACACACACACACACACACACACACACACACACACACACACACACACACACACACACACACACACAGATACATTTATAACTGCTAACTGGACACTGAAAATATGGTCGCAACGAGAACTCAGCAGGAAAAAGATAAATAGAAATAGAGACAGACAAAGAGAGAGAGAGACACAGAGTGAGAGGGAGAAAGAGAGAGAGAATTTATGAAATTTTCCAACACATACCCTAGATTCGTAGGCTATATTAAGAACAAAAGCTGACTGGACATCACAAATAATCTCGGCTGAAAACCGTCAACATTTTAGAAAACGCCGAATTCAACAGCGAAATTTCCAATAATTCAGAATCAACGGAATCAAAGGTTTAATTTCACAGCTCGGTTAAATTGAATTCAAAATAATTCTTTTATTTTGCAATTGTTTTCCAATTTTGATCGATTTTTAAATTTATCGAATCGACTAAAATCAGTCGATAGAGAGGAAAAATAGTGAATAACATTTTAATAACAATTATAAAATTTAAATTTTAAACTTTAGATTTTATTTAATACATAAAAAAGTATTATTATAAGTAGTATTATTTTATTATTTAAGTCAAAAGAACTGTCAACTTTTTTTTATTTTATTATTGTTTTTTGTTTATATATTTATTAATTTATTAATATATATACTTATTAATATAATTAATTACATTTTAAATACAACAATAAAATTAAATTTAAAATTTTATTTTTATGTCATTTATTTTAATTTTTACTAAAATTAAATTTGATACACATACTTAAGAAGATAACATATAAAAAAAAGTGTGTTTTCCAAAAAATTGAAAACCTTTCCCTGTTTACCCTGTAGTCGTAGGGCATATTCACTGTAGTATTATGTACGGAAAATAATATTAGTATACAACTAAGATTATTACTCATAACTTTTGGCATAGTAATTATGAAATATCTTTCCTTATCTCTTGACAATCCTATTTTAATTAATTCTATTAACTTTTATTATATTATAGATATTTTTCTGTATCTATATTAAACTGTCAAGCTAATAAATTCTGAAAATTTTAAAACAATTGAAAGGTAAACACATAAAATCAGAAAAACTTCCACTTTGGATTTGTTTACAGGGTGTCTACCAGTCGAGCAACGTTTATTTGATTACATTGGAATTCCAATACATTATTATAATTGTTTTAATACGTTTCTATGAGATTAAAATTGCTTGTGGGATTTAAATAAAAAATGCTACTTATTTTGTGGGAACAATGGAATGGAACGAAAAAAAACCCCATTTGAATATGATACAGTGGGAATTGAGTACTATTTTTAAATAACTCGACCAACACTTTAATGGGGATTACAATTACATTTAAAGAGATTTGTCTTATAGGGAAGTTGATTAAAGCGAAGTCAGACTGTAGTCAGTTAGTGTATAAAGTGTGTCTGTCAAGAAAGTATTCGATAGAAAACTTTATAGATATTCTATATAGAGATAGAGATTTATTAATTTAATTGAAATTATGAAAAAATGGAAGAGTCACAATTGTATTAGAAAAATCTTAAATATATACAAATTTTGATTAATAAATATCTATTTAATATTGCAATTTGTAAAAATTAAAATATATTTTCTTCACTGTGCTATGAGAAAATCCATTTTGTCAAATGGTAGAATAATTGAGACTCCGTAAAATTTATGTTTAAAGATATAAATTCAAAAATGTGAAATGAATTATATCAACTACAAAATTATTTAAAAATGATTTAGTAATTCGAAAAATTTAAAGATTCTGTCGATGATTTCATCAACATCGTGGAAATTTCATTGTTGGAATAAAATAAGTTAAAAAACATTTTGTGTTTTGTTTACGTTTTATATCCTTAACAGGGATCGCAAATAAGACTTATTTTTATTTTAAAAATTACTTTTAACCAGGAATTAAAACCGAAACGAATATCGGTTTCAGTTATGCTTGAATTAAGGTTTTCGGCTATCGGTTATGCAAAATCTTTGAGTATCGGTTTCGTAACGGTTATCGGTTTTTTGCAAGTTTCGGTTTAAAAATAACGGTATGGTTTCGGTTCACAAAAAAATTAAAATTAAGGTTTTCGGTTGACCAAAATAATTAGCATTATTCATTGCTTTACATGAAAAAAGACTTAATGCTCTTTTTAGCCTGGAAAATAATGTTATCTGGTTACTGGAATGATCCAGCATAATGTCGATTTTATTATAATTTGATCTCATATAAATTTGGTTCATTTGGTTTAAACATTTCGATTATTTTGATTTTATTGATTTTTAATAAATTCGAACTGCCATAACTTTGTCAAAACTCAATTAATTTCATTGCGCAATGTAAATTTGATCATGATTCTACCTCTAAATTTGTTCTGCATTTAAATTTTGTTCGATTTGAAAGTTTTGAAAATTTCGATTTTTTTAGAAATTTTACAGTGTTACCCCTTAACATTTTTCGAAAAATTTCGAAATTTTCGAATTTTCAAAATGAACTAAATTTAAATGCAAAACTAATTTCGTAGTAAAATCATGAACAAATTTGTATTCCGCATGGATATTGATTGAGTTTTGACAAAGTTATGGCAGTTCAAAGTTATCAAAGTTGCTCAGTAGCTGCGACCGAAATTAACCCTTATAAATGAATCGGTTACTAAACGGTTATTTCGGTTTAAAGAGTTTCTGTTTATGGGTTTCGGTACAGCGGAAAAACATTTTTTCGGTTACTGTTTCAGTTGCAGTTACAAATTTCAATCGGTTTTCATCGGTTAAAGGTTACGGTTTCGGTTAAGGTTTTAATACCTGCTTTTAAATCTTAATTTTAAATTTTTTAAAATAAAACTAAATAATTAAATTAAATTTTGAAATTTAAAATCATATCTTTTCTTTGTTCTTAAAATAAGACCATTTTAAAACCAAATTTAAATTGATAAGAAAATTAAAATATGTCATATTTAATATGAAGACAATAAGTACACCGTTGGTAAACAAGTCGAGGGATCGAAACCCGCTCTAGCCAAGGAAAAAACATATAATCGGAATATTTATAAAAAAAAAATAAATCCAATAAAAATAGAAATATAAAATGAAAAATAAGTTTAAAGTTTAAAACAACTGTCTTATTTTTTATTTTTGGTTTGAGAATTTATATTTGGAACTTATTCTTATTTGAAATGTTCTTAAAATCAAGATGTGTTTTCCAAATTTAAGAACTTTATGTTCTCGACGCCTTTTTTAGACCAAAATTCTTCGTTCTGAGACCAAAATCTTGATTTGAGAACATTTTTTTTATCAGTGCATCTCAAATAAATGTTGCCTTTAGCGAAGTTCCACTGTAATTGCGGCACAGAGCAACACTTGGTCGAGCAAACACCACAGCAATTGTTGCTGTTGTTGTTGTTGCTGCTGTTGTTGTTGTTGTTGCACTTAGCGGTACTTTCGACTAATTTTTAATGCCGTTCATATTTTTCAACAAAAGCAACAAGCAAACAACGCACAAGGGGGTGGGGAAGGGGGAGGGGGAGGTGGTGTTGCATGCAACATCAATGTTGTTGTTGCTGTTGCTACAGGTGCGGCCAAAAGTAATTGCACCAAGTGCTGAATGTCGCGAGCTGCAACTTAATGCTAGATTTCTGTTACGCCCATCAATTTAGGGCGTGGCAGGGGCGGGAGGGGGAGGGGCGACATCGATTTGATGACACATTTTTCTGCGTAGACTGTGTGTGCGTAGACTTTTATGGCGCACAGTGTGCAGCCAGTGAAATGATGTTACCAATGCCTGCAGCTTGTTACTGCAGATACCGCAGCAGGGAGAGAGGGGAAGGGAGAGGGGAAGAGAAAGGGAGAGGGGAAGAGAAAGGGAGAGGGAAAGGGAAGGGGGACTTATGCATACAGATACTTACATTTGTCTTTGTTGCGTGTGTGTGTCATACACTGCAAAAAAAAAGGGATCAACTTTGAAAATCTAGAAAATTCATCTTACATATTTTGTTCTTAAAATAAGTCCAATTTAAGACCAAATTAATAATACTTAGAATATTAATCTAAGTTAAAGCAGTTCTTAAAAAAATCTTAAATTGTTAGGAAAATATAAATATGTCATATTTTCATATTTTCATGTGTAAACAATTGTGATTCCATAGGAGTAAAGGAGTATTTATAAAAAAAAAAAACAGGGACTGAAAATAATCGTTATTGAACAAAAATTCAATTAATAAATCAACTATAAAAAGCAGCTAAATTTTTGCTTCAAATATAACAAATTTTTTGTATTATATTTGAAATATCTCTGCAAATAGCTAATAAATTTATATTGAAGAATTTATAAATTAAAAATCAGTTTTATTGGTTATTTAAATACTTTTATTTTAAAAATCAAATTTAATAATTTTTTGTTATTTAAAAAATAAGTTTAAAAAATTTATTGTTATTGATTTTTATTTTTTCAGTCTTTTAAAAGACTTTAATGACTTTTATTTTAGATTGATAAATTTAAAAGTCCGATCGGCATAAAAATAAATGGGTAGTAAGTTTGTAGGGTATATTAGTTTATAGAATGTCTTGAGTATTACTCTTGTGTTAATTTTAAAATATCTATCTTAAATATTAGTGGAGATATTGACAAAGACTTTTATTTTAAAGTTTTCAAATAAAGTTTATTCCTCAAAAATTAGGAATATTATTCATAAAGATCATCAAAAACTCTTATAAAAGAAAAAATAAAAATCAATAATAATAATTATTTTTTATTTTTTAATCACGAATAATTATTAAATTTGATTTATAAAATAAAGGTCTTCAATTAACTATTAATAATGCATTTTTTTACTTATGCCTCATAAAAGTTATGGTACCAAATCTTGATTTTAGAACCCTTTTGTTTTTATCAGTGTGTTTGTTTTGTTTTGTTTTCATTTCTTTTCTTTCCTTTTTTTTTTGTGTGTATTTTTGCTGTGGCTGCGGTTGACTCGCGATATTTATTATTGTTGCTGAAATTGCTGTGTGTCCTCAACGTTCGTTTCCTCTCCTCTCCACTCCTCTCCTTTAGCTCCTGCTTCTTCCTCATCCTCATCCTCGTCCTTCTTCCTCTTCATCTTCATCCTGGTTACAGTCGCTGTTGCTGACGCATTTAAAGCTTTTGCGGCATATAAATAAAAAGCAACTAAAGTGAACAACAAGTGAGCATAAATACATAACTATACCACGCTGAATATTGAATACCCTTACCGACTATCTCTATATCAATTGACACTAATCAAATGTCTAGATAATTGGTTAATTTTATTTTTATTGTATTCACTGATAAAAAAGTCTTTTTTTAAAAAAATATATTCGACTTTAATATTTTATTTTTAAATAAAAAAGGCTTAATGAAAAAATACCTAAAAAAAGTACAAAAATATTTCTATATAAATCTATTTTTTATATTTTTAAGAATTTTTAGGCAAAAGTTTTTTTTTGCATAAAAAATGCATCCGAAAATAAAATATTTTTTAACAGACCTTAATTTAAATGAATGATTTTTTTTTTTAATTGTATTTAAACATATTATTTTGTATACTTTTATGGCTTCGTTTACATTAAAAACTAAAGTCTAAAAAAAGGCTGTTCAAATAATTTAAATAGATAGTTTTATGTAGGAAAAGATAGTTTTTTTTCAAAGTTGTTTATACTAAAACTAATTTCCGTTTTCAATAAAAAGTTATCAGGATATATAGAACATACTTTAACTAGGATTTATTGTGGTATCTGTAAGAAAAAAAAAAATTTGTTATGTATAATTATATAATAATTTTTTATTAAACAAAAAATAGTTATTATTAATAAATATTATAATTATTTACGGTCACTGAAATTTTATTTTTTCATTCTTTTCAAAAATATTTATAAAAGAATGTGATAATTTAATTCAAATGAAACTTGTTCGGGATAAATGAAATCCATTTTATCAGGCATTTTGTGAAGTTCGTTGAGTTAACTGAAAAAACAGGTAATTTTCCTTACCACATCAAATTTCCTTATCCAATTCAGGAATACATAGAGTTTATATCCGATCTGAAAAGTCGATTCTTGGCAAATTTATATGAACTTCAGTGAGAGTATTAAATAAAAAAGAACAATATGAACAATAAAGCGCATAAAAAAGTAACTAGCAAAGCGGAACACGAAGAAGAAGAAGAAGAAGAAGAAGAAGAAGAAGCAGACAAAAAAGGAAACAGAAGATGAGGCAACGACGCCGGCGACAATGGCAACAAATGTCGCTTTCCCTTCGATTCCCCTTCCGATTCCCTCCCGATTCCCCTTCGTTATCCCTGCGTTACCCATTTTTAGTTGGGGCTTTAAGCCAGACTTGCACACTACGACTTGGAGGCATGTGGCATGTGGCAAGTGGCAAGTGGCAAGTGATGCGCCAATTTCTGATTTATTGGCTGCTCCCCTCAACTCACCGCCCTCCCCGTGCCACGCCCACTGTCCAGTGGCTGCTGAAAAATAAAACGAAAAAAAAAAAACAGAAACAACGTTTTTTGTCTTTGGCTTTTGAATTTATTATGTTTTTATTTGGCTTTCTCTTTTTATTTTTTTTGTGTTTTGTGTTTTGTTTTTTATTTGTGTTTTTTAGTTGTCGTTATCGATAGTAGTTTTAGTTTTAGTTTTAGTTTTAGGGGGTTTATTACGCATTCAATTGTTTTTGGTAGCTCTATGTATCGTTATCGTTATGCATTTATCTTATATGACATATAATATCATCTCTGCATCCAACATCATAAATTAAGTCAACATCAACATCGCCTGAATCAATAACCCTGATAAATTGCTGATTGAACATTTTAATCCTTTGTTAGAGAAGACTCGAAGATTAATTCTCAATCGATTAACATGAAACTCATTCTTAAAGCTCTAAATTAAAATTAATTCAATTTTAATTAAATGCGTATTTCTAGCATTTTGGAAGAAACCACTCCATTAATAAATAGATAATCAGATTTTATAGTTTCTTATTTTGGATTATACGGGAAAGCTTAATTTTCATCCCAATAACTTGAAACTTATTTTTAAAGTATTACATAAGAAATAATTAAATATGTGTTTTAGGAATTTTGATAGAGTTCTCTCTATTAATAAATAGAGAATCTTAATATTTAATTCTTCCGTGAATTATAAGTGAGAACTTAATTCTCATCCGATTAACTTGAAACTCATTTTCACAGTTCTAAATAAGAAATAATTGAATACGTACTTCAGGAATTTTGAAAGAGTTCTTTCTATTACTTAATAGATATTCTGATTTTATAGTTTCTTCCTTGAATTATAAGTGAGAGCTTAATTTTCATCCGATTAACTTGAAATTTATTTTCAAAGCTCAACATAAAAAATAGTTGAATACGTATTCCAGGAATTTTGAAAGAGTTCAATCTATTAATAATAAGAGCATCTTTATTTAAAATTTCTTCCTTTCCTTTCTTTTCGATTAACTTTAAATTTTTGATAGTGACAACCCCAATAGAGTTGCCACCCAAATCTTAAATCAAACCCTGAAATATTTGTAGTTTTAAAGGAAACTTTTATGAAATTATCAAAATGTTTTCATAGTTTAACTAAAAAAAGAAGAATAAAACAAAAAATGTTATTGTTTTATATAAATTAAAATTGGGGCTATTGATCCAAAACTTAATTGAGGTTTCTGTTGATAATTTGCCGTTTTAATATGCGATGTTTGTGTTTTGTTATTGTAATTAGACACACAGTTATTTTTGTGTATGTTTTTTTCTTTTGTTTCTTTTTAGTTATTTTTGCTTAAAGTAGTTATACATATATATAGTGTATACGTATGTATATATATTGTATGTTTATGGTTAGTATACGTATTATAAATAATGCTAAGTATTATATTTTACATGATGTAGTGGCAACAATTATTTAATAGTTTTACATTGAGCAACGCCATAAATTTAAGTTTAGGCTTTTTTATTATTATTTTATTTTATTTTGGGTTAGTGAGTGAGGATTTAGGTTCCATATGGGATAATCATAGTATGTATATAACAGATGCTGGATTTTGTATTAAGCACAATTGATAATTGATTAGTTTTCCAACTCAATTCGTTTTCATTCTCAATTTCATTTAATTTTCCATAGTTTTTTTTCTCATTTTGCTATTGATATGTACAGTGGGCAATTGAGAGGGAGCTCGGGGAAAAGATTTCATTTATCACATATTTATTTATAGGTAGTATATACTTTAATATTATATATTTATATATTTATTTATTTATTTATATGTGTAGTACTTTGCTTTCATTAATTATAATTCTACGCATTTATAAAATAAGTACAAATTTAGCTTCGCTTTGTTTTAGTTTTTAGTTTTTAGTTTTAGTTTTTAGTTTTCAGTTTCAGTTTATTTGTAATTTCATTTAGTTTCATTTCATTTCATTTCATTTCATTTGTTTGCTTAGGTTTAGATTAGCTAATAGTGTAGATACAAGATACAAGATACAAGATACAAGTTCTCTGGCTTTAATTGACTAGAATTGTGTCTGTGTGTGTGTGTGTGTGTGTGTGTGTGTGTGTGTGTGTATTTAACTATCATTTCCGCATAATTTTCGACTAAGTTATTAAGATATTTGCTATTTGTTATTTGTTTTATAAATTGCTCTTTATTAATTGGCCAATAAATTTGTTAGTTTTACTTTTATTATTATGCATATGAACTACAGACTAGGAAAAAAAAAAAAAAAATTCAACAATACATACATATATATATATATATATATAGATATATATATAGTTACACATGATATTGTTTGTTGTTCCAATTTATGATTTACACATTAGATTCAAATTCGATACATACAATAATTTAGAGTCATTCGCATTGATTGCTCATCTACCCAAAAGTCGAGTCCCCCCCCCCCTCACTTTTCATACCCCTTCCCCCCACACCATTTTCACTTTTCCACTTTTCCGGATTAGCCAGATGCTGGTTGAGTTTCCATAAACATAAAATAAACATGGATAAAACAAACTGAGATTGAAAACTGCAGTGTTTTTGCATTTGACAAATTTGTGGGCATTCTAAATACCCTGTAATTTCTGTATTCACTGGGGTATATTTTATATGAAGCCATATATGTCATCAATTTATTTAAAATGCAACTTGAAAATTTCAATGTTGAAATTAATAAACTCAAATTTAGGAGAAAGTTAGTAATGAAATAACTTGTATAGATATTTCTAAATTTATCGATAACTGTGTTGTTATCAATATATCGGAAATCAATAAATATTATCCACTTTTCCATTCTAAGAAATGTTTATTTGTCAATCTGTATGAATTTCTTGAAATAAGTAAGTTTGGAAATTTAACATAAAACCAAATTATCGATAACTGCGTTGTTATCAATATATCGGAAATCAATAACTATTACCTAATTTTCCATTTTTGAAAATTGTATTTGTCATTTTGTACATCAATCGTATTGAAAAAAGTGAGTTTTCAATATATCGATAACTGCTATCGATATATCGGGAAAACAGCTCTAATAACAGCTCAGTTTAACAAAAACAAATATTTTTTAAATTTTCTATTACAACTTGGATTATTTTGACTATTTTTTTTAAATTTTTAGGAAAAGTATGTTGGGAAAATAACTATAAAATCAAACTATCGATAGATATTATCGATAAATAGTGAGGAACTTTATTTAGCAGATTACTTAACTTTTTATTGATAGTTACACTACTTTTAAATCTTCAGCTTTAAGTCATGAAATTAGCCATAAAAGCTACTAATCGATAAATCGATAGCTGTAATCGATTGCATAACATTTGACTTATTTTATTTGATTTTAGCTTATTTTTTCAGTCGAAACTTTAAACGGAATAGAAAAGGAACGAGAAGTTTCAAGAGGTTTGGCATACTTGGTAACTAAGTATTACAGGGTATCAAGTGGACGTTCAGCAGGACTTTGTCAATGTGTCACATGTGTATATATGTGTGTGTTTGAGTGTGTGTTTGTGTGTGTGGAAGAGTCTGTTAACAACAATAAAATGCTTGGATGTCATAGCTCAGAATGTACATCGTCAGGCAGATTGATGTTGGAGCAGGAAGAGGGGAATAAAGCAGAGCGGATAGAGAGGGGAGAAATGGGAGAGAAGGAGATGGAAGTAAGGAAGGAAGGAACCCGGACAGTCAGAGTATACACTGAGAGAAAAAAATCAAGTGCTTTCCTACTTGAATCAAGAATTTATTAATTGAAAAACTTGTTAAAAATTCTTGATATTAATATAAAATGTTAATAAAATGATCAACATCATAAATCAGTAAGTAAACACTGACTACAGAAATTATCCTGTCGAATATAGTCTTAAATTTTCAGACAAGCCAGAACCATTTGGGAATTCTAAGCGATTCCTAAAAATTCTAAGAATTAAAGAGTGTCATTCAAGTCATATTTTTCTTACCGAAGTACTTTTTGATCAGAATAAAGCATGTATATATTTAAGAACGAAACAGTCTTCATTTCTATACATATAATTCTGGATTTAGAAATTTTGTTTATAGAACAAATCGCTCTTAAAGTAAGAAAATCAAAGACAGCTAAAGATAAATTCAGGGACCATAACTGTTATGAGGAATAAGTAAAAAAGTCATTTTTAATGATTATTTAAAGATTTTTATTTAAAAAAATCAAATTTCATAATTATTTGTGATTTAAAAATAAAATCTAATTATTATTATTGATTTTTATTTTTTTAGTCTTTTTTGATGAAATTTTTTTAATAAAAGTCTTTAAAAACTATTTTTTTGGAGGAATAATCTAAAAGTCCTTAAAGACTTTGATTATTTGAAAACTTTTGGATTTAACTCTTTGTAAATATCTCCAATAATACTTAAGACAGACATTTCAAAATTAAAAATCCCGTAACACCCAAGACATTCTATGAAAATTTAACCCTACAAACTTTTTTATGCCGATCGGACTTTTAAATTTATCAATCAGAAATAAAAGACTTTTATGCAAAAAAACCAACAACAAAAATAGAAATCAATAAGAATTTATAATAATATTGATTTTAAATTTATTTTATTTAAATTTGAAACAATTATTAAATTCGATTTATAAAATAAAAGTCTTTAAATAACCATTAAAAATTATTTTTAATTGAAAAATTCTTCAATATAAATTTATTAGCTATTTGCAAAGCTTGATTTTTTAATTGAATTTTTAATCA
>JAWNLU010001422.1:1547500-1945608 GCA_035042165.1 Drosophila kuntzei
TACATAATCAGTTGTATATAACAAGGTGTATATATATATATGCAATTTTGTATGACTAATCGGCAAATTAAGCAGAAACCATAATAAAAATCGTAAAGCGTAATTGATAAGTGTGCAATTAGTTGTTGTTGTTGTTGTTGTTATGGCTGTTGTTGTTATAATTGTTGTTGTTGTTATAATTGTTGTTATTGCGTACATTTTGGATTCAGTCGTTTTGCGGGGTCCCTTCCACACCTTGGCATAAATTGAATGCTCAGACGCATTATAGAAATCGCTGACAGCAGCAGCAGCAGCAGTTGTTGCTGTCGCTGCAGCTGCAACTGTTGCTGTTGTTGCTGCTGCTGCTGTTGCTGTTGATTCAGTATCCATGTTGTTAGTTGTCTCATTGCACAGCTCAGTTGTTGTTGTTGTTCCAGTTGTTGTTGTGTCACAGCTGTCGATGAGATCAAAGCTGCTGTTGTTGCTATTGTTGCTGCTGCTGCTGTTGTTGTTGCCCAGCTGCAGCAGCAATTGTGTCTCATTGTTGTGCTTCTTCTTGTGCAGCTTGTGTTGTTTATTAACCTGCGCATAAATAGGCGCCAGCTGTTGTTGTTGTTGCTGCTGTTGCAGTTGCTGCTGTGCAATTGCAACACATTCGTTTTCATAGAGCTGTTGATTGAGTTTATTGTTGTTGCTGCTGCTGCTGCTGCTGTTGTTGCTGCTAGTGATGTTGCTGCTGCCATTGTTATTGTTGCATGTTGCTGCTGCTGTTGTATCACAGTGTTGCTGCTGCTGCTGCTGCTGCATGTTGTCGGACCAATCGTTGACCGCTATAAAAACTCCGTTACGTGGAATGCTAAACTGTGAACTCTGTTGTTGTTGTTGTTTTTGTGGTTGCTGTTGTTGTTGTTGCGGCTGTTGCTGCTGTTGTTGATGCTGCAATTGTTGCTGGCAACTTCGCTGCTTCGACTGTCGCATTGGCATTGGCTTCACGGCAGCAACTGTTGCTGCTGGCGTTGTTGTGGTTGCTGTTGTTCCTTTTGCCGATCGCGATAATGTTGTTATCGTAAAATTATATTTCTTTTTGACTTTGTTGTTTTGGTTCTTGTTGTTGTTGTTCTGCTTGCGTCGACAGAACGTATCGTTGGCAATGGCAAAACGTGAATTGCTGCAGGGCGCGACGACGGCAACTGTTGGCGGCGGAGTTACCGCATTCACAGCGGCAGCAACTGCAACTGCAACAATGCAAAAGTTTCATCAAAAATCGTACAATTATTATTTCTTAAATGTGCATAAATTCATTTAATAAAAATATAAAAACAACTCTAAGCTTATTTTTAAAATATTTCTAAAATTATAATCAAATGTAAATATTTATTTAAAAATAACAATTTGTATAAAAAAATAAAATATGCAAAAAAAAATTTTTTAATTTGTTGAGTCTTATTAAATAATTTTCTTATTTTTTTAATATTAACTATTGTTCATGTTATTTAGATCAAATATGAGAGTTACAAATAATTTGTATGCTATGCAATTAATTCACAATTATTCAATTAAGTGGATCAAATTTAGGTCAAAGGTCAGGAAATTGCTTTTGTATGAAAAACTTTTTTGTTTCTTAAGATATCCAAACCAAACTCACAGATTGTGTATTTGGGACTGTCTCTAACATCCTGACCAAATTTGGTCAAAATCGGATCCCTATATGAAAATCAAAAATAAAAGTTACAATCGAATTTAAAAATAATTTTAAAATATACAATAAATGTATACAAAAAACCATTTAAAATTAGAAATAAAATAACTCTTATTTTCAATTTTTATAATTTAATATTTATTTTACTTTTGATTTAAATAATAAAAATTGGAGATAATAACAAGTCGTAAAATATCTCTTATTTTTAATTATTTTATGATTACTAATAAAATGTAAATATTTTTCAAATAAGAGTTCAATATAATATTAATAATAAAATTGATGATAAAATACATAATAAAAATAATCAAATTTTGATATTAAATCAAATCAAATGATATTAAATTTGTATATATAATATTTAGAGTAAGAGTTCAACATAATTTTAATAATAAAATTGATAATAAAATAAATAAAATAATAAATAAATTATAAAAATAAAAATAAACAAATTTAATTTTATTTAAAATAAGAGTTTAAAATAATTTTAATAATAAAAATAATAATAAATATATAAACATAATAATGATATTAAATAAATGATATTTGAAGGGTTTAAGGGATCACTTACTGTGTGGCAGATTGAAGATATCCTTGCTAAAATTGTTCACATCGCAGACATGACAACTGCGCGCCGAGGAGGCAACGGAGCTTGAGGATGCGGAGGAGGTGCTCAGACTTTGAGTGCGTCGCAAGTAGGAGATGCCACGACGTGACTTGGAATGTTGTTGTTGTTGCTGCTGCTCCAGCTGTGCTGAATGATCCAGATCCTCTCTCTCACGTTCCCGTTCACGTTCCAGTTCCAGTTCCCGCTCCTTCTCTCCGCTTAATTCCAGCTGCACAGTGACAGCGGATGTGGATATCGAAGTGGAACTTGTGGAACTTGTTGCAGTTGTTGCTGCTGTTGTTGCAGTTGTTGTTGTTGCTGGCGTGCAGAGCGTCTCCTTGTAGATGGGCGCCAAATAGCTGACAGTGTCACAAATGACACAATGCCATGTGACGGAATTGTTGTCCGTATCGCAGTGTCGACAAATCCAGCGACGATTCAATGCCGGATTCGAAAAGTGTCGATATAATTCAATGGAGCTCTTAATATATTTACGCGTCTCCTCACAATTTGCACAATTGGCTGGTAAATTCTTTTGGCCATTACGTTGCGGTCGCTTCAAGCAGCCGCGTAACAGGGATTTATAGACATGTCCATGTCCATGTGCATAATTAATCCCAATGCCAACACCAACACCAATACCAATACCAATCCCTTCTTGGCCCTGTTTCTGCTCGTTTCTGTAAATGGGGGGAGTTGGTAGCAAAATTAATTCAAGTCTTTTACTTTTTTCAATTTTCCTTCACATGATTCTTTTTTTCTCTTCTCCTTTTTTTGTATTATTATTAATTTTGTTTGCTAATTTTATTTGTTTTTCACTGTGCAGCATTCGACAAAAGTCGAATCAATAAAATTGTAAACAAAGTTTTCGTGTTTGTTGCCAATCGATTTTCCCCAAAAAAAAATATAGAAAAAAAAAACAAATACCAAAAAAAAAGTAAACTCTTTGTTTTTGTTGCTGCTGCTGCAATTGCTTCAATTGTTGTTGTTGTTATTGTGTATACATACTGACAGATAGATAGCGATAGAGCGTGTGAGAGAAAGAGAGAGAGAACGAGAGCAGAGGACAAACACACGCACGCACACATTTGCAATTTGGTTTTGTTTTGTGTAACGGTAAACGTTAGCTGAAGCTTTTGTGCACACGCACACATACATATGCATTGCTTGTTTCCCTGCCCGAGACTCTATGTGTGTATGCACATACAGCTAGTCATGAAAGTGTTTTGACAAAATCACAATTCACATAATTATAAGTTTATTTTTTAAAATAGTTTAAATTATTTGTATTTATTTTTTTTTAAATAAATAATAAAGTAATATAAAAAAAATGTTTTGATCAAAACACTTTCTTGAGCAACTGTATGTATGCACTGTATGCTTACCTGGTCACAGCTTTGTGCTTATCAACAATTGTCGCGACCTCCTCATCACACTCGGTGGCCAGGTCCGCTGCAGCCGACACCACCCCCGATACAGTGGCTGTGCCGCCTCCTCTGCCCACCAATAAGTTATCATGTCGATGTAGTTGTTGCTGCTGCTGCTGTTGTTGTTGATGTATCCAAGTGCTTTGGTGTCGCTGCTGCTGGTGATGCTGGGATTGCGTTTGTAACTGTGACGGTGACTGCGACTGTGACTGCGACTGATGATGTTGGTATAATGTTGCGGTAGGACTGGGGAATACCTTGCGCACGGTGCCACAATTATAGCATTTTAATGATTCCGTTGGATTAATCGTATTGCATTTGGTGCACGACCATTGTAATACCGAGGATATTGTGCCCATATTGTTACAATCAATTCAAATCAAATTCACATACGAAATTCACGCACAATTCACGATGTGTGTCTGTGTGTGTGTGTAAGTTGGGAGGAGGGGTGGGGAGGGAGAGCCCAGAAGCTGTAGCTGTTTTTTTGGTAGAAGGAAGTGTGTGTGTATGTTTGTGTGTGTGGTTGTGTGTGTGTTTGTGCAGAGTTCACAGCCAGCAGTTGATAATTGCATTTAACTGTCTCACGCGGCGCGCTGATTTAACACTTTGAACTGTTGCACCACAACACATATTTAGTATATAGTTGTGGGGCCAACCTTGCTTGTTGTAGATACAGATCCTTCTTCTTAATAAGCAACAATAAGCTAGCGCCAGCCGCCAGCCAGCCAGCCATCCAAAGCATCGCAACTGAGCAGCAAACACAGCTCTTTCTCACTCTCTCTTATTCACTTTTCTATTAACAAGCATTGCTATGTTGCTGTTTCGCTTCCACTCGTCACATTCAAAAGCATCGCAACTAAGCAGCAAGCATAGATCTTTCTCACTCTCTCTTATTCACTCTTCTATCAACGTTGCTGTTTCGCTTCCACTCGTCACTTTCAAAAGCATCGCAGCTGAGCAGCAAACACAGCTTTTTTTCGCTCTCTCTTATTCACTTTTTTATAAACAAACCAGCTGCTGCGATTTCTGCGCGCCTGCCTTGTGCATTAGAGGTGGAGAAGCATCGATGCATCGATGTTTTCTATATTTTGATAAACATCGATGTTTGATTGCGATCATCGATGTTTTCCTTGTGCATCTCTACGAAAGAAAATATCGACACAAAAGAGAATAATGAAATTTCTTATTTTCAATGTAATAAAGTGTGTACATATGTATAAAGGTATAGGACAATTAATTGTGTGTGTTAATTGGCAGTGTTGCCATTTTAGCCATTTTATTGCTAGACTTAGCACTTTTTTAATTGTTAAAGCTAGAAAAATTGTTGGCATTATATACAAATCTAGCAATTTGGAAAAATATGTTATGAGAAAAAATGTAACCAATTTAGCCAATAATATTCTGGTAACACTGGCTGTAGGCGAAGTTTTAAAAAATGTTTATAAATTATCCGCGAATTAAAAAATGTATTGCATACTAATTTTTATCATTAATAATTGTTTTCTACATATGTATATTTAAATTTCAAGACCAATTTAATAAATTTTTTAAAACATCGATGCTTATCGATGTTATCCTACAAAAACATCGATGGTCACAAACATCGATGTTTCTCCACCTCTTATTGTGCATTGGCTATATTGCTATTTCGCTTGCACTCATCTCGACTTCGTCCTATGTTGTGAGGGGTCAAAACTTTTTCAACTCGCTCTCTGGCTCTCAGCAAGGCAAGCGCTAGAAGGAGATGACAAACGTTTTACGTTCTGCACTCTTTGTTTGTTATTGTTTCAGCTGACAGAAATTAAAATATTTTTGCAGTAAACAAAACGAAATAGTTAAAAATAAATTATATTTTAATTTATAATAAAGAAATGTTTTAATTGTTTTCTTTTTACGAGTAAATAAAACGAAATAATTTAAAACAATTTTAATTTATAATAAAACAATGTTTTAATTGTTTTCTTTTACGAGTTTATTCGAAAAGAAGAAGACAACGCAAATTCATGCGCACACAATATCTTTCGATGACGT
The DNA here is from genome assembly GCA_035042165.1 of Drosophila kuntzei. Lineage (NCBI taxonomy): Eukaryota > Metazoa > Arthropoda > Insecta > Diptera > Drosophilidae > Drosophila > Drosophila kuntzei. Next base: position 1,553,247 of record JAWNLU010001422.1, read on the forward strand.
TTGCATGCATACTGGGCCAACGAAAACGTGGTGGTGACGTTAAATTCATCTTGAACCAGCTGCTGCGATTTCTTTGCGCCTGCCTTGTGCAATGGCTATATCGCTGTTTCGCTTTCACTAGTCACTTTCAAAAGCATCGCAGTTAGTTCTCTCTCACTCTTTCTTATTCATTTTTCTATAACAACCAGCCAGTGCTGTCAACTTTTGTTTGGATAAAAAGCGGTTTTTGACGGGAGGAACGATGAAAAAATGATTAAAATTGATTTATCGATGTTCTTTGGGCATTCACAAAAAAATCTGAAAAAAGCATTTCAAAAGTTAAAAAAAAGCCAGAATTCGCGCTACCGGCTGTTTGCAAATTTTTCTAGCAAATGGCTTTTTAAAAAAGCCAGATTTGACGGGAAAAAGGCGAATCTGGTACCACTGCAACCAGCAGCTACGATTTGCGCTATGTTGGTGTTTCGCTTCCACTCGTGACTTTCTCAAGCTCTTTCTCGTTCTCTCTTAATTCACTTTTTTTGTAAACAAACGAGCTGCTGCGATTTCCGGATTTCTGCGCGCCTGGTTCGCCTTTTTTGTCGCCGTCGACGAAAACCGCTTTAAGAACGATTTCCAAAAACGTTCTTTTTATGAATATTTTTTAATTTTGAAGCTAGATTTTTTTAAATTTTTGCCTTTTTTTATTGCATTTTTCTCAGTTTTATAATATTTTTTTAGAATAAAATTTGTAACTTCTTCCCCCGAGGAGTGAAGATTTTGAAACCTTTTTCGGAAAAAATCGAGTTTTCAGTCGCCAAGTCAGCTTTTTTCCCGTCAGATCTGTCGTTTTTCGAATAGCAAACGCGGGTGACGTGAATTCTAGCTTTATTGAAAGTTGCAATTGCTTTTTATTTTGCTTTTACAAATTTTCTAGCAGCATGTCGTGTACATTTTAAGCAATAATGAAAATAAATTTTGCTATTTTTATTTCATAATTTATTTCAATGTCCGCAATTTCTAAGATTTCGCTCATCGCTGGAGAGTGTGACCAAAGAAATATTGCGCGAAAATATCGACATGCAGTGCAATCAGTGGTATTTATATTTAACAATAATACTGACACTTCTTATTGCATGTATCGACTTTATTGTTGTGTTGCTTAAAATCAGTTGAAATTAATCAGTTTATATATTTTAATAATTGTTCTCGATTGGCTTGATAAGGGTATTTATTGAAATAAGTTTTTATTTGATAATCGCCAAAAACATATCGACCTCTATTATCGATAAGTATCGATGCCATAATAATAATCGCCGTTCCTCGTGCGAATTAAACGTGTTTTGTGTTTTGCCAACAAACAATTTAATTTAAAGAACAAACGGTATGCAGAAACAGAAACCCAAAGGTCCTGGCAAACCAGGACCGCGACCGCCCAAGCATGGAAACAACAACAAACAGTTCAAACAGAAGCGTTCCAAAGAATTTGCGATTTCAAAACTGGCCGCAACCGACACCGAAATTCAGGAGCTGCGTTCGAAATACAACGACATCGATGCGAGCAGCATTAAAACCTTTGCGGATTTCCCATTCTCGCAAAAGACCAAAAAGGCATTGGCCGAGTTCAAGTTCGCCACGCCCACAGAAGTGCAGCGCCAGAGCATTGGACCAGCGCTCCAGGGAAAGGACGTTCTCGGAGCTGCAATCACGGGCAGCGGCAAAACATTGGCCTTTCTCCTACCGGTAATGACTAAAGCATACCCTGTACTTGCAAACTGTGTTGCCAACTGTCTTTTTAGCGCCTTAAAAAAGCAATATCCAGGGATGTCAATCCTGATCCACATTAACAAATAGCTAGAAACTGCTAGGGATGCAGCCAGAGTTAGATAAAAAGCTATTCTAGTTTTTAGCTTGATTTTATACCCTGTATACAAATAGGATATAACTTTGTGCGAATGTATGTAACAAGCATATACATATATTATAAATTAGTATTCAAAATCGATCAATCTCAGAAACTACAAGAGCTAAAGACTTCAATCTGAATACCAGATGTAGATCAAGTTTGTTTATATATTTTCACTATATCATATAGCTGCCATAGAGACGATCAGTCGAAAATCAGTTTTTAGTATGAAAAACTTTTTTTGTTTTCCAAGATATCTCAACCAATTTATCAGAATATGCATTCAAGTTGGCCTTATATATCCTGACCAAAATTGGTTCAAATCGGTCCACTACATCATATATCTGCCATAGGATCGATTTGTCAAATATCAAGATTTAGTAAGAAAAACTCTTGTATCTCAATCAATTTGATAGAATATGCATTTAAGTTGGCTTTCCTGACCAAATTTGGTTAAGATCAGTCTACTATATCATATATGTATCTGCCATAGAAAGAATTGGTCGATAATAAATAAGGATAAGGGTGAAAATTGTGGATGTTTCTGGAGATATCTTAATCACTCGCTGATTATGAATATTCTTTCGTTTTATGATTGAATTTTGTTTTAATGGGTTCGCTATATCATATAACTGCCATTGGAACAATCCGTCAAAAAATTAAAGGCGTGGGCACATTTTAGGAATATTCAATATAAAATAAATGTTTTGTCGAATATTTTTTTGAATAATTTTTAAAGATTTAAATGTTTGCAGTTATCATTATAAACTTAGAGTTTTTATATCTTTAGAGCTTAAAATTCGCCAAATAATTTATATATATTGAAAGAAGTAACGGGTATCCTATAGTCGGGAGCTCGACTTTAGCCTTTCTGACTAGTTTTTTTTTTTAAAGCTATTTTTAGCCATTTGTTGTTTGTCAGTTTAGCTATTTTATCCATATCTAAAAATGATTTAGTAATCCGAAATAGAAATTCTGTTTATGATTTCAGCAACATGGTCGACATTTCATTGTTGCAAGAATAAAATAAGATAAAAAAAACATTTTGTGCTTAATCTAAATCTGTACAAAGAAATTGACAAATTTTTTAGTATTTTTAATTTTTTTCTGTTCTTATTTTTTAGTTATTTCTAGCAACTTTTTGTTTATCAATTTAGCTATTTTATTCCATAATAATCTGGCAGCACTGATTTATTGTTAATTAATTGACTTGTTTAAAATGTAAATTTCTTTAAAAGCTTTTAGTTTCTTTTTTAGCTATTTCTAGCAATTTTTTGTTTGACAATTTAGCTATTTTATTCCATAATAGTCTGGCAGCACTGATTTATTGTCAATTAATTAACTTGTTTAAAATGTAAATTTCTTTAGAAGCTTTTAGTTTCTTTTTTAGCTATTTCTAGCAATTTTTTGTTTGACAATTTAGCTATTTTATTCCATAATAGTCTGGCAACACTGATTTATTGTTTATTGAATTGACTAATTTAAATTTTAAATTTCTTTAGGTGCTGGAGCATCTGTATATGAATAAATGGTCACGTTCGGACGGCGTGGGCGCCATAATAATCTCGCCGACCCGGGAGCTCGCCTATCAGATCTTCGAGACGTTGAAGAAGGTGGGTAAACATCATGACTTCTCCGCCGGTCTCATCATCGGTGGCAAGAATCTAAAGTTTGAGCGCACGCGGATGGATCAATGTAATATATTGATCTGTACGCCGGGACGTCTGCTGCAGCATATGGATGAGAATCCGTTGTTTAATACGACAACAATGGAGATGTTGGTGCTGGATGAGGCGGATCGTTGTCTGGACATGGGATTCCAAAAGTGCATCAATTCGATAATTGAGAATTTTCCGCCGGATCGTCAGACGTTGTTGTTTTCGGCCACACAAACGAATTCTATTGAGGATCTGGCGCGTCTCAATTTAAAGGAGCCCGTTTATGTTGGCTACGAAGCCGGCGCTGGATCCTCTGTCTTGGCTGTGCCGGAGCTGCTGCAACAGAGCTATGTGGTGCTGCCGCTGGAGGATAAGATCACCATGTTGTGGTCATTCATTAAGAATCATTTGAAGCAAAAGATTATTGTATTTGTCGCGAGCTGTAAGCAGGCCAAATATCTCTATGAGATCTTTTGTAAATTGCGTCCAGGCGTCGGTTTATTGGCCCTCTATGGTACACTGCATCAGGATCGACGCATTGCCATCTATGAGGATTTTCTACGCAAAAGTCATGTGGTCATGTTTGCCACGGATGTGGCATCCCGTGGTCTCGACTTTCCCGCCGTCAACTGGGTGCTACAATTGGACTGTCCCGAGGATGTCTCACAGTATATACATCGGGCCGGACGCTCTGCGAGGAATAAATCCCGTGGCGAGTGTCTGCTGGTGTTGACGCCCAGCGAAGAGGAGCATATGATTGGTGCACTCCAGGAACAGCTCAAACTGGAGATTCGTTGTGTGCACATTGATCCCAAGAAACTGTTCTCGCCACGTGTCAAGATCGAGGCGTTCCTGGCCCAGTTTCCCGATCTCCGAGCGTCGGCACAACGCGCATTTTTATCATATTTAAAGTCGGTGTTTCTGATGCGCAACAAGCGCATGTTTAATGTGGCCAGTTTGAATCTGGATGCATATGCGCAGAGTCTGGGATTGGCGGTGACGCCACGTGTGCCCTTCCTGCGCCACAACTGGAAGCAGCAGTCGGAGCAGAAACAGGAGCAGCAGGAGAAACAGTCGGAGCAGCAGCCGGCAGAGATGAAACCAAGCAACTTTGAGGCGGAGAGCGAGGATGAGGATGAGGATGATTTCATACAGATAAAGCGGCGGGATCATGATGTGGAAGGTGCTCCCTTGACCTTAGATGACTCCGACTCCAAAGAGACGCCTCTAGTGGTGCCCAAGCGTGAGAAGCTGGTGACGAAAGCGTCACTGGCCAAAAAGGCGCTCAAAAAACAACTGCAAATCAATACGAAGCTCAAGTTCAATGATGCTGGTGAATCCGTGGCGGATGAGCGTAATCAAATGAAGGCATTGAGCAAGAATAAGAAAACGAATCAACAAAAGGATGACGATGGTGGCATCAATTTAATGCTGTCCAAGGCGCTGCTCAATGAGGAGGATCAATATGATAAGCAGCGTTTCCGGGAGCTGGTAAAGAAGCGTCACAAATTGCAACGCGAGAAGCTGCGCAAAAAGGTCGAGCAACAACGGAGCGACAACGAGGAGGATGAAGATGAAGATGAAGATGAAGAGGAGGAGCAGAAGGGAATGCAACTGGCTGTGGATAGCGATAGTGAGGCATCTGTGGATCTCAGTTGGCTGCCAGATCCCGATAAGATCTACAAAAAGCAAGGACAGCAGGAGCAAGAAGATCATGATGATGTTTCTAATGATAATGATGATGATGTTTCTGATGATAATGATGATGATGACGACGAGCCTGCTTATAAAAAGTCGCGAATAACAGACAAATTAACATTGTTGGACACGGAAGCCATAGCGGCCAATTTGCTGGCCAGCTAAGTAGCACAAATAGTGGGTTAAATAGGGGGAAATTCTAAAGAAATAAAAAACAATTATTTTGAAAATGCTCGACAAATTTTATTAAACTCATTTTTAAAGCCTTAGCACAAATAGTGGGTTAAATAGGGGGAAATTATAAAATCTAAAATAAAAAATAATTATTCGAAAAATTATTTTTTCTGGCACGCCTTTTCATATTCTTAACAAAAATAGTGGGTAAAATAGGGGAAAAAGGAAAAGCTAAAAATGCCCAATTATAGCCTTACCAAAAATAGTGGGAACAATTAGGAAAATTATTTTTTTTCTTGCACTCTTTATTATAACTTTATGCATATTTGAAATATATCGATTATACTACTCATATTTCTACGAAGTTCGAACAAAATGAATGAATGTCCTGATTTAAAGTGTAGCTAAAATACACACTTTATTCAAAAATTATTTTATTTGCTTTAGAAAACAGTTGTAAGCCATTAAAAGTTTTGACAGCGACTGAATAACGCAGAACGCAAAAATATCACGTGCACTAAGCAGAAATACCAGGCGAACAGAATCAGCAGCAAGCAGAAAGTAAACAAATCTCGCTGCACTGTTTGTTTACATTTGTGAGTGAGAGAGAGCTAAGCACAGGAGAGCAGCGGTAAAAGCTCTGATCCTCTCAGAGCGTGCAAGGCTGTGATTGGCTAAAAGGCGGCTGGCATGATGGCCGCTGGCATGATGGCGGCCATGATGGCCGCTGAGCGCCTGTGGATCTCTTGTGGATCCTAAAACCGTTCGCTGCTCTCATGTGCGTGTGTATGTGTGCACTTGATTTTATCTATCGCCACCTGCTGCACATTTCTGTTCGCCTGGTAGAAATTGTCATATTTTCGATTTTTCTGGCACAGCTCGACTTGGGCATAAAAGAGTGATGTTGTTTTGCAGAGTTAGCTTATTAAAAAAATTTGCTAGCCATCTACATGCATATATACTGAAAAAAATATTAGTATAATCGAAAAGCTAAAATCCAAAAACAAAACAAACAATTTGGAAAATGCCTACAAATTTTATTATTTTTTTTTCTAGCACTCCATTTTTTTTATCCCTGAAATATGTGTACATATTATTTAAACTTATTTTATTTGCTTTAAGCAATAGACTGTGCCATGCAAAAATTATCCAGCGACTGAATAACGCAGAGATAGCAGAAATACCAGGCGAACAGAATCAGCAGCAAGCAGAAAGTAAACAAATCTCGCTGCACTGTTTGTTTACATTTGTGAGTGAGAGAGAGCGAAGCTCAGGAGAGCAGCGGTAAAAGCTCTGATCCTCTCAGAGCGTGCAAGACTGTGATTGGCTGGAGTATGGCATGATGGCCGCTGGCATGATGGCGGCCATGATGGCCGCTGAGCGCCTGTGGATCTTTTGTGGATCCTAAAAGCGCGCGCTGCTCTCATGTGCGTGTGGATGTGCGCACTTGATTTTATCTATCGCCACTTACTGCACATTTCTGTTCGCCTGGTAGAAATTGTCATATTTTCGATTTTTCTGGCACAGCTCGACTTGGGCATAAAAGAGTGATGTTGTTTTGCAGAGTTAGCTTATTAAAAAAATTTGCTAGCCATATATACTGAAAAAAATATTAGTATAATCGAAAAGCTAAAATCCAAAAACAAAACAAACAATTTGGAAAATGCCTACAATTTTTATTATTTTTTTTTCTAGCACTCCATTTTTTTTATCCCTGAAATATATGTACATATTATTTAAACTTATTTTATTTGCGTTAAGCAATAGACTGTGCCATGCAAAAATTATCCAGCGACTGAATAACGCAGAGATAGCAGAAATACCAGGCGAACAGAATCAGCAGCAAGCAGAAAGTAAACAAATCTGTTTGTTTACATTTGTGAGTGAGAGAGAGTGAAGCTCAGGAGAGTAGCGGTAAAAGCTCTGATCCTCTCAGAGCGTGCAAAGCTGTGATTGGATGGAAGGCTGGCATGATGGCCGCTGGCATGATGGCGGCCATGATGGCTGCTGAGCGCCTGTGGATCTCTTGTGGATCCTAAAAGCGTGTGCGTGTGGATGTGTGTACTTGACTTTATATATCGCCACCTGCTGCACATTTCTGTTCGCCTGGTAGAAATTGTCATATTTTCGATTATTCTGGCACAGCTCGAGTTGGGCACAAAAGAGTAATTGTTGTTTTGCAGAGTTTGCTTAGCGACCTATTTGCAAGCCATCTACATACATAAGAACTGAAATAAATAGGGAAATAATCGAAACGCTAAAATATAAAAAACAAAATACAAAAAATTCGGAAAATGACCACAAATTTTATTATTTTATATTTTTATTATCCCTTTATATGACCGCGATGCATATCAGAAATATAACGATTAAATTCATATGTCTAGAAAATCCGATCAAAAATAAGCAATGTCTAGATTTGTTATTATTATTTAAATTTATTTTATTCGTCTTAAAAAACTGAGTTGTGTGCCATGCATTAAGTATCCAGCGACTTAATAACGCAGAGATAGCAGAAATACTGGGCGAACAGAATCAGCAGCAAGCAGAAAGATAACAAATCTGGCTGCTCTGATGTGTGTGTGTGGGTGAAAGCACAGGAGAGCAGCGGTAAAAGCGTGGATCCTCTCAGAGCGCGCAAAGCTATGATTGGCTAGACGCTGGCATGGCGGCTGGCATGATGGCCGCTGGCATGATGGCGGCTGACCGTTTGTGGATCTTGTGGATCCCAATAACTTCTTGTTGAGTTGCGCTGCTCTGATTCGTCGCATGTCTATTGATTTTTCTGTGATAGCTCGAATAGAGCTTGTTGTTTTTTAGCGCCCATTTTGCTAGCCACCTGTAAAAGTACTGAAAAAAATGGTTGAAAATCCAGCTAAAATCGAATGAATAAAAAAAAGTCAAGTGTAAATGCTTCACAAATATTTGGAAAATGCCCACAAATTTTATTTTTTCTTGCACTCCTTTTTTTATAGCCTACACATACAGTTAGTACAGTAATTCTATTGACAAAGCAAAAATATGCTCAACTATTTTTAAAATTAGTTAAAAGCAATATAGCTTGTTTAAAAAATACAAAAAAAAATAATTAAAATGTATTTTTTTTTGCACAATAAAATATGTGCATTTTTCAACTTTGTCAAAACAATTACTTGACTAGCTGTATGCTTGAAGAGGGAGAAAGAGAGAGAGAGTTGGTTATGGGGCTAAAAGGGGAAGGGGTTTGGGGAGTTTGCTTGTCAGTGGATCAGGAGCGGAGCTTTTTTTCGGGGGAGGTAAATTGGAGTTGCAGGGTGGGAATGGAAGGGCGAAGGGGGGGCATAAAATTTGCTTTTAAAAATATCATTACACATCACGTCGAATTACATTTTGTTGAGACATATTTTTGCATTTTGTTTTGTTTTTCGTTTTCTTTAGCGTATATAAATAAATGCATACACATATATACCATTAATCCTGCGTATATGTATATATATATACACATATATGTATATATATATATGTGCATGTACATTCGTGTACAAATAATGCAATAGACACACATCTATACAAATTATACTATATATTGGTTATTTGTTTTTTGTTTTTCATTCTCGTCTCTCTGTTTTCGCACATCAATTTTTGTTTCTTTTTTTTTTAAATATGATTTTACGTTTTTTTTTGTTTCATTTCATTTTTTTTTTAAGTTTGAGGTCCGTTCAGACACAAGATACACAATTATATAATTAAGTTTATAAAAAATTAATGCTCAATTACAAGAAATAACACTTACGCTTACGTTGTCTACGTTTTGTTTTTGTTTTTCTTTCATTTTCGTTTAGTTAAAATACATATATATGTATAGCAGTTGTATATGTATTTTGTTTTTATTTTTATTTGTTGCCATATGTAGAGTAAATCATGGTGGAATCATATGCAAGGTGACGTATTCCAATCCACACATTTGCTTGCCTTTACTGTCAAAATGAAAATACCCAAAAAAGAGTACAACACACTTGGAATATGTCACCTTGAATATTTTGACACCATGGAGTAGAGCACACATTTATAATAGCTGAGAGAGCTAGAGACAAAGAGAGTGAGTTTTTTTTTTGTTTTTGCTTGCTTTTGTGGAGAGCGCAGTGGAAGGGGGGTAGTGGAATGGAGGGAGGAAGGGAGGGAGTACCGTTATCAAGATTAGCGCTAATACTTAATACATTTCATCTTTTAGACACAATTCTGTTTCTTATACATATACATATAAATACACATAAAAGAACAAGCATACACTCACACACAGACACAGCCGCACACACACACATACATACACAAGAGAGAGATTCACATTTAGTAGCTGGAATTGTTTTTGTTTTTCTTTATGTTTTCTTTTGTTTTGTTTTGTTTTGTTTACTTTGCAGTTGCGTCTGCTTCTTCCTCTAATTAGACATACATAGCATATATAATATAAATATATATATGTATATATATGTTTACATATACACATATATTCATTCGTAATGCATTTATAGTTTATCATTAACATACATTTTAACATACAATACACAATTAATAAATTTGTTTAACTTTTGCGCTCTCCCTATCCCACTCCCACTATGCCAACAGGAGCGGTTCAGGCGCTGGGCGGTGTTGGGCGCAGGGGCGGAGCTGGGGCGGTTCGGGTGGTCGCAAAAAAAAAACACACACTATGCGTTTACATATATCACGGAAACACAACAAAGCCATTAATACAAAATACAAAAATATGTATATCCATATATATATATATTTAGATTAAAATGTGTATAAATACATGTATATATAGATATACATACACACATACATATAAAAAAATAAATATACCCTACTTAACTAATTGGTTTTATGCTTTTCATCATCTCCTTCTTCTTCTTCATCTTTTCCAATATCAAATACTTTACAATACTAAACTCACACACACGCACACACTCGCACTCGCACACACACATACACATATGTATATAATATATATGCATTCTCATACTGTTGCGTTTTACAAAAAATGACGACGACAATTTACGAGACGTTTTTTTTTGTTTTTGCTGCCTGGTTTTTTTCGAGTAAATTTTTAATGATCTTTAAATCGATCGATGGGTTCATTCTTCATCTTAATATTCTATCTCATTTCTAACTGCGTTCGTCTCTTGTTGCCGTCTCTCTCTCGCTCGGGCGCTCTATCTAAAAACTAAGCCTAGACCATAACAAAAGCATCTTTGCCGCAAAATAGATACGGAAATTGATCGATCATCGTCTGGACAATATCCTCCAAATACGGACGCAGCTGCTCAAAATGCCCCATATCGGTAAAATCAATGGGTATCAATGTGGGCCACCAGCAAATGGCCAAATTCTTGCTATCCATGCTATTCAACTTGGAATTATCCGAGACGCTGAAAAATACAAATACAAATCAAAAAATCAAAAACATAAATATTAATATAATTAGGGTATTCCCCAAGTTAATTGTTGTACTTACTGCACAAAGTGCTGGAATATGTATTTGAGTATGGCAAAATTGATGGGTGGTAGTTTCTGTAGCAATGATTTTAAAGCTATCAAACGGCAGCTACGATCGGTTTTCACCTCCACGTTCAGTTTGGAAGACCCGACGCCACGTGAACCTGAGAAAAATAATCCAAAAAGAGACAAGAGATTAAAATATGAGAATTGACAACAAGTTGGGTAACAAGTTATACACATTTTGTACCCTAAATATGTACTCTTAAATATGTACCCTTAAATAATAGATTAAAATATGAGAATTGACAAAAAGTTGTACCCTAAATATGTACCCTTAAATTTTTACCCCTAAATATGTACCCTTAAATAATAGTTTAAAATATGAGAATTGACAACAAGTTGGGTAACAAGTTATACACACTTTGTACCCTTAATGTGTACCCTTAAATATGTACCCATAAATATGTACCCTTAAATAATAGATTAAAATATGAGAATTGACAAAAAGTTGGGGAACAAGTTATACACACTTTGTACCCTTAATATGTACCCTTAAATATGTACACTTAAATAATAGATTTAAATATGAAAATTGACAACAAGTTGGGTAACAAGTTATACACACTTTGTACCCTAAATATGTACCTTTTAATTCTATGCAAGATTGTAAGCCCTTAAAAATGGGGAATCGGAAAAACAGAGTACGAAAAAATTAGGAAATTCATATAGGAAAAAAATTAAGAGTAACAAAAATTAGGAAGAAAACTTTTACATTATTTTGGGAAGTCTTTTTGGTAATAGATTAAAATATGAGAATTGACAGCAAGTTGGGGAACAAGTTATGCACACTTTGTACCCTAATTTTCAATGAAATATGTACCCTTAAGTATGTACCGTTTAATTCAAATACTAAGCCTCAAAAAATGTGCAAAGGAAATTTAACTAGGAAAAACAGGGTACAAAAAATTAGGAAAATCAAATAAGAAACAAATTACAATATTATATTATGAAACTAAACCAAAAGCTAGAACAATTTGAAATCCCAAAAAAATAATATTATTCCGCACTTTTTTAAGAAAATATTTTCGATTTCGGCTTTTGATTTGATTTTGCTAATTTTAATTTCGTAGTAACATTATTTCTAATTAAAAATAATTAAATAACATGTTCCTAAATTGGTTTTCCTTCGATTAAGTTTTGCATTTAAAATTTGGTTTTTTAATTTGAGTTTTTGAATTTAGATAGTTTCTACTTATTTTAGTTTTTCAACATTTTGTTGCACAATTTTGGTACTCTTGATCTATGATTCTATACCTTTCAAATGTTATATTAGATGTCCTTTAAGGACGAATATTAAGGATCCAAAGAATACAAAAAATAGTCACTTTTTTATTTTTGATTTTTAACATAAAAGTTACGGAATAACTTTTTTTTTGTATATTTTAAAATAAATATCAGATTGAAAAAATAAGTGTTATTCCGTAACTTATAAATTAAAACTGAAATTTAATAATGAACTAAATAAAAATTGAAAATAATTGTTATTTCGTAACTTTTAAATTAAAATTTGGAAATTATTCTTGGATAGCAATTTTTATTTTCGGTTCCTGGCCGAAATTCTTTTTAGGAAATCGTCGGCTAACTTAAAAAGTAACTAATTGATATTAATTATATTATATTATATACTAACCGGCTATTTCTTCTAGTTCCTTGATGATATCCTTGCTGAAAAGAGGCGGCAAACGTTTTGAAAAGAAATCCTTGAGCGCTGTGGCGACCGCATTCACCGGAATGTCCAGCACATCAATAATTGTATTGGTGTCTAAAAATGGAGAACATTTTATTGTTTGGATTTGGAATGATTATAAAAAAAACAACGAACCCTCCTCGAAGCGTTGGAAGAGCATATCGACATGGGCTCTACTTCCGGGCACACGATAAATTCCCTCCGAATCGAGTCCTTCCTTCTCAATGAACTCGACGCATTTGATAAGGAATATGGGAATTTCATCCTTGTCCGATGTGATCATCAGTTTGCCAAATTGCAATTGCGCCTCTGTTGTTTCGGTTAATCCCTTGGCATTCTGTTTTAGCTTCCGCTTCAGCTTCTTCTCCTGCTCCTTTTCCTTCTCCTGCAGTTTGCGTAATCGTGCCGTCTCCTCTTTGATGCGACGCTTCTCCAATTTCTCAAAGTCCTTCAAGCATTTCGCATTCATATTGAATTCCGGCAAATTTTCGCCACCAAAAATTCCAGCTGCCGTCAATTCTGGCACCATGGAATACTATAATAAAAATTCACATTGACATTGACATTGAGTTTGAATGTTGGATTAATCAGCTCAATAGCAAGGATTACGTTTCAAAGAACTTACCTCGGGCGACTTGTCGCTCTTCATAAAATCGGGAATAACGCCGGCATCGGATTTTTCTACAATAAAATTAAAGTGTTTAATGTTTTAATGAGAGTCTCTTAAAAGTGCTTGACATTTTACATTAATGTGATTTTTCACTTAAATGTTATTAACATACATATGTTAAATAACATTGTCTTACAAGAAATTTTTAACATGAAACTGAAAAATGTTATTACAATAAATCAAAGAAAATAAAACAATAACAGAATTTTACATATTTGTTAAAATTATGTGTGCAATATTAATACATTAAAGTTATTTTCCTTTAAATGTTATTAACATATGTTAAATAACATCGTCTTACAAGAAATATTTAATAACTTAATAAATTTAACATGAAACTGAAGAAATGTTATTAACATATGTTAATTAACATATTAGGGAAAATATTTAATACTATTAATCAAAGAAAATAAAACAATAACAGAATTTTACAGATATGTTAAAATTATGTGTGCACTATTAATTTATTAAAGTTATTTTTCATTTAATTGTTATTAACATATGTTAAATAACATTGTCTTACAAGAAATATTTAAAAACATCAAGAATTTAACATAAAACTGAAAAAATGTTATTAACATATGTTAATTAACATATTAGGGAAAATATTTAATAATATAATAAGCTTTACATGAAACTATTAATCAAAGAAAATAAAGAAGCAAACAATAACAGAATTTTAAATATATTATATGTTAAAATTCTGTTAATACTATAATAATTATCTACATTTCTTATTACAGTTTTCCATAATTATTTTTCTTTTAAATGTTAATAACATATGTTAATTAACATATTAGGGAAAATATTTAATAATACTATTAATCAAAGAAAATAAAGAAGCAAACAATAACAGAATTTTACATATATGTTAAAATTATGTGTAATATATGTTCGAAAATTTTCGAATTTTCAAAATGAACAAAATTTAAATGCATAACGAATTTAGAATTTAGGTAAAATCATGCAAAAATTTACATTGCACGTGGAAATTGATTGAGTTTTGACAAAGTTTTGGCAGTTCGAAATTATTAAAAATCAGTAAAATCAAAATGATCGAAATTTTCAAACCAAATGATCCAAAATTTATATGAGGTCAAATTATAATTAAATCGACATTACGCTGGACCATTTCAATAATCAGATAACATTATTTTCCAGGCTTAAAAGAGCATTTAGTCTTTTTTCATGTAAAACAATGAATAACGCTTCTTTTTTTGGTCAACCGAAAACCTTAATTTTTATATTTTTTTGTGAACCAAAACCATACCGGTATTTTTAAACCGAAACTTACAAAAAACCGATAACCATTACGAAACCGATACTACAAGATTTTGGATAACCGATAACCGAAAACCTTAATTCGAGCATAACCGAAACCGAAACCGATATTTGTTTCGGATTTAATCCCTGTTTTAAACCGAAACTTACAAGAAACCGATAACCTATACTCGAAGATTTTGGATAACCGATAACCGAAAACCTTAATTCGAGCATAACTGAAACCGTAACCGTAACTGAAACCGATCGATATTCGTTTCGGTTTTAATCACTGCTTAAAACATAATTGAATAGAAATGAAATGAAATGAAATAAACTAAAATAAAAAAGACGACACATACTTTTCTCACCTGCAGCTGCAACGGCGGCCATGCGTTGATAGTGTGACGGTATTTCTGGCGGACTGACGTAGGCGCCAAATGGCGGGACACGTGGCGTCTGCACCGGAATTGCGACCTTCTTCTTCTTGTTCTTCTTGGTGGTGGCCGCCTTCTTGTTGGCCTTGTAATACGCATTCTGCTGACGGACCCGACGCTCCGTCGAACTGGCACAACTATCCGACTCGGTGCAGTCTAAAATATTCCAAATACATAACAAGACATTTAATTAAGTCAACTATTTTGTTATAATAAAAATATAATTATAATAAACAAACAATTCGTGGGTACTTTTGTTAAAATTGTCTAAAATATTACCACAAATAACAAGAAAATTATATAAATAAACTATTTTTTTTTGGCTTTACTATAATTGAAATAAAATATTAATATTTTATACCATAATTTGTCATAATGGTACAATTTTAATTGTGGGTACTTTCGTTAAAATTTTACTTTTTTTAAATGCAGGAAACAAAGTGATCTCAAATATTAATAAAAATAACAAAATCTTTTCTTTTTGCATTTATTATAATTTAAATAAAATATCATTATTTTATACCATCATTTATCATAATGGTACAATTTTAATTCATGGGTACTTTCATTAAAATTGTACTATTTTTAAATGCAGGAAACAAAATGATCTCAAATATTAAAAAAAATAACAAAATAAACTATTCTTTTTGCCTTTAATATAATTATATAATTGCTTTGAACCATTTGTCACAATGGTACAGTTCTACGAAAAGCAGGTACACTTTTAATTCGTGGGTACTTTTATTAAAATTGTACTTATTTATATGCAGAAAAGATGGTCTTAAATAATATCAATATAACAAGAAAATTAAATAAACTATTCTTTTTGCCTTTAATATAATTGAAATAAAATATCAACATTTGTCACAATGGTACAATTCTACGAAAAGCAGGTACACTTTTAATTCGTGGGTACTTTCGTTAAAATTCTACTATTGAAAATGGTACTTTCTTTTAAACATGGTACAAATTATTTGCATTTAGAAAAAAAATCAGACATTTAAAAAAAAATTGTAACTTTAAAAATAAGCTTAATTTAAATGACGAATTATAAAATGAACAAAAGGACACTCAGTTTGAAAATCGATTATGTTCTCAGAAATATAATAGAAGTTAAATGTTATATAAAAATTGTGTAGAAAATAATCGAAAGTTATCGTTAAAAATCAAATTTGCGGATCAAAACGATGCAAATGATGATGAAAAAATCTAAATTTTTCAATGAAATTTTGACAAAGTTATCGCATTATCAACAAATTTTTTTTTTATATTGCAGAAAATGGAGAAATGACTATCATTACTATATTAAATTTAAATACATTTGTATTAAATGAGCAAAAAAAATAAAAATAAAAAATAAAATACAAGTAAAAAAAAAAAAAAAAAAAAAAACAGGCTATGCACCTAATACACAAGGAATAATTTATAATTTTAGCGTTTTTCTTTACATTAAAAAAGCCCATTAAAAATTGCTAAAAATAGCTAAATTGACAACACTGATCAGAAAAGAAAAAAGGATCCAGATATGAGAAGAAGAGGAGAAAAGGAAGAAGGGAAAGGCAAAGGAATCAACAAATACTCAATTTCTGAACATCTAATGGGAATTATACATGGAAATTATATTTAAGAAATGGAGAAACGTGTTTAAAAACGAATATTTATTATTAAGTGACTGTCGGAAATTAAAAAAGGATTCAGATATGAGAAAAAGATGAGAAAGGGAATGAACAAAAACTAAATTTCTGAACTTATGAGAATTATGCATTTATATTATGTTTAAGAAATGTAGAAAATTGTGTAAAAACGCATATTTTTGATAGTGGAAAGTGGCTACAATTTATATTTCGTTATTATTATTAAGTGATTGTCAGAATTGAAAAAAGGATTCAGATATGAGAAGAGAAGGAAAGTAAGAAGAAGAAAAGGAATCAACAAAAACTCATTTGGAAGGAAGGAAGGAAGGAAGGAGGAAAGTAAAGCAGGAATCAAGGAAGGAAGGAATTAAGAAAGGAAAGGAGGAAAGAAGAAAACGAAAGGAAGGAAGGAGGAAAGTATAGAAGGAATCAAGGAAGGAAGGAAGGAAGGAAGGAAGGAAGGAAGTGGGAAAGGAAAGGACAAAAGAAGAAAAGGAAAGGATGGAAGGAAGGAAGGAGGAAAGTAAAGAAGGAATGAAGGACGAAAGAAGAAAAGGAATGGGAAGGAAGGAAGGAGGACAGGAAAGAATGAAATAAGAACAGGAAGGAAGGAAAGAAGAAAAGGAAGGAAGGAAAGAAGAAAAGGAAAGGAAGTAACTAAGGAAGTAAGTAAGGAAGGAAGGAAGCAGGAAAAGAAGGAGGAAAGGAAAGAAGAAAAGGAAAGGAAGGAAGGAAGGAACTAAGGAAGTAAGTAAGGAAGGAAGGAAGCAGGAAAAGAAGGAGGATAGAAGAAGGAAGGAAGGAACGAAGGAAGGAACTAAGGAAGTAAGAAAAGAAAAGAAGAAAAGGAAAGGAAAGGAAGGAAGGAAGGCCTACCTTCATTTTCATAAATTTGCTCATATTCGGCCAATTCCTCGGAATCCTCATCCTCGCCATCGAGCTGAGCATGATCATATCGCTTGCCAGCAGCAGCATCCTTCTCACCTCCACCTCCACCTCCGATTCCACCACCGATTCCCATTCCAATGCCAATGCCAATTGGAATTCCACCAACACCAACACCATCACATCCGGCCAAATAAGATTCGGCCATGCTGCCACCGCTGCCACTGCTACTGAAATTCATCTTGGCAACAGCATCGCTGACCAATTGAAAGTTCTTCATATTTAATTTGCCTGGTTGTTGGGCTGTGGGCAGCGTGAATGTTGAGGATGACATGTTGAGGATGCCGGCACTGTTGTTGCAATTGTTTCGACTGGGCGCTTCGCCCACTTTTAATGTTTGGCTCGGACCCTTTGGACGTATCTTATTCAAATTGGAATCAATATGTCGCCTTCCGGTTGTATACGCATGCGTTGTCGTCGATCCACTAAAATTATTCCATATCGAATTCTTGTTCATATTCCGCCTTGGATCATTCTTATCCATCTCCAGCCATTCTGCAATTATTCGAAAATTATCATCATCATTTTTCACTTGACATCGGAATCGGGGGGAAGTGGGGAGAAGGGAGGGTAAAAAAAAAATAAACACAAATCACATTCGACGCTAGAGAAAAAAAAGCTAAAAAAAAAAGTGCAGAGGGGACAGCGCCAGAGGGGGAGAGGAAGTGTGCGGGTTGGGGGGGGGGTGGGTAGAATAAGATCAAAGGACATTTGTTGTTTCATTATTTTTGTACTACTAAAAATAAGTGCTAAAGGCTACTGCAAAAGATCTGGCAACTCTCCATGTGTAGGCTGGGTAACGAGAGGGGGGGGGGGGGGAGGGGGTTATTTCACTACAGTTCGTGCAGGATTTGACATGTCTCTTTCCACTACAACATACAAACATACATATTTCTCTACATTTGTTTTACATCACATTCATCTCTTTCCACTATTAAATGTATAAATGCATCGATGCATCGACAAATCGATTTTCAATTACTTCAACTCGATTATTTTGTTAGACGATCAATCAAATTAATTACATCGATTTGTATAGATTTTTTTCTTTTTTCGATTTTTACATTTTCCTACATTTGTTTTACATTTCATTCAACTCTTTCCACTATGAAATGTACATTTGTTTTAGGGATGTTCAAATACATCGATGTATCGACAAATCGATTTTCAACTACTTTAACTCGATTATTTTGTTAGACGATCAATCAAGTTAATTACATCGATTTGTATAAATTCTTTTTTTTTTTTTGTCGATTTTTACATTTTCCTACATTTGTTTTACATTTTTCTACATTTCTTTCAACTCTTTTTCGCGTTTTCACTATGAAATGTGCCACTGTACTTGTACATTTGTTTTAGTGATTTGAAAAATACATCGATGTATCGACAAATCGATTTTTGTGATATCGATTTTCAACTACTTTAATTCATTTATTTCTTTAGACGATCATAGAGTTAATAACATTGATTTTCATGAACTCTTTTATTCCCTTTTCGATTTGTATACTTCGGACTTACATCTTTTATTTGTTTATTTCTAAACCATCAAAATTTTGGAGGGTTCGTTTAGGGGCATTGATATTTTTGACAACAACAAAAATATCGATAGTCCACATATTTAGGTGCGCATTTAAATTAGTTTATTAGGTTTATGGCTCGTTGTTTTTTGATGAAATAATAGCGGAGGTTTAATTATATATCGATATTTATTCAAGAAAATCAAATTTTTTAATCTTTATTGCTTAAAATTTTCATTGATTTTTAAAGTCAAAAATATTGCAAACATTTTTTTAAGGTACAGCAATGTTAATTAATTTAAGACTTTTCAATAAATATCTTAGCTTTCAATTGTGATAATTGATTGCATTTATCGATAAAAAAATACTAAAAATAATCGAGACGAATTTCTATTTCCATATCTTAAATGGAAGAAAAATGTGTAAACATGTAGAAAAAGTATATATTCTTTTATAATGGAAAGAGGCAATAATTCAGCAGATGCATGTATGTGTGTGTGTGTGTGTGTGTGTGTGTGTGAGAGTGAGAGAGGGAGACACACAGACAGAAAGAGAAGGCAGAGGAGACGAGTTAAGTTAAGAGAGTGGAACATAAGTTTAACCTGCATCATGGGTGGCCAATGAATCCTTAGACCCGCTGACATCCGCTGCTTATGAAATGCATGAATAGGATAAAGGAAAAGAAACAAAGAAGAACAACAACAACAACAAGAAGAAGAACAACAAAAATATATAATATGCATCAACTATCATCAGTTAGCTCACAGTTCAGCTAAGTTTAAATTTATTACAACCGATTAGCAAAAACAAAATCATAATAAAACAAACAAAGAAATTTAAAGAGAATAAAATGAAACGATAACAATAGAAAAGAATAAAAACAGATCAATCGATAGCCAACGTTGTATTTGGTTGGTGTATTTTTTTATGTACATTCATATTTGAAATAAAGGCAGCAATTAAAATATATCAATCGATTTATCGATATTCAACAGCTTTACTGTTGGTCATGTATAAATATTAGAGTTTTATTAAAACATCTTAATTTCCATTTTCGATAAGCGAACAAATCGATCTTCTGGCTAGTTCGTTCATTTTACAAAGTGACTCAACTGAACGAACTAGTAAATAAGTTCATTTGATAAAAGGGACTCAGCTGAACAAGCGAATGAACGATAAGCAAGGACCTTCGTTAAGTTAATCGAACTAGCTCGCAACGATTTTATTTAACTCTAATATAAATAATCTTTTGCATTCTGTTTTATGTACATTTTCGTGATATTGGCAAAGAGACTACGGGACAAAACGGCAACAAAAATTAAGAAAGTTATTATACAAAATTGGCAATTTTCAGCAGTAAATATATATATACAATATATTTATATAATTAATGTTATATACAGAAGGAAAGCGTAAACATTGATCGCAATTATTTTTTTATTATTCACAGTTTACGTTTCGCATACAAAATGAACACAATGAAAGTAGGCAAAAGGAATAGCAATAGAATCAAAATGAATACTTTAACAAATTGAAATTGAAATCGATAACGATAACGCAATGAAATCAAATGGTAAAATGGAAATCAAACATTTTCGAATAATGTTTACGATTCAAAAAAAATAAACGAGTATAAGTATAAGAAAAATATTCAATTAGTTAGATTACATGTTATTTCTTCCAAACTTGATTCTGAAGCCGAAACGAATTGACTCTTATATGTGCATGTAATGAGCTGATGATCTGAGGGGTTCTCTGGAGGAGTTGTTGGAGGAGGGAATATCTGGAATCCTGTTTCATATTCGTTTTGTTTTTTTTTTTAATTTGATTTGATTTTTTTTTGTTTTTTTTTTTCGATATACATAATAATTATATTGTATGCAATAGGCAATGACAACAACAAATACACACACACAGAGATAAATCGATATAAAAAAAATACGAAAAAAAAAACAATGTAATTGTTATGGTTAATCATTAATAATATTAGAGAGTACTTATTTTTGATATGATATGATGGTATTGGGTCAATTATGGTTTTGGGATTTTTTTGTTTTGATTTTCAGTAAGTATGCTATGACTGTGCGCATACCCTGTAAGTGTTTTATTTTGTGAACTAATTCACTTAAGAACCGCTAGGCTTTAACCAGTTGCGAATTATAAGCAAAAAACAAGACAAAACCCCCAGTAAAATAACAATTTCCAAACTTTTATGCAAATTTCTTAAATTACAGGGTATTTCTATAACAATTTTGTAAGTCATATTACTTAAAAAGCGCTAGGCTTTAACCAGTTGCGAATTATAAGCAAAAACAAAATAATCATGACAAACCTCCAATTAAATAACAATTTCGCATCTTTAATGCTACTTTGTTGAATTACAGGGTATTTCTATAAAAGTTTTGTAAATCATATTAACTAAAAACCGCTAGGCTTTAACTAGTTGCGAATTATAAGCAAAAAAGAAGATAAACCCCCAGTGAAATAACAATTTCGCATCTTTAATGCTAATTCGTTAAATTACAGGGTATTTCTATAACAATTTTGTAAATCATATTACCTAAAAAGCGCTAGGCTTTAACCAGTTGCGAATTATAGGCAAAAAAAAAGCAAGATAAGCACCCAAGGGATTCATCATTGTTAAATTTACAGAGTATACGCTTTGTCTGCCTTCTCATATGCAACACAATGATTCATGACAATATATTTATATACATTTGTAATGAAATTGAATAGAATCTGTTGACATATGATCTGAATGTTGATTGTATAAATGGATGAATGGACTTGTGTCAATTGATTGAGATTGAGATTGATATTGAGATTGATATTGAAATATGAAAATTGTAAGGGGCAGGCTATGAATGATGAAACTTACTTTGATGCAGGTGTTTGGGTTTTTCGTTGTTGTCATCATAGATTTCATCTAAAGATATATCTCTTTCTTCTGTAAAAATTAATAGAGAGAGAGAGAGAAATGAGTAAAAGATCGGTTTCGGTTATAATTATAGATTAGTTTTTGGGAATCGGTTATGCAAAATCTTTGTATATCGGTTTCGTAACGGTTACCGGTTTTTTTCTTGTAAGATTTCGGTTCACAAAAATAAAATTTTTAATATACAATACAAAACGCTTTGATTTCAAAAAAGATATACTGAATGAAATCAATATTCAAATTCAAAATAAACAACATAATTGATTTTTGACAGAATTTGAAAGAATTGTAATAATTAACCAATATTCTTGGGATTATTTTTGGATTACTAATTGATTATGATTATAAGTAATCGAAAATAATCTGGATTACTGAAAATTACTAGAAAATAATTACAATTAGCTAAAAAAAAAATTTGTTTATTTTCATAAAACTTTTGATTTTTTCGAATTATTAATCTGAAAATAATCATATTTCTTTTTCTTTT
Organism: Drosophila kuntzei; assembly: GCA_035042165.1. NCBI lineage: Eukaryota > Metazoa > Arthropoda > Insecta > Diptera > Drosophilidae > Drosophila > Drosophila kuntzei. The sequence goes on from JAWNLU010001422.1 coordinate 1,575,766, forward strand.
TTTTTTGATTATTTTTGGCTTATTGTAAATATTATCTAGTAATATTCAGTAATCCAAAATTAATTTGTTTATTTTCATACTATTTTTAATTTTTTCCAATTATTAATCTGAAAATAATCATATTACTTTTATTTTTTTGATTATTTTTGGCTTATTGTAAATATTTTCTAGTAATCTTGATTATTTTTGATTACTAGTGATCGTAATCAATCAGTTATCATAATAAACCTTAAAAAATCGTATTTGAATCAGTACTTTAACCGAAAAAAAGTAAATAATCTAATTACTAATCATTATTTAACCGATATTAACCACAATACATGAATCGGTTACTAATTTGGGTTTGAATAATTTCGGTATAATAAAAAAGTCTTGTTTCAGTTAGGGTTATATCAATTTCAATCGGTTTATACCGGTTTCGATTACTTTAATCCCCGATTAGGAAGAATATTAAGAGATTTGCGTACCATTTAATGAGTTGAGAGATCGTGTAGGAAGCATTTCATAATTCTCACTGCCGGAACCGTCGGTGCCGAGCGTATTGGACAGCATATAGCTCTCATGTCTGGGCGGTGGACGCGGCATTTGATTAACCGAATTCTCAAGCGTCCCCTCCCCCGAATCTAAAGTAATTGACTCCTCCACATGCAGATTCTCCACCTCGTACTTGTTATCCCAGGCGGTCTTCAGGAATGGATTATAAAATGCAACTGCAAACACAAAAACAGAAACGAATTGCAATTTCGAAATATCTAAAGGGGAAAAACTCTTTGAAAATATCTTACACTTGACATATTGATCGGCCGAGAAGGTCATAAAGCTGCCCTTAAAACGATCCGCCAGAGCATTGCCCTCAGTAATGAGAAATTGGCAAATCTCATTGTTGAAAAACGCATTGACGCCGCCACTTTCCGTCACTGCCACTATTTGCAATGGAATGTTGGCATTTTGAGCGGCCAAAATACTGAAAAACGAGAAATTAAACAAAACAAAACAAATCGTATTTTAAGTTATAAATATTATAGATCAATGAAAGCAAATCTTAACTTAATAAATCAATTAAGGCAACATGGAATACACTAAAATTCATATTTTAGTCTTAAATTAACGATATCTACTTATATTTACAATTTATAGAATATAACCCCTTTTTAATTCTTATTTTCAATTATTCTTTATCAAAATTAAAAAATATTAATAACGATAAATTTTTATTTACAAGTTACGAAATAACTCTTATTTTTAATTCTTTAATAAAACAAAAATATAATAAAAATATTTATTGTTTTGTATAAAATATTCGAATTTTATTATTAGATTTTCGATAAGCGAACAAATCGATCTTTTAGCCAGTTTGTTCATTTTACAAATGGACTCAACTGAACGAGCTAGTAAATAAGTTCATTTGATAAATGGGGCTCAGCTGAAAGAGCGAACGAACGATAAGCAAGGACCTTCGTTAAGTTTATAGAACTAGCTCACAACGATTTTATTCAACTCTAATATAAATATTCTTTTTTATTCTGTTTTATGTACATATTCGTGATAATGGCAAAGACACTACGAAAAAAAACGCAGAAAGAGTATAAATTTTTAAGAAGGAGATTCTTTTGATTAGTTTTGAGAGTAGGCTTCAGCGAACTTATTGTTAAATATTAAATTACCAAATTTTCAAAATTTAGCTGTTTAAAAAATTCATTTATAAATCTAATTCAAATGAGATTTCATTATAATTATTTAATGCCAAAGGAAATATTTGAATTAATTAAACTTATCAATTACAATTACAAATATTTTCATTAGCACTACTATTTTAATGTATTTATTATTATTTAAATTTATGCTATTAATTATTTTAAAGCTAATTAAAAATTAATGCTAATTCTAATTAATTATCAATTATTTCGATATTAAATTACCAAATTTTCAAAATTTAATTGTTTCAAAAATTCATTTATAAATCTAATTCAAATGAGATTTCATTATAATTATTTAATGCCAAAGGAAATATTTGAATTAATTAAACTTTTCAATTACAAATATTTTCATTAGCACTATTATTTTAATGTATTTATTATTATTTGAATTTAAGCTATTAATTATTTTAATGCTGATTAAAAAGTAATGCTAATTCTAATTAATTATCAATTATTTCGATATTAAATTACCAAATTTTCAAAATTTAACTGTTTCAAAAATTCATTTATAAATCTAATTAAAATGGGATTTCATTATAAATATTTAATGCCAAAGGAAATATTTGAATTACTTTAACTTTTCAATTACAATTACAAACATTTTCATTAGCACTATTATTTTAATGTATTTATTATTATTAAAATGTATGATATTTATTATTTTAATGCTAATTCTAATTAATTATTTCGATATTAAATTATGAAATTTCCAAAATTTAACTGTTTAAGAAATTCATTGATGAATCTAATTAAAATGAGATTTCATTATATTTATTTAATGCCAAAGGAAATATTTGAATTACTTTCATTTTTCAATTACAATTACAAATATTTTCATTAGCACTACTATTTTAATGTATTTATTATTATTTCAATGTATGCTATTAATTATTTTAATGCTGATTAATTGGTTGATTAACTCACTTGAGATTGGCGAGGGAGGATCGTCTTTTGGCTGAATATATGTAAATATAGCCATGGATAAGCTCATCTCGATACTGATTAGTGCCATGATACGATGAGAGTATAAATTCAACTCTCCGCTTCGCATCTCCAATGAAAACATCGACAATAATGCAATGTTCATTGGCCTTCACCATTGTGGACTCGGCAATCAGAGGTTGGACAATGTTCTCAATATCATATTGATCGCCACAGTAGATGCAGACAAGGATACGCAGATCTGTGTGATTGGACGATGGATATGGGTCATAGCTCTTCATTTCACTCAATTTCAATGACAAGATGACAATGTTGAGTATATCGTAGACGTATTTCTGATGATTTTGCGTATGATCGATAAAATCGCAGTGCAACATTTCCGATAGACGCATCCCTTCACTTCTCAGATATTCCACCTCGTTCTCTTTTAAATCTTGCGGCTGATAAACCAGCACAATTGGCAAATTCTCAAACTTATCCTCCAGCTCCAGATTGCATAGCAATGTCCTTTCCAAATTATCCTTGAGCGTTTCAAACGATTGCTGATTCGAGTACACACAAATCAGACCTGCGAAAAAGATTAAGATATTATATATGTATGTATGTATATTAAATACTTTAAAACTAATTAAATTTGATTTGCAAAATGTCTATGCATTTTATTTATTTTTGATTATTAAATTTAATTATTATTTATTATTTATTATTATTATATTTATTTATTATTTATAATTATTATATTTATTTATTATTTATAATTATTATATTTATTTATTATTATAAATGTATGTATATAAAAGATTAAGATATTATATATATTAAATACTTTGGAACTAATTAAAATCGATTTGCAAAATGTCTATGCATTTTATTTATTTTTAATTAGTATATTTATTTATTATTATTATATTTATTTATTATTATTTTATTTATTTATTATTATTAGATTTATTTAATATTTATTATAAATAAGTCATGAATAAAATTTGAATGTCTATGTTATTTATTTATTATTATATATTTATTTAGTATTTTGTTTTTTATATATTTGTTTATTTTGTATTTTTTGTCTATGTCTATGTTATTTATTTATTTTTGTTATATTTATTTAGTATTTGTTTATTTTGTTTTTTTTTTATAAAATTTGAATGTCTATGCATTTTATTTATCTATTATTATTATATTTATTTATTATTTAACTATGTTATTCATGTTTATATATATTTTTAATTATTTTTTATAATATATTTTTTTTATTTATTATATATAAAACATAAATTAAAATTGAATGTCTATTAATTAATTTATTTATACATTTATTAATTTTTTAAATTAATTTTTTACTATGTATTATTTTATCATTTATTTACCATTATTAAAATCCCATAGACAAGTCGATAGTTTTGTTAACGATTAATCGAGTTGATTAAATCGACTCTCATTAAAAATCGACAACTCTGGAGTTTGTTCACATATATACATATATTTGAACTTATTTTGGTTAGGATGTATAAAACCAACTTATATGCATATTCTGTCAAATTAATTGAGATATTTCGGAAAACAAAGTAATTTTTCATACTAAAACTTGATTTTCGACTGATAGTTCCTATGACAGCTATATGATATAGTAGACCGATTTGAACCAATTTTGGTTAGGATGTATGAGACGAACTATAATGCATATTCTATCAGTTTGGTTGATATATCTCGGAAAACAAAAAAGTTTTTCATACTAAAACTTGATATTCGACCGATCGTTCATATGGCAGCTATATGATATAGTGGTCCGATTTAAACCAATTTTCGTCAGGATGTAAAGGATAAAATATAATGCATATTCTGTCAAATTAATTGAGATATCTCGGAAAACATAAAAGTTTTTCATACTAAAACTTGATTATCGACTGATACTTCCTATGACAACTATATGATAAAGTAATCCGATCGAAAATGTAAAACAAACTTGATCTGCGTGGGGTTTATAGAAGTGTGTGTCCCAAATTTGGTTGCTCTATCCCTTATAGTCTCTGAGATCTAGACGAACATGACAAAATCGACTCGACAATTGATGCTGATCAAGAATCTATAGTTTAAAGGGTCTGTCACATTCGCACGAATAGAATATACTCTGCTACTTAATTTTGAAGTAACGGGTATACAAATAGGTAACTTACCGCTTGAGTAGACATCGATTGCCTTGAAAGCCTCCATGTCGCCATTGGCAATGCGATAATTAAGATAATATGTTTGATTCTCGTAGATATATTCGCCTTTGCTGCCCGTACAGATGCGTATATCATTTAAAAGATCGCTGGCCAAATGTTCGGATCCAACAATAAGTAGATTCAATGTCGATCGCTGCCATTGCTGCCGGTTGTCTTCCAACCACCAGAGACACCACCGACAACGACAGATCCGCCGACATGGGATTTATGATTGCCAGCGGATTTATCGGAGAGAACCTCCTCGATAAGATTATCCACACAATTGTTGAAGAACGGACAATGATCTCGAATGGGGCAATGAATGAATCGCAAATGTTGAACGAGCATAACACGTCGCTCCTGATCGAGACGATCCAACATTTTATATCGTGAATCCTCTTGTATAACATCCGTAATCTGTCGCACATCCTCCTGGGTGATAATATCCACATTCTTGAATTGCAGAAAATATTGTGCATGCTCCAGCAAAAGTTCAACGAAATTCTGTTTACTCTTCTCAATGATCTCATCCTGATGTATATCATAAATCTGTTGGCAATCGTGCTCCGATAATGCCTCAAAACATTCCCGACCCATGAACAACACTCGCACCTCCGACAATTGCTTCCCGGGCGTCACAAATCCCGATTCCTCCAGCAGCATCTTGAACTGTTGCTTCCATCTGTCGGATAAAAATTAATAATCAAAATCAACATATTAATATTCAACTACAAATTGATCAAATTCAATTATAGATACGATTTACAGATACCAGGGATGAAAACCTAAACGAATATCGATCAGTTTCAGTTACGGTTACGGTTTCGGCTAGGCTCGAATGAAGGTTTTCGGTTATCGGTTATGCAAAATCTTGGAGCATAGGTTATCGGTTTTTTGTAAGTTTCGGTTTAAGACAGGGATGAAAACCGAAACGAATATCAATCGGTTTCAGTTACGGTTATCGGTTATGCTCGAATATAGGTTAACGGTTTCTTGTAAGTTTCGGTTTCGGTTTTCTTTTCACAAATAAATAAAAATTAAGGTTTTCGGTTGACCAAAATAAGACGCTTTATTCATTGTTTAAATGAAAAAAGATTTAATGCTTCTTTTAGCCTGGAAAATAATGTTATCTGGTTACTGGAATGATTTAGCGTAATGTCGATTTTATTATAAATTTGGTTTGAAAATTTCGATTATTTTGATTTTACTGATTTTAATAACTTCGAACTTCCATAACTTTGTCAAAACTCAATCAATTTTCATATGTCATGTAAATTTGATCATAATTTTACCTTCAAATTCGTTCTGCATTTACATTTTTTTCATTTTAGAAAATTTTTTGAAAATCGAATTTTTTCTAAATTTTACAGTGTTACCCCTTTGTCTTTTTTTATTTTTTTCGAAAAATTTCGAATTTTCAAAATCAACAAAATTTAAATGCAGAACGAATTTGGAGATAAAATCATTTTAAAATTTACATGACACATGAAAATTGATTGAGTTTTGAGAAAGTTATGGAGTTTGAAGTTATTAAAAATCAGTAAAATCAAAATAATCGAAATTTTCAGTCTATTCCAGTAACCAGATAACATTATTTTCCAGGCTAAAAAGGTCAACCGATTTTTTAAACCGAAACTTACAAAAAACCGATAACCGTTACGAAACCGATACTCCAAGATTTTACATAACCGATAACCGAAAACCTTAATTTGAGCATAACCGAAACCGTAACTGAAACCGATATTCGATTCGGTTTTAATCCCTGCTTGGAACAATTATAACTCTGTGATATTTTAACCGATTTCAATAAATGTCTCTTTAATCATTTGAAGTCCTCTACATGCTGCTAATTTCGTAATATTAAGATAATATTGCTTAGATAATAAGTATAAAAGCTTCCAAAATATTAGAAAATTTTTAAAAATTCACAAAAGTTAAATCTTAACCGATTTAGATGAGGAATTTTTCTTTAATCATTTAATATATCGATAATAATGCTCAGATAATTAGTATTTAAGGGTATAAAATGATGCTATCGGAAACTGTTATCGATGACCGATAAATTTAAGAGATTTCCTCATTTTGTAATATTTCGATAATAATGCTCAGATAATTAGTATCTAGGATACAAAAGGAAACACTTATCGATAACCGATAAGTTTTACAGTTTCGTAATATTTGAATAATAATGCTCAGATAATGAGTATAAAAGCTTTCAAAATATTGGAAAATTTTGAAACATTCACAGAAATTAAATCTTAAACGATTTTGATAAGGATGTCGTTTTATCATTTAATATTTTGATAATAATGCTCAGATAATGAGTATCTAAGATACAATAGGAAACTAGTCTAATCGATAACCGATACATTTTAGAAACTATCTCATTTCGTAATATTTCGATAATAATGCTCAGATATAAATGTATCTAAGATACGATAGTAAACTCTTATCGATAACCGATAAATTCAAAGAGATTTCCTCATTTCATAATATTTCGATAATATTGCTCAGATAATGAGTATCTAAGATACAATAGGAAACTACTCTAATCGATAACCGATCAATTTTAGAGATTTTTCATTTTATAATATTTCGATAATATAGCTCAGATATAAATGTTTCTAAGATACGATAGTAAACTCTTATCGATGACCGATAAATTTTAGAGATTTTTTCATTTCATAATATTTCGATAATATTGCTCCGATATAAATTTATCTAAGATACAATTATAAACTCTAATCGATAACCGATAAATTTCAAAAAGATTTCCTCATTTCATAATATTTCTCAGATATAAATGGATCTAAGATACAATAGGAAACTCTTATCGATAACCGATAATTTTTATAAAGATATAAATGTATCTAAGATACAATTATAAACTCTTATCGATAACCGATACATTTTAAAGAGATTTCCTCATTTCATAGTATTGCTCAGATTTAAATGTATCTAAGATACAATAGGAAAATCTTATCGATGACCGATAAATTTTGCGATTACTTACCCAATTTTCTTTTTGTCCTGCTGCACGGAATTCAAGTAATTGCGAAAGACAGTCTCCGCCTCGTTAGTCTCGAGGACATCGAAGGGAATCCGCGTTTCATCCTCGGCCTCATCCATGTCCAACAATTCGGTCCAAGTTGCCTGCGGGCACTCAAAGAAATAATGCTCGAATTCCATATGGGTTTGTAAATAATTCCTGGCACATTCCCACGCATCATCATCGCTTATGTTGAGCGCACTGATATCGGGCAATAGAAATTCCAATGCCAATGCAAATTTATCGAGATATTGATGCAGTTTCTTATTGAGATGATCGTCACGGAGTTTCTTCATGTGACGACGGAATAGCTTCTGTCCGGCCTCGTGTCCGAATATGTTGAGGAACTCATTCCATTCCCTATATTGTGATAGCATCTTTGAGCCCTGTGACCACAATATGTGATAATCGGTTATTTGATTGCGTATTAATCGAGTTACCGCTTCCGATCGTATATCGAGAAGTTCTTTACGCGATTTCGCCGATTCCTGATATGATATGATCTTGACACGATTCTTAACCTTGTCAATCATTTGGGCGAGCATTAAAAATGCCAAATCAATATTAATACTCTCATGTGACGATGTCTCAATTAATTGTACTGTGCTTTTATAATCCTTCCTCTGACTGATCTTTTCCGCCTCCCGGACATACAGCTCATAGGCATCATCATTTTTGGTTGTTACCAACACCAATGGCTTCTTATTCTTCAATATATTCGCAATGACATTTTGTACAAATTCCACCTGCTTTTCAACATTACGATTTGGCACCGGACTCACATCGAATACGACAACAAAACCATCAATTGATAATCTACCATCGGGCATTACTTTCTGCTCGTATTCCTTTTCGATGCCCAATTGATTTTTGCATATATACATTAATTTCTCCGCTGAGAAGACTTTTGTGGCCGTACAACGTTTCGAATATGGATCCATTTTGCCAACCTTAAAGGCCTGGAATGTTGAATCGTCCATAAATTCGGTCTGTTCAATGATATTGAAATTATATTCAACACCCTCATCCGTTGTCTTTCGCACCTCGCCCCAATACAGAAAATGATCATTATTCACAATACGTCCACTAAAATCACTTTGACTTAACACTGATATGTGATCTATAAAATAATCATCGGCCATCGGCCGCATAAATCTGTTGCACAAACAGGATTTCCCAACTCCAACCTGTCCACGATCCTTTTCGGTCCCGGATAGTCCAATGACCGAAATGTTGAATTGACGCATCTTGACGCACCTACAAAAATATATATTTAAAAATATATTAAAAATGATTTACTGCAACTAAATTAAAGATACATTTTTTAAACAAGTTGTGCTTACAAAAAATTAATCCTGAAAAAAAAATATCTAGTTAAATACAAAAATCTTATATATACCATAACAGTTTAAACTTTTACTTTCAATTTTTATCTTAAAATATATTTTTATTATTTATTTATTTAAATAATTTAAAAAATTGCCTTGTTGATTTTTTGCAGACATTGAAAAATATCTCTTATACTTTTTTCTAATTAAATAAATTATGAAATAATAGTTTTTTAATTAAAAAAAAATCTTGCAATCATTTTTATAATCAAATTTGAAATTAAAAATTATTCTATGATTTGTATATAAAAATGTAAAATTTAATTATTTTATCATTTCCATACTCAAATTAAATATATAAGAGATAAATATCTAGATGAAAGCAAAAGTCTTAGATAAACAGGTTCATTTTTTAACTTAAAGTTTATTTTTAATATATTTAAAGAAAATTTACTTAACATTAAAACTCTTATATTTTTTATCTGAATAAAGATATAATGAAATAAAATATATTTACATTTTTAATATACAATCATTTTTATAATAAAATAAGAATTATTGTATGCTTTTAAATAAGTATTATATTATTATTTCATAATTTTCATATTCAAACAAAAATTAAAAATAAAACCATAAACAAATCACAAATTTTATTATTACTTTACTATATTCAAGAAAACTAACTTGTGGAATTCATAGATATTTTTGATCATGAAAAAACTTAAAAGGAATAAAAATAATTGTTTTAGACCTGAGAAAATGTTTGTTTTTTTTTAATCACTTTAAACTTTGATTACTTTGTGATAATAGATAAAGCTTAAGTTAAATAACTTAAACGAATGAAAGGTGATCGACAGGAAGTTACCCTAGACTTGACCAAATTTCTTTATAAATTGTATCTATAATTTTTCACAATTTATATATAAAATATAGGCAAAAGCTAACTAAAATATCCTAGACCAAAACAAACTTATTTCTGCTCGACGAGCAGTTACCCTAGAATCAAGTTGGAGTTACATTTAAAATTTTAATCACTGCTCTCACAATCTATATGAAACATTGGTTAATTTTAAAAGTTAAAAAGAAAGATCGATGCTTGACTGGGAGTTACCCTAGACAATTAGACACTTTAAAAATTACGGATAATACTCGTCTGCTACAATAGATGTAGTGGATGATATTACTATAAGAGCATCCACAATTGGATTGTAAAGGGTTGTGGAATTTAAAAGTTAAAAGCTTGCCACTGCTTACTTATAAGAAGTTCACAGGGTATGATAAGAGTAAGTAAAGCAACAACAACAACAACAACGATAATAATAACAACAAGCACAACGAGAAAGAAGGACGAAGATGAAGAAGAAGGAGAGCTGAACAATTGTGACTGGGGCCGCACAGGGATACATCCACGGCAGGACAGAGAGAGAGAAAGAGAGAGAGCAGAGAGACTGCGCTGAGCGTACACACACACACACAGCCGGCGCAGGCAAATGCAAATTGCCACCTGCCTCCGCTCCTCTCACACCCACCCACCCAACACTCCTCTCTCATATACACGTACACGCACACGCACTCACGCACTTTGTACACTTTCGAATGAAGTTTTGTGAAATGATTTTGCAATTGTTTGTTTGCAATTTTTTGATTTCATCACACATACCTTTCTCTTTAGTTGTACAACATTATTATTAATCAATTATGTTTTTTTTCCTTCTATTTTGATTTTTAGCTATTTTGCAAAATGTCTGCAACAAACTGAAAAATCCTTTTTGCCTTTTGCTGCTGCTGCTGCTGCGCTGCTCCTGCTGACAAACGCAACTAAGCTAGAAACAGAGAGCACAACTGACCAAAGTGCTACTAGAACAGACAGCATGAGTGAGAGCGAGAGCGAGACTCAACACACACACACACAGACACGAAGAGAGCGCGCGTAAGCATGGACGACGAGAACACAGAGAGAGACTAAATGTGGGTGGCTTTTTGTTGTTGTTGTTTTTGCGGCGGCTGCTGCTGCTCTTGTATTTGTTGTTGTTGTTATGGTACTCTAACGTATTTGTAGGTGCTTGTGTGTGCATTTTTGTTGCTGTTATCCTGCTCTCTCTCTCTCTATCTCGCTCTCTGGGACTGTGAATGAACACAAAAATCCTACAATCAATTGCAACCGTGTATGTGTGTGTGTGGGTGTGTACTTCAATAAAACCAACAACACTCCAAACTTTAATTGAGTTTTTCCGGCTATACAAGAATTACACACAAATATGCGCTGCTGCTGCTGCTGTAAATCCCTTTCATCCACAAACAGAGTTGCCACCTTGTCCACCAGGGCTGCATAAGTGCAAGTGCAGTGCACGCAGAATCAATTTTCATGCTGAGATGATGATGATAATGTGCCAAGAAGTTTCCCAGCAACAGATTTCCTGTGCAATCTACATACATACATACATACATGCATACACACTTACATATGTACATTCCCGGGCTGCACAACAATAATAACAAAAGCAACAACTACGATAACGACGACGACCCTTGTTTCCAAAACTCTCTTCCTCTCTCTCCGTTTTGTTGTTGTTGTGCATTTGTCTCAATTGTCTTGGACAGAGCATGTGCAGCAGCGGGGCGGGGCGGTGCTGGCCGGTGGGAGGGAGGAAGGTAAGGCAACTGCATGTGCAACGAATCTTTAATGTGCCGTGTGTTTCTCTTTCATTGTTAACTTGCCAATTTCATTGAAACTTCATTGAGTTTTAGCCAACTTGTGTTGGATATATATATGTGTATTTTTTGGCCAACGAGAAGGGGGGCAGGGGAGGGGAGCGACACAGTGATTACCTGCAGTTGCGCACAAAGAAGAAACGAGCAAAAAAGCAACAACTCTCAGATTTTGTAGTGGTCGATTCACCGATGATTCCGATTCTTTCCCGTCGTGTTCGTTTTTATCTTGAATGTGAATGTGGATGTCATCGATGTGGATGCTGTTGTGAATGGCATCCAAAAAATCTTCTTCTAATGCTCCTTTGGCAGCAACAGCATCCACTAACACTCACACTCACACACACACATACAAGCTCGCAATTAGAAATGTACACACACTTAATTACATATACAATCACTGATTTCGTTGTTGTTTGTAATTGAACACAAACAATACGGCAACTATGAAATGTGCAACAAATTGGAGTTGTTCAACTTATTTGCTTTAATTATTTTCCAACCAGCAGCACAGTTCAACACACACAAATATAGTCACTAACACACACACACGCGGGTAGAGGCAAGAGAGAGAGCGTGTATACAAGAAGACAATTACGAATCAGCATCGTAAAATACAACAAAAAAAAAAAGCGAAAAGAAACGAACACAAAAAAAATGTGAAGCGATGAGAGAGAGAGAAAGAAAACTTCCGACGCAAGTGAAAAATTTCGAGGCGTAAACGACAATTGCGGAATTTTTGATGCACATCCTGTTTAAAACCATGCTTGTATTTACTCACAATAATTATTGCACTTGCACAGCTCCAATGCGTTTATAAACCGTATAAAAATTAAGTAAAACTATTTTTTTTATATATTCCTCATCCGAGAGAGCTCTACTTCAATCTGCAAAACAACAATTCTGATAGTGTTGGGTTGCTCATGAGTGAGTGAACAAAAAAGAGTTGCTCACTGAAGTGAGCAAGTGAACATGTTCCTTCCAAATTGTTCTTTATTGCTCACTTGCTCTTTCTTCTCACTTACTTTTTTTTGCTCAGATTTTCATTCCATGAATTAGCATCAAATTGAAGACTCATTCAAAAATTCAGAATGTCGCTAATTAGAAAGTATAGTAAAATATGAAATCATTTCACAGATGTCGGAAGCCAGCAAGCTATATGCAAGTACTGCAAATGTATTTTGAGCTGCAAATCACAGAACAGCTCAGCAATTTGAATGAACAAGTGAACATGGAGCAACTGAGCAACTGAGCAAGTGAACAACTGAGTAGTGAGCTACTGAGTTGTCTGAGTGAGCAAGTGAGTTCAGTTGACTCACCTCGAAAAAAGAACAAGTGAACATGTTCACCTAAATGAGTAGTGTTACCCAACACTAAATTCTGAGCAGTGTTGCCAGAGTTGCGCGCCTGCCTTGTTTGTGCATTGCTATGTTGCTGTTTCGCTTCCACTCGTAATTTTTAAGAGCATCGCAACTGAGCAGCAAACACAGCTCTTTCTCACTCTCTCTTATTCACTCTTCTATGAACGTTGCTGTTTCGCTTCCACTCGTTACTTTCAAAAGCATCGCAGCTGAGCAGCAAACACAGCTCTTTCTCGCTCTCTCTTATTCAGTTTCCTATAAACAAACCAGCTGCTGCGATTTCTGCGAGCCTGCAGAGTTGCCAACTCAGCGTTTTTCCGCCACATCTGGAGTTCTAGCTTTTTCTGAGTAAAAAGAACTACTAGAATATTTCAAATTATTGATACTAGATGTCTGTTGTATATAGTTGTAATATAATATTTATAATATATGGTCAACCTAAGAAGTATAAAAGCTTTTAATCTGGCTTTCTTCTAGTTGATATAGCCTTTTTCTGGTCCTGAATTCTGAGCTACACACAAACAGGATTGTATCGTTTCAAGCGAAGTGGCAGCCTTGGGCCAGAAATAAGCGGTATGGCAGCCTTGGTTCCCGGATTAGACTCCATTTCCATATTTTGATCTAACTGCTTGCATAATTAGATTTTTTTTTGGAATTTCACTAAAGAATTTTTGTTAGAATTTTGACGAATTTTTGTATTATATTTTATTAAAATAAATTATATATATTTTTCTTCTGTGGTACCCCGAACTCTCAACTCTCTAATTTCGAAAAAAAATTGTGTAGTTAATTACATGCACAATTCAAAAGTTCTTAAGAAATGTAATTTGTATTTAAGTTGCGCGCCATGTGCCATTTTAGCTCCGAGAGCGGTCGACAGACTGTGGCGGTCTGGCGATAGACATATGCAATGATCGATTACATTTTAAGCCAAAAGTAGCACCGCAAAAACCGTTACCATAAATGTACCTTAAATGTTGTATGCTAATTATTGTATATGTAGTCCGTAATGTCCGTTTAATTATAACTGAACAACAGTAAATTCTAGTAATTTTGCCAAATTCTACTTGAATTTAAATTAAATTTGCCGGTGCCAATTTGTTCAGAAAAATGCAAATCAAATGAACGAAGCAACTGAACTATATGAACTACAATTAGTTCGTAAGTGAGCAGCTTAACAAAATGAACGAATCAGAATCAAAACAACTGTTAATATTTGTTTGTTTTGTTTTGTTGTTTATTTTTAATTATAAATACATTTAATAAAAAAAATATCTAAATAATGTAACGCTTAGATGATTTGTTTGTTGTTTTGAAAGAAAAAGTAAAAGTATTTTTTGCGTGTTACAAATATATATATATATGTATATATATATATATATATGTATGTATGTATGTATGTTTGTATGTATATGCGTTTAGCGTTGAGTTGCAATTTATGTAATTGTTTTGTTTTGTTTTTGTTTTGTTGATAACTGACTGGAGTCTCTGCTGCCCGCGCAGACAACTAAATCAGCTGTTGTGTTCGAATTAACATTTTCTTTTGGGCGTACGCCGCTTGACGCCACAATTGTCGCCCCCCTTTTTGTTGCCCTTGGCAATTGCGAGCAGCTTCACCAGCTTTTTATGTGAATCCCCAACAATCCAGCCGTGTTTTTGATATTGCTCGCTGCTGTCATCAAAGTGCTTGTTGCACAGTTGTTGTGGTTGCTGTTGTTGTTGCTGTTGTTGTTGTTGTGGTGGTTGCTGTTGCTGCTGTGAGTCGCCAGCAATTGCTGCTGCTGCCGCTGCCTGTTTCTCTTTGTCAATGCGCCCAAATTCATCATCACTGGAGCTGCTCCAATAATAAAGTTGCTTCTCACTCGCCGGTCGCTTCCGGCGCGCCGGCGATTCACGTTTCATTTGTGATTTGCGTTTCGCTTTCAGATTCTTGTTGCAATTGTTGCTGTTGTTATTGTTG
Source organism: Drosophila kuntzei (assembly GCA_035042165.1). NCBI lineage: Eukaryota > Metazoa > Arthropoda > Insecta > Diptera > Drosophilidae > Drosophila > Drosophila kuntzei. The sequence continues at coordinate 1,591,019 of JAWNLU010001422.1, forward strand.
TTGTTGTTGTTAATGATGATGTTGTTGATCTGGTTGTTAATGTTGTTGTTGTTGCTGCTGCGTGGCTTCAATTGCAACTGTTGCTGCTGCTGCTGTTGCTGCTGCTGCTGCTGCTGCAACTGTTGCTGCTGCTGCTGTTGCTGCTGCTGCCGTCGACTGCGCGTGCGTTGACTGGCGCGTTCCTCGCGTGCATCCACCGCTGCCAGCGTAATCTTCTCCAACTTCAGCTGCTGCTGCTGTTGCTCCAATTGCTTGCCACGTTTTTTAGTTGCTGCTGCTGTCGTAGTTGCAACTGTTGCTGCTGTTGTCTTTGCTTTGCCACGCGTTTTCTTTGCCACAACTGGAGCAACTGCCTCCACACGTTGCCTGCCGCGTTTGCCTGCCACCAGCAACTGTTGCTGCTGCTGCTGCTGTTGCTGCTGTTGCTGCTCCCGCTGCCTTGTCTTGTCTTTCTTGGTTTTGAGCAACTCCTTCTTCTCCAGCTGCTGTTGTGCCTCGCCAGCAATCGCTTCGCTTGTTTTGCGCTTGCGTCGCTGCTCCTGTTGCTCCTTTTGTTCAATTAATGCAATAATATCCTTGGTGGACAAGAACTCTTCGTATTCATCGGAGCTCCACGTTTCCACCAGTTTCTTGGAGGGATTTGTGGCACAGCGTCGCTTCGATTTGCGCTGTCCCTCATCGATGAGTTGCTGCAAAGCCTCCGGCGTCATGCCGAGCTCCGTTTGCAGCTTGCTGAGATCCTTGCGTGGTTTGGGCTTCAATTTGACAGAGGATGCGGTTGATGCAGTTGCTCCAGTTGCTCCCGTTGCTCCAGTTGCTGCTGTTGTTGTTGTGTTGGCTTTTTTGCCCTTGCCACGCTTGGCAGCAGTTGTTGTTGTTGTTGTTGTTGTTGGAGTTGTTGCTGCTGGCAATGTTTCCAATTGCTGGAGCGGCACAAGCGGCGTCAGCCAATGCTCCACTGGAGCAGCAACTGTTGCTGCCGCTTCAGCAATTGTTGCAACTGCCTCCGTTGGCTTTGGAGCTGCACCACGCAACTCATCAAAGAGCTGATCCAACTGCGCCTTGTCCTTGGGTGCACTCTTGAGCGGCACAACATTCGACAACGTGGGCAACACATTTGTCGCCTTGGCATGTTTAAATATTCTGCCCATTATCAGTGATTTATTCTCAAAGGTTTTGGCCGTGGCGCGACTGGAGCTGGAGGAACTGGACGAGGAGGAGGCGGCGGAGGAGGAGGATGAACTGGAACTGGAGCTGCTGTTGTTGTTGTTATTGTTGTTGTTGGCATTGTTGTTGTTGTTGCTTGCTGCAATGGAGCTGGCAATGTTGTTGTTGTTGTTGTTGCCACTAACCTTGACTTGTTTTCTGTTCTTTTCCAACTCCAACTGTTGCTGTTGATGCACTGCATCATCTGCTTCTCCCTCTCCCTCTGCCTCCTCCTCGCAGCTCAAGGTGCCAAAATCGTAATCATCGCGATCGGAGTAACTCGCCGTGGACACACTATTGTTATCCTCCGTCAGCAGTTGCATTGTCGCCTTTGGCTTCTGGAACGTTATGGTCGCCTTCTCCTCCAATCCAATGTTTTTGAATGGACGCTCTGGGATGATAATCCTACCAGATGTGGCAATGTTGCTCGTTTTCATGTTGATGCAGGAGGAGACGGCGGCAACGTTATGCATCATGGTCTTGGAGCATGTGGAGGATGTTCCTTTTGCTATCGATTCCACTCCTAATCCTAATCCTACTTCCATTCCAGCTCCCGTTGTTGTTACTCCTCCCATTCCCAATCCCATTCCCATTCCCACTTGTTGCTCCTGCTCCTGATCCTCCTGATTGGTGCTGGGCGTGGTCATATAATCCACACCTGGTGGCTTCTCGCTTCCCAGCGCTATATCCGCCAATTCCGTCAATTTACAGACGCCGCGTCCCGTTGATTTATTACCCAATTCCACATTCACATTCACATTCATCAATTCCACTTGCTGATGTACATTCGTCACATTCGTTACATTCACATTCGTCACATTCGTCACATTTGTCATCGTCAGATTCGTTTCGTATCCTTTCATCGCCGCCTTCGTTTTGAATCGCGATGTTGTCACCGTTGAGAATTGCGAGTAATTTGGCGATAAATGTTGAGAATGTTGCTGCTGATGTTGTTGCTGCTGCAGATGCTGTTGTTGCTGATGTCCATGTTGTTGTTGCACTTGTTGTTGATGATTCCTAAAAAAAAAACAAAAACAACACATAAAGATTAGAGGTGAAGAAACAATCGATAAGAACATGTTTTCTATATTTGGTTAAACATCGATGTTTGATTGCAACAATCGATGTTTTCCTTGCGCATCTCTACGAAAGAAAATATCGACACAAAAGAGAAAAAAAGATAAAGATATAGGACAATTAATCGGCAGTGTTGCCATTTTAGCGATTTTATTGCTAGATTTAGCACTTTTTTAATTGTTAAAGCTATAAAAATTATTGACATTAGCTACAAATCTAGCTAGAAATTTGGAAAAATGCTTTTCTTCACTGTGTTATGAGAAAATCCATTTGGTCAAATGAGAGAACACTTTAAAAACGGAAAAAATTGAAGCTCGCTTAGTGAAAATCTGTTATTTAAATATGGTGATAAATTAGCATTTTTTTTTGTCTATTAAGCCATTTTTGCCCATTTTAGCAACGTTTGTAAAAAAAAATATAGTAAAAAGGATCTCTTGCAGTTACCGAATATTATTTTTCGTTTGAAAAATGTTTATAAATTATTCGCGAATTAATTAAAATATTATGTTTACTAATTTTAATCATAAATATCTGTTTAATATATATATTAAAATTAAAAAACCATTTTAATAAGTAATTTTTTTAAACATCGATGTTTTCCTACAAAAACATCGATAAGCATCGATGGTAACAAACATCGATGTTTCTCCAACTCTATTAAAGATCGTATTAATTACTTTAGTATTTAAATAAACACTAATCGATACAAATGAGTAAAATCAGTAACGATAAGCTTTCGATGCTCGAAAAACAAACAATATCGATACAACGATACAAGCATCGATACTTGACATTTTGGAAATAAATTAAATTAGATTAAAAAATAATTGTAATAAGAATAAAAGTCTAAAAACTTTACAAAGAAACATAACTTTTAGATTTCCTTTAACAAAAAGTTTATCGCTCTTTGCGATTTTCTCCTTCGTCCTTTCTAGTTTTCCTTCGTTATCCCTCTTTCTTTCTTTCTCCCTTTTATACATACTCTATTTTCTTAAGCACTCTCTATCTCTTACCTGCTCTCACTTCTTCCCTCTCTCTTTCTGTTCCCCTACATCTCTTTCTTTTTTGCTCTCTCTTTCATTCAATTTCTCTCTATGTCTATCTCTCTCTTTGTATCCCGTTCTGTGTATATCTCTCTCTATTTATGCTTCTTTCTTTCTATCTATGCCTCCCTCTCGCTCTCTCTCTCTATCTCTCTCTGTTTCTCTCACTATCTCTCTTTATGCCACTTCCTTTCTCTTTCTTTCATTTTTTCACTCTCTCTATCTTAGTGTCTCTCTTTCTCTGTGTGTCTGCCTCTCTCTCTCTCTCTCTTTCATTCAAAATCTCTCACTTTCTCTCTTTATCATCTCTCTCTCTTTCTCTCTATATTTATGTCTCTTTCTATCTACCAATATAACTTGCTCTTCCTTTCTCCCTTTTTCCCTCTTCCTTTCTCTTTTTTGTTCTCTCTGCTACTCTCACTTTCTGTGTCTCCCTGTCTTTTGTCCTTTTCTTTTCTTTTCTTTTCTTTTCTTTTCTTTTCTTTTCTTTTCTTTTTTCATACTTATTTATTTCAGCGTCTTTTTTCTTGCCGTTTTTCCCCACTCCCTCTCTCAGTCTCTGTCTCTTTCTCTGTCTTTCTCTGCATAGTTTTCCACTCTTGTTCTCCTTGTTACTCTCATTTCTTTTCTCTCCCTGTCTCCCTGTCCTTATCCTTTCCTTTTTCTTGCTTATTTCTTTCATCTTGTGTTTTCTTCTTCTTGCTGTTTTTCCTCTTTTCATTTCTCTCTCTCTCTCTCTCTTTAATTTCTCAGTGTTATACTTACGTGGGCGTTGGCGTGGGCGTGGCTGCGGGCGGATTCCGAAACAGCTGCTGTATAACTGGCTGATGGGAGACGGCAGGAACTGGAACTTGAACTGGAACTTGAACTGGCACTTGTACTGGAACTTGTACTGGAACTTGTACTGGAACTTGTACTGGAACTTGTTCTGCAACTGAAGTTGGAACTAGAATTGGAACTGTGGCAGGTGCTGTTGTTGTTGTTGTTGCTCTTGTTGCTGTTGGCGTTGCCGCTCTCTCTGCTCGCTCTCTTTGCGCTCTCTCTTCCACATGCTTTCTGCCAACCGCGCTCACAATTACAGTTGGATTCGAATTGGAATTCATTTGTGGCTGCTGATTGGAATTCGAATTCAAAGTGGGATGCGTTGTTGTTGTTGCTGTTGCTGCTGTTGTTGTCGCTGTTGCTGTTGTTGCGCTCTTTAAAATGTTGCAGCATTCGTAGAAGAGACGCTCGTCGGGATTGAGATTAAGGCGGGCATCGCTGTGGGCGGGACTCGAGTGTTGTTGATAGTGTTGATGTTGTTGCTGCTGCTGCTGTTGTTGTTGTTGTTGATGTTGCTGCTGTTGTTGGTTGTCGTGGAGACGCAGACTTTCTTCGGTGATGACATGCGAAGGTGCAGCATCAACAGTGGCAACAACAACCGAGGCACGCAGCTGTTGCAGGGGAGTAGCAACAGCAACAGCAATTGTTGTTGGTGTTGGAGCAACAGCAACTGTTGCTGCTGCTGCTGCTGCTGTTTTGCTCTGCAGATACTCCATTTCGGACAATTTGGAGACATGGGCCAATGTCATGTTGTGTTTGGACAATGATGTTGCACTAAAGAAACTCTTGCCACACAATTGGCAATCGAATTTCTCCTCCGACAACTGTTGCCGTCGTCGCTTCTTCGGTCTGCGCGTTAACAATACACTGCGTCTTCTTCTTCTTCTTCGACGTATGCGTCCCAAATCTTGACTATAACTTGTATACACACTCATCTCATCATCCAAATCCATTTCCAACATTTCCGTATTCGTATTCTCATCATCATCATCATCATCATCAACATCGAATGAATGTTCATCATTTAAATTTGGTGCACTTCTGACGCTCATCGATGTTGGTGGTCTGTAGAATTTATCATTGCCGTCGTCATGTTCTTTTTCAGCATCGAATTCATCGTTGGAAAATTCGAAATCTTCATTTGTTGCCGACATGATTTTCTCATTCACATTCTTAGCAATTTCCGTTAAATAATTGTCTTCTTCTTCCAATTGCGGCTGCAACAGTTGCTGCTGCTGCTGTTGCTGTTGTTGTTGTTGCTGTTGTGCTGGCAACAGTTGCTGCTCTCGTTGCTCTGTTGCTGCTGTCGTTTCCTTGTGTATATTTTTATTGAGTCTCGGATCTCTGCTATATGTGGCAGCAACTGTTGCTGTTAACTGCTGCTGCTGTTGTTGCTGCTGCTGCTGCTGCTGTTGTTGTTGCTGCTGCTGTTGTTGCTTTTGCTCCTTTGCTGCCGTGCACAAAATGCTGGGACGCAATATTGTTGTTGTTGTTGTCGTTTTGGCAGCAACTGCTGCTGCTGCTGCTGCCGCTTCCTTCGCCAACAGTTGCTTCTCAATGCCAATGGAAAATGATTCCAATGATGATTTCAATGCACTTATATTTGTCTCAGCCGTTGCCGCCCCCTTGCCACGCCCACCGCGCCGATAGTAGCAACTTTGACGCCTCTTTGGACGGCCACGCCCACCAGCTGTTGCCGCCTCTGGTTGTTGTTGTTGTTGCTGCTGTTGTTGTTGCTGCTGCACTTTGCTGCGTTTGGCATCAGTTGCTGCTGTTGTTGTCTGTTGCTGTTGCTGCTGCTGTTGTTGCAGTGTTGCATTGCGTTTGGTGCTCGACATCAGCAACATGCCCGTCAGCAACAGATCCTCGCTCTTCTCATATGCCAGATTCTCCAATTTCTTGAGATTGTCGCGACGCGCATTGTCAATTTTGAAACTCTCCAGCAACTGATCAGCAACAATTGCTGCCAGCTCATTTTTGCGTCGTCGCCGTTGCTTCTTCTTTGCATCCTCTTTAACAACAACAACAACGGGCTCCTCTTTCTCCTCTTTCTTTTCCTCTTGCTTCTCTTGCATCTTTTCTTTCTGCTCCTCCTCCTCCTTTTTCTTCTCTTTCTTTTCCTGCTTTTTTCGTTGCTGTTGCTCCAGCAATTGCTGCTGTTGCTGTTGTTGTTTTTCCATTTCTTGCTCCTTTTCTTGCTTTATCCTCTCTCTTTCTCTCTGCTCCTCTTCTTCTTTCTGCTTCTTTGCTTTCTCTTCCTGCTCTTCGTCCTCCTTTTCCTGATTTATCGAAGATTGCGCCAAACTGTGAAAACCCGACGATGTATTGTTGTTGTTGTGCATGTTGCTGCTGTTGTGCTCCTCCAGCAATGAGCTCGGCGTCGCACTGCGACGTGACGACAGCAACAATGTTGTTGTTGTTGTTGTGGTTGCTGCTGCGGCTGTTGTTGTTGTTGTTGTTGTTGGTGGTGGCGCCACTGAAATCACTGAGACAGGCATTGCTGGCGTTGTTACCGCAGCAACTGTTGTTGTTACTGCTGCTGCTGGCAGCTGCAATTGTTGCTGCTCCATTTGTGGCACAGCAACAGCAACAATTTCGTTTTGTGTTGGCGGCGGCGGCGGCGTTGCCACTTTGACAGCAACAGCAACTGTTGCTGCTGTGGCGCCATTTGGCAGCTGCTGCAATTTGTGGGCGGGGGGCACAGTGGGCGTGGTCGTGGTCAGCAACAAGGCAGAGCGACAATCGATGGTTTTGGAGCGCATATTGCGTTTCTTTGGTGTCAAATGCTTGGCAGCAACAGTTGCTGTTGTGGTTGTTGCTGCTGCTGTTGTTGTTGTGGTGCTGGCAATGGCTGCAAATGATGGCAGCAGCAGCTGCTGTTGTTGTTGCTGCTGCTGCTTGAGCTGTTGTTGCTGCTGTTGTTGTTGCTCCTGTTGCTCTTCTTCTTCTTGCACCGCCAGCAGCACAGAATTGATGGCATCATCGATATGATTATTTATCACTTCGTCCATTTTAGTGGCATTTGATTGTTTCTCCTTTTTCTTGCCAGCTGTTTTCACAGCAGCAACAGTTGCTGTTGTTAACGCTGCCTGTTGTTGCTGCTGTTGCTGTTGTTGCTGCTGTTGCATTGCTGTGGGATTACGCACTTGTGGAATCTTCAACAACTCGAGATTTGAATAATAATGCGCAGCGGCAGCAGCTGCATTGTTGAGCGGCAACGGCAACAACTCGTGTTGCTGTGTGGCAGCGGCAACAACAATTGCTGGCGTTGATTTCTTGGACAAATCCAAAGGTTGCATCTCATCCAAATTCAACAAATTTCGCGCCTCAAAGCCGCAAATCGTTTGACGACGCGCTGGCAAAGCTGCAACACGTTGCTGCTGCTGCTGATGTTGTTGCTGCTGCTGCTGCTGTGGATGCAGCAGTTGCTGATGTTGTTGCTGCTGCTGCTGCTGTTGCTGCGCATGTTGCTGATGTGCTTCGTTGTGCGTTGGCTTCACGTGACTCAAATTTAAGGGTTGTTGCGGCTCCATCACGTATGGCAAATACAGCGGCAACTTGGGCAGCAGCAATGTTGCTGCTGGCACACCAGTAGCAGCAGCAGCAGCAGCAGCTGCGGCAACAACTGTAGCTGTTGCTGCTGGCGGCGCTGGCATTTTCACAGCTAATGGCAATGGCAATGGCAACGACAATTGCTGCGGCAACAACTGTTGCTGCTGTACTGCTGCTGTTGCTGTTGTCATTTGTTTGGTTGCCGCTTTTGTGGGCGTGGCACGTCGCACTGGCAGCGGCAATGGCAATGGCAATTTTACTGTTGTTGCTGCTGCTGTGGCAGCAATTGTTGCTGTTGTGGCAGCAATTGTTGGTGCAGTTGTAGCAACTGTTGTTGTTGCTGTGACAGCTGTTGTTGCTGCTACGGTAGCAGCTGTTGTTGTTGTGCTTGTTGCAGCTGTTGTTGCTGCTGCTGCTGTTGTTGTTGTTGCTGCTGCTACAGCAACTGTTGCTGTCGTCTCGTTGCTGGGCGTCTTAATAATTCGTCTCGAGATGGCTTTGCGTTTGGGCGTCTTTGGCGGCAACTGTTGCTGCTGCTGTTGCTCTTCCGGCAACTGTTGCTGCTGTTGCTTTGGCTGCTGCTGCTGCTGTTGCTCCTCTTTGTCAGTCTTGAGCTTCTCCTCCAGCTTGCCAGTTAACATGGCAATGCAGTCGCTGATGCGTTTGCTGCGTTTCACCTGTAATTGTTGCTTGCCGACAGCAATTGTTGCTGTTGTTGTTGCTGTGACAGTTGCTGCTGCTGCTGCTGCTGGCGCTGGTGTTGTTGGCGGTGTGGGCATTAGCTGTGAGGCTATAGATGTTGTTGTTGTTGTTGCGGTTGTTGTGGCGGCTACAATTGCTGCTGCTGTTGCTGCAACAGTTGCAATTGCAGCTGTATTGGCAGTGTTCAAATTAGTTGTTGATGTTGTTGTTGTTGTTACATTGTTGTCGTTGTTTGTGAGCTTCGCTTGTTGCTGCTGCTTGCGACGATTGCGTTGTTGTTGCTGTTGTTGCTGCTCGTTTACTGTAACAGCAACAGTTGCTGCTGATGCTGCTGCTGTGGCGGCAACAGTTGCTGCTGCTGTTGCTGGTGGCTTTGCACGCACCAAACGCGCTCTGGATCTCGTATTACGCAACGCATGCTGATGATGATGATGATGGTGGTGATGATGATGATGATGATGATGATTATATAGTTTTTTAGCACCCCTCGCCAATTGTTTCTTCCCTGGTTTTCCCTGCTTCTTCGAACGCTTCTTGTTGTCCATGGGAAATATCTTTTTGCAGACACGTTTCGCCGGCAAATTCTCCAACATTTTCCGAATCGATTCAGCTAAAACAGAAGAGAGAAAAGATAAGAGAAAGAATTGATGAGAATTTTGGAGATAACATAAAATCGAACCCATTACTCAATTTAAATATATATATATATACATATATTTTAATCATTTATATTTATTTATATTTATTTGTTGAATTTTATTTTGATTAAAAATCATTTATAATTATTATTTTTGAGTTTTAATATTTTTGTGTGATGAAAAATATTGAAAAATTAATCAAATTTAATCATTATCGGTGAGGAAAATCGTTAAAATAATTATATAATCAGTAGGGGGCTTCGCCCCCTGCTCGCTTCGCTCGCGGAAATTTAGTTAATAATGTTAAAAGTTTAGTCAAAGTAACCTTTAGTATGAGTTTGGTTGAGATTTCTTAAGAAAGAAAAACAATTTTCATACTAATCGATAATTTGCATTATATTGTTCCTATGGCAACTATATGATATAGTAATCCGACTAAATCAAACTAACAGATTGTATGTTTGCGACTGTCTCTTACATTCTGACCAAATTTGGTCGAAATCGGTCAACTATATCATATAGCTGTCATAGGAAAGATCGGTCGAAAATCAGATTTTAGTATGAAAAACTTTTTTGTTTCTTAAGATATTCAATCCAAACTCACAGATTATGTATTTGGGGCTGTCTCTAACATTCTGACAAAATTTGGTCGAAATCGGATTACTATATCATATGAAACTAACCTTTGGTATGAAAAACTCAGCAGCTGTATGATATAGTAATCCGACTTTGACCAAATTTGGTCAGAATGTAATAGACAGTCCCAAACATATAATCTGTAAGTTTGGTTAAGATATCTTAACAAACAAAAAAGTTTTTCATTCAAAGCAATTCCATGACCTTTTGACCTCTGGTAAACACACTTCCAGGTGGAATTTTTGCAAAACGCCGTCTTATTGTACGATGAAATTGTCTCAGCTATGTTGTGTGAAAATTTCAGCTTTTTACCTTTAGTCGTTTGGCCTACACGTTGATGTGTCAGTCAGTCAGTCAGTGAGGACAAAGAATTTTATATATATATAGATATATTGAATATTCCAAAAATATAGAAAAGGGCCTCAGCCCTTATTGTTACAATGACAACTATATGATATAGGGAACCGATTAAAGCCAAATTCATTCAGGACAAATAAGAGAAAAGAATATTCAGAATCAGCGACTGATTGAAGCATATCTCCAGAAACAACAATAATTTTCATCCTATTCCTTAAATTTAGACCAATTCTTTCTATGGTAGATATATGATATAGTAGACCGATTTGAACCAATTTCGGTCAGGATGTATGGGTTCAATTTATATGCATATTCTGTCAAATTAATTGAGATATCTCGGAAAACAAAAAAGTTTTTCATACTAAAACTTGATTTTCGACTGATAATTCCTATGACAGTTATATGATATAGTGGTCCGATCGAAAATTCAAAACAAACTTGATCTGCGTGGAGTTTATAGAAGTGTGTGTACCAAATTTGGTTGCTCTATATCGTATAGTCTCTGAGATCTAGACGGACATGGCTAAATCGACTCAACAATTGATGTTGATCAAGAATCTATATACTTTATAGGGTCTGCCACGCCTCCTGCTGCCTGTTACGCACATTTGCACGATTAGAATATACTCTCCTACTTATTTTTTAAGTAACAGGTATTAAGTATTTTACAGGTTATGCCGCAATTGCCAATAGGAAAACGCTAGATCTAGCGAGAAAATAGCTAAACTCTACGGATATAAAAATATCTAAATTCCCGCTAATAGCTATTTTACAATTTATGCCGTAATTACCACTTGCAAAACGCTAGATCTAGCGGAAAAATAGCTAAGAAGTGGCAACACTGTCAACTGAACTAAATTATTCAATTGAACTACGATGAACAACTCGAAAAAAGAAGAGAAAAATAAAAATAGGGAACTTACCATCGCTGGGACGTTGACGAGGCGGCGTTTTAGTTTTCTGGCAATTGGAATTTGAATTGGAATTCGAGTTGGAATTGCAATTGGAATTGGAGTTGGAGCTCTCTTCGGAGGCATCGTTGTTGTTGTTGTTGGTTGGCAACTGTTGCTGCTGCTGTTGTTGCTGCTGTTGCTTGACATGACATTTCTTGCTATTTTTACGCAACAATTGTGCAAAATTGCAGGCAGTGCGACGCTTTTTGGAGCCACAATAATAACGATATTTACGCTTTTTGGCCAAGGACCAAACATAATCCCCCGAGCAATCCAACATATGACGATAGAGATCCATTAAACCGCTGCATTTGCGGCCACATTTCGTGCAACTTGTGGGTTGTTGTTGCTGTTGTTGCTGCTGTTGCTGTTGTGAGTTGTAGCTGCAACTTGAATTGAGACTTGTTGGCGAGCAAGAGATTTGTTGTTGCTGTTGTGTTACGTTTTTAATGTCGCTGCTGCTGTTGTCGTTATCCTCATGATTGTTGCTGCAACTGTTGCTGTTGTTGCTGCTGCTTGTTGTTGTTGTTGTGGCTAATGTTGTTGTTGTTGTGTTGCAACCAAATGCTGATGTTGCTGCCGATGAATTTGATGAACTTGAATTGGCTTCATCTTCAACAACAGCAGCAGCAACATGTTCCTGTTTCTGTGGCAACAGTTGCTGCTGCTGCTGCTGCTGATTGCTGTTGCTGCTGCTGTTGTTGTAGCGACTCAATGCACGCTTGGGCATAAACAAATGTCGCAACAAATTGCCCGCCAGCAATTCGCGACCCACCAACTCATAATGTGTTGCATAAATGTGCGAATGACGAAATGTTTTGTGTTCTTCTAAAGCTTTGCGTTGTTCAAATTTGGCGCCACAGCAGATGCACAAATAGAGGCGTGGCCGCGCCCATTCGCCACTTAAAACCACACGTTGTTGTGGTTGTGACTGCAACAGTTGCTGCTGCTGCAAAAGTTGCTGCTTGTTGTTGTTGCTGCTGCTGCTGCCACGCGGTTGCAGCTGCAGCAGCGTTAGAAAACTTTGATCCGCAAATGTTTGCGGCAACAATTGCTCCGGCAGCGCCAACTGTTGCTCGCGTTCGGGCTCACATTTAATGATTGCCTGCTCATTCTGCTCCAAAATAATGTGCGGCAACAAACGTTGATCCAACAGCAAGTGCAACTGTTGCAACTGTTGCTGCTGCTGCTGTTGTTGCTGCTGTTGTTGTTGCTGCTGCTGCTGTTGCTGCTGCTGTTGCTCATAATCATGCTTCTGTCGCATTGTCAACTGTGTCCACATATCCAAACGTGATAAATCTCGCAATCCCATAAAAGGTTGCTTCAATTTCTTAACCAATTTGCCGCCCTCATTGATAATTGTAAATTTCTTTACATAATCCCATTTCCATTTCCAACTGTGCTTTGTATGCGGACGTCGTGTTTTTTGTGTGAAATGGCAATTGCTGCCAATTGGCAATTGCTCCCAACCGACGGCAGCAACATCACCAAATTGCTCCGCTGTTAACAATGTGGGATAATGATTCATGTTGCTGGCGTGTGTTGCTGCTGTTGGGTTTAGGGGCTGCGGGGGGCGGGGCCGCTGCGTAAACGACCATCCAAATAATGTTGCAAATTGTGACGCACATTTAAAACAACATCCTGATAGAAATTGTCATCAAAAACATGACTATGGCTGGGCATGCGAAACAGTTGCTCATCTGTCACAACAGCAACTGTTGTTGTTGTTGTTGCAGCTGTTGTTGCAGCTACAGTTGCTGCTGCAGTTGCTGCTGCTGCTGTTGTTGCTGCTGCTGATGTAGCTGCTGCAGTTGCTGTTGTTGCAGCAATTGTTGCAATTGCCTGACGTTTGCTGCTTCGGGGCTGCAACTGTTGTTGCTGCTGTTGGTGCTTGGCTGTGCCCGCAGCAACATTGCTGCTGCGATTTCGTTGTCGCTGTCCTGGCAAACGATTCTGTGTGAGACCCAAGCGAAATAAAACGGGCTCCTCAGCGCCAATCATTGTTTGTTGTTGTCGTTGTTGTTGCTGTTGTTGTTGCTGCACTGTCACTGGCAACTGTTGCTGATGCGTTAGACGCATGTGCGTCTGCAGCTGCAACACATCGTTAAAACGCAACTGACATTGCTGGCAAGCAAAATATTTATCCCCATGACGCGACAACAGATGATGAAAAAGTTGCTCCAATTGCTGCGAGGGCAGACAGATGAGTTGTTGCTGCTGCTGCTGCTGCTGCTGCTGACAATGCTGACAACCAGGAAAGTTGCCCAATGTTTGACTTTGACTAATGTTGTTGCTGCCATTGTTATTATTATTATTGTTGTTGTTGTTGTAACGATTGCTGCAACGTCGCTGATTTCGCTCCGTATGAAATTTGTCCACATGCTTCGCCTGCAATTTGCTCGATGCAAACTTTTTATCACAGTACAAACACAATACTTTAATCAAAGCTGTCGTCTGTTGTTGTTGTTGTTGCTGCTGCTGTTGTTGCTGTTGCAGCTTCTCTAGGAGGCGTGGCAAACGCTCGAGCGGCACACTGCAAATAAGCGTGGGCGTTTGTTGTTGTTGTTGCTGCCTATCCAGTTCCAGTTCGACATCAATTGGTTCCAATTCCAATTCCAATTCCGGCGGCTGCTCAACTCTCGCCAGGCTGTGATTCCTTTTTTTCCGTGGCGGCGTTGCCAGCTTTTGTATAGTTGTTCCAATTGGACTGCTTGTTGTATTGTTGTTATTGTTGTTGCTGCAGTTGCCATTGACCTGCTGCTGCTCCTCGCTGAATTTGAAGCCACGGCGCAGCCCAAAGCGCGACATGGTCTTCATGTGGAAGCCTTTTTATTTCCTGTCTTTACACTCCAACTATATATTTAAATATATGTATGAATCCTGTAATAACAACAAACAATATAAACAACAAATTAAAATCCAATTCACATCAAATGTCTCTCTCTGTGTGTGTGCATGTGCATGTGTACATGTGTGTACATGTGTGTGTGTGTGCTTGTTTGTTTGTATGCGCGCTTTTCAGTGTGTCCACAAATGCAGCAGCATCTTAAAATCAATAAAGAACAAACAATAAGCCATCAAAATTAGGCAATAAGCCAAACGCACAAAATTTAAGCCGAGCGCACAGTTTTGTTGACGAATATGACGAGAAACTGGCAAACTACACGAAAAGTACTACAAAGCGCAGCATATAAACAAAAACTAAACGCACACACACACGCACACGCACATACACTTGTCCATACACACATGCACACATCGGCCAGTGTGTGTGTGTGTGTGTGTGTATGTATGTAAGAGATGTAATGAAAATTATACAATAAACATTTTGTACACACTATTCTTATATTTTTTTATATTTTTGGTGTAATTACTGTTTTCTTTTTTAGTTTACCCCGCTTTTTATAGTGCTTTTTCTCTGTTTCGCCGCCTGCCGCCTTTTGCAATATATACATATACATATATAAAAAAAAAAAAAAAAGAATTTTTCGTTTCTTTTTTTCTTTTTTATTTGTTGTCCCTTTTGTTTTGCTGGTTGATTTGCGCCCGTGTTGGCGTTATTATCTGGTTTTTAGTTAGTCCGTTTGATAATATTGCACTTGAATTAGTTGCATATGTTTGGCCATGGATTAATTGAAAAATGCACAGCATTTCTTTATTATTATGTACTTATTTTTCCACCCTAACAACTGCGTTAGGAGGTATCTAACGTTTAGCCCAAATCGATGCGTGCGTACAGGCAGAGGCAGCGACAGAGGCAGCGGCAGAGGCAGTGACAGTGGCAGCGGCAGAGAGCAGAGAGACAGCAGCAAAGCACCAACCAGAAGCAGCGGCGACGACAGCGACCGCGACCGCGACTGCGACAGCGACAGGACACTGAGTTAGAGGTGGTGAACGATTTTTCTCTGGCACGAGAGCGTATGCGGTTTAAAACAGTCCATTTCCATTTCACTAGCCGCTTTTAACGCCTAACCCATTATGTACGTGCACATCTAATTCACTAGATTGTTGTTGTTGTGCTTATTGTGTTTTGTTTGCTGCGTTTATTGTATCAACTATTAACTATGATTTTTTTTAATTCTTCACGCACACACACGTAAACGGCACACACACATATTTATATATGCCCCCAAAATAAATGTGTTTTCTTATGGGAAGAATCGAAATCGCCACAAAAAATGGTCGTGCAGTAGGTAACAGTGTGTGCATACTGTTGGGTAGAAAAACTCTATATTTATCTGATTGGGTATCGATACTTGAGCCAAACACGATACGAATTTTATTTATATTATTACTTTCTTTAGCAATCAACAAAGTGTTTAATTTTGCTATTTGTTGTTATCAGTGTTTAACATTTTATTTAAAACCAGTTGAAAATGTTAATTATATCGATATGTTGACAATCGATTAGCGATTGATTCCTCAAGCACTAAGTTCATTGAAATCGGCGCGCTATTTAAATTCATAAATTAAACAACAAACAATTTTTTAAAAAAGCAATAATAAGATCAATTATGACGAAACCATTTAAATTTGAAATGCGATAAAATCGTCTCGCCTTGGGGGAATGTTGTAAAAATAAATATCCAAAATTCGACAAAATTTTAAAAAATATTCAAAATTAAGAAAAGTAAAATAAATATAATTTTTGGAATTGAATGGCTGCCAGACGTTCGAACTATCGGAAATTTTTGTCTGGGATTTAAGGTTGCCACATCGGTTAAAATATATCGCACCATGCTGCAACTAGGGATGCAATGGCCATGCGAGAAGCTGCTAATAACGTATTTACACTGACGAAAAAATAATGCGGAGCGCTTACACTGAGTCGCATTTTCGAAAACAGCTGTTAAGCTTATTAATGTAAAGAAGCACTCGTAGCAAGTAGAAGAAAAGCAAACAATTTGTATTGCAATAAACAAAAAAAATAGTGAAAATATGTTAAATGTGGCAAACGGTGCATTCGGTAATTATATTGCGTGTACGAAAATCTTTTTCTTTGCGTTCACTCATTTTCTTATAGTTTTTACGCGGCATAATTTTAATCGTTAACGGCTTTCGATGACAAAGTCAGCTGTTAGCTGTTCGCTACCAATACCGATACCCCGTAAAAATTAAACATTTCAAAAAATACGAAATAAAATGCTGCCACACTTTTAAAAGATGCGGCCGATTCTTTGTCTTCTTCTATCCACAGGTTTCTTATGGAAAACAATTGCGCACCTTCTACTTAACGGCTAAATGTCAATGATGCGCCCAGTGTAAATAGGCTATAAAATGCACAACGTCTGGCAACGCTGTCAAAGCTGTTTGATCAGCTTTTCTTATCGGTTGAAAAGTGTTTTAAATTAAAGCAAAACAAGTGAAACATAAATGTGCTGGCTGCATTGATAGTTGGATATTTGAAGCATTATTTATTTGATTTACTGCGCTTGACTTGAATTTATCTTTTTCAAACGGTCTGGCAGGCCTTGGGTTGCACAAAGCTTTAACTGCACAATACATACATACAGAAGCAGAAGCAGAAGCAGAGAAGTGCAGCAGGCATAAAGAAGGATAAAGAAGAAAGGAAATAAAAAGAAAAAAAAAAAGCGATGCAAGTGCAAATATTTAAAACATATGTATTTAAATAAATAAACAATGTCGACAACAGCTGGAACAACGATGAGTTGTGGTGGTGGTGGTCTGGGCAAACAGCAACGTCGCCGTTTGGCCGCCTTCGATTTCGATCACACAATAGTGTCACAAAATACGGATACCGTGGTGCGAGATATGCTGCCAAATGAATTAATTCAATCGCGTCAATTGAACGAGCTAATGGAAAACGATTGCTGGACGGAATATATGGCTGAGGTGTTTCGTTTGTTGCATGCGCAACAAGTTTGCGAGTCGCGCATACGCGACACAATCCGTTGCATACCCGAGGTGCCCGGATTTGTGCGTCTTATTAAACATTTGCATAAGAAGCTGCAATTTGATTTGATAATCATCAGTGACTCGAATAGCGTATTTATTGATGAATGGCTGCGTGCCCACAATTTGTCCGATTGCTTTAATGCGATCTTTACCAATCCGGCTGCATTTGATGCACACGGACAGCTTTTGGTCCGGCCGCATCATCAGCAAACCGATTGTAAATTAAGTGCGAGCAATTTATGCAAGGGACGTGTCCTTGAGCATTTTGTTATTGAACAGGATTTACGTTTCAATATCCGTTACGATCATGTCTTCTATGTCGGCGATGGCAACAATGATATCTGCCCCGTTTTGCGTCAACGTGCCTGTGACTTTGCCTGCGCACGCCAAGGATTTGCCATGGAGAAGCATCTGATTAAGAATCGCAATAAATTAAAGTTGCGCGCCAATCTCATCATTTGGCGCTCCGGTTTCGAGCTATTGGATCAAATGTGCTCCTTGCCACAACTGCAAGCACCGCCGCCTCCTGCCTCCCAGGACGCCCAATCTCTAACCCTCAACGTGGATGCCAATTGCAAGGCCGAAATGGCCAGACGAGCATCCGCAATCGCAGCTCCCATCGATCGTCAGCAGTAAATCCGAAAATCCTCTCAAAAAAAATGTAAAATCAGAGCTGTCAATCATTGCAAATCAATCACAAATTTTACACTTATTGTAATTGTACAATCAATTTAATGCAAATTATTCAAATCAATTTGATTGCAATCACAAAACAATCAATCACAAAACATTTCCAACTCAATCAAGCGATTGAAATCAACTTTCAATCATAATTTATAATATTTGCATTTATATTTGCATTGAAATCAATGTCAAGGTGTATTTATATATAAGGTGACGTCTGAGGTAGTTACAAATTTTTGACGTGCTCTCTCGACTCTCACAGAGAGAGAGAGAGAGAGAAAGCAAACATTTTTTGTTCTAAATTTTATTTCCAACTGTCAAATTAACTGCATTAAATAGAACAACTGTGTCGAACACGTCACCTTATATAAATACACCTTGGGCTGAGGTAGTTACAAATTTTTGACGTGCTCTCTCGTCTCTCAGAGAGAGAGAGAGAGATGCTAGAACGAGAAAGCAAACATTCTATTATATGTTCTGCACTCTTCGTTTGTTATTGTTTGTTGTTGTCAGTCAATTAAAACATAAACAATTTTACCTCCCTAAAATGCTTATCACAAATCCTTCTTGGTAAAATTCCAAAGAGAACAACTTTGTCGAACACGTCACCTTATATAAATACACCTTGATCTATGTTACACTTATTGTGATTGAACAGATCAATCAATCTGCAATCAATCTGCAATCCATTTGATTGCAATCAATTTGAATCACATGAATTTTATACGAATTTTCAATCAAAATTCATTTATTTTGTTTGCATTTATTAATTTCAATATAAAATCAATTTGTTTGCAATCGCAATTTTATTTTATTGATTGAAATACAAAATTTTTATGATTAAAAAAATTGCAATCTGCAATCAATGTAAATCAAATGATTGAAATCAGCTTTATAAAATTTTCTACTTTATTTTGATTCAAATTAAAAATTTTACATTTATTATGATTGAACAGATTTCAATCTGCAATCAACTAACTGCAAATGATTGAAATCAATCTGAATCACATGAATTTTATACGAATTTTCAATCAAAATTCATTTATTTTATTTGCATTTATTAATGTCAATATAAGATCAATTTGATTGCAATCACAATTTTTAAATAATTCCAACTATTTTTTTGATTGAAAAAGTTGCAATCAAAATTTATGATTGAAATTAAAAATGTTACATTTATAATGATTGAACAGATTTGAAGCTGCAATCAATTTAAAGCAGATTTGATTGCAATCACTTGAATTTGATAAAAATTCGCAACTCTATTTTGATTGAGATAAAAAAGTGTTGCATTTGTTATGATTGAAAGAACATTATTGCATTCAATCATTCAAATCATTAGCTCAATCATTGATTGCAATTTTTAACAGCTCTGGCGAAAAATGCAAATATATAAAATACACTCAAGTTATACATAGTATGTATATAGTACATATGTAATGAAAAAGAATGAAAGAAAAAATCAACTAAAATGTTGTCTCTCTCATTGTTGTCCATGAAAAAAATCTGAGAGCATTAATAATACTAATAATAATAATCGTAATAATAATCATGATTGATATGATGGAAAATCTTTGATGTGATCAATGTTTATACTATATATACTATATATGTATATTCCACTACATATAATTAATATATACATAATGATTCTCAATGTATGTATGTATATATACTAAAATAATAATAATAATAATATATTTATATGCACAAAACACAACACTATATACTATATATATATGTGTGAATTTGAATGGATCGGTGTTGATATAAATATATATATATATATACATATATTTTGTGCTCGCAGCTGTTGCTAATTAGATCTTTATTAAATGTGTATTTGTAATGTTGTAATTAATATTATATTGTTTGTATATACATGTATTATGTGTCCATAATAAATGTATTTAAACGTTGCAATTGAAAATGCCAAAAAAAATAAAATATAAATAAAAAAAAAATAACAATGAATTTTCATTCGTCTAATTGAAAAGGAAAAGATTTGATGGTTCATTAATTAAAAATGTTTTAATAAATAGACAACAAACAATAACTAAATTGAATGGAAATGCAAGGTGTATTAATTATAAAAATTAATTTTAATTTTTAAAACAGTTTAATAAGTCTTTTTTTTTATTAATAAAAATGTTAATATTATTATTTCCTTTTATTTTTACTTAGATTAATTTTTTGTAAATTAAAAATTTAAATATATTAATAAGTCTTTTTTTTATAAATAAAAATGTAAATATTATTATTTCCTATTATTTTTACTTAGTTTCATTTTTTGTAAATTAAAAATTTAAATATTTTATTTTTCAAAAATATTTGAAATTTTCGGATTCAAATAATTTTTTTTTAATGTTCGGAGCTGGTATTTTTATTATTATTTTCGATTAGTGGCGAAAATATTAAAAATGCAAATATTTTCTTTTCCAAAATTCGAATTCAAATAGTTTTATTTTCGGAGTTTGTTTTTTTACACCCATAAGAATTATTTATTTTAATTTTTTCCTTTCAAACTCACATTTGGTACATTTTTATTAAAAATGGTACATTTTGTATGAGTTGTACCATTTTGCTGAATAAAGAACCGTTGCCACTCTTAACGTAATGAAAACCAGATTAATTTATGGAATTTGACATTTTGCTTTATTATAATCAGTTAATAATATGTATATGCATATATTTTAGTTAGGAGTAATTAAACAATTACCTTAGACTAAATACCTTAAAGACTTTTTGTAAATGTGTTGAACAGTATATTTTTTTGTATGTTGTTAGTATTTTAATTGTGCGAGCTTTTGACATAATAATAAGCTGCAATTTGCACGGCATTTGCATTCGAAATAACAAAGTTCTTAGAACCTAAGATCATAATAACTATTAGCGTTGATAATTAGCGGACATTTCTTGATGAGAACGCTACAAAATTGATAACTAAACAAATCTTAATCTCTATAATTTTAGAGTCTGGGCAGTAGAAAAGGATCATGTGTTTTTTTTTCTCATTTTCTATCTTTTTCTTTTTTTCCTTGTTTTTTTTTTGTTTGTTTTTTGGGTTGTACGACGTCTAGGAGCCCAATGGGGACATCCCAATCTGGCGGGGATCAGCGCCCGGTTGCTGTGTGGCACCCAATTCTAAATTTTTAATTAGCATTTGTAGCCATTGCTTTGTGGATTTGTCATCTTGCAGGCACTGTGTGAATGTGCCATCACGCAATTGATCTGGCAGGCACTGTCCGAGTGCTTTGCGTGCACTGTAACGCACAACATGAAAAGGGACAACAATATATACACATCAATGTATAGAGAGAGAGAGAGAGAGAGAGAGGCTTACCGTGTGTTGTCGGAGAGTCGCAGATAACAACGTACAACATGTTTCAAGAGGCGCGCACAGGGATCCTTTGCCAGCTGTATTACCATTTTGCCCTTGACAAACAAAGAGAGAGTGAGAGTTGAGAGTGAGCTTTGCAGAGATTAGAGTTTAAGCCAAGGTTGCCACATTTTCGTTAAATCACTTATTTTTTCTGGAGTGGGTACACTTTTATCGCAAACTGTTAGTGAAGGTGTCTTTATATAAGGTTTAGCGAGTTTCATAAATTAATGCACTGAATCTATTCTCACTATACGACGTTTGGTTACGTTATGTCAAAATTATGAAACATACTGAATACGTAACCTTATATAAATACAACTTGTTTGAAACTAGACTGAGAACAGTTTCTGGGAATAGTTCACCTTGCACGTCACCTTATATAAATACACCTTGCTGTTAGTCAAATAACTCTTTTGACAAAATACAAAATTCACATACAGGCCTGAGAGAAGAATATCGCGTAAACGAGGCTTTCAACTCCAAGCTTCATTTGTTTGTTTTTTTCGAATGTGTGGCAACCTTGGCTCAAGGTCAATTTACTAACAAGGTCACGTATTACCTTATAATAACTTCACCATGATCATGAACAGTACGAATGGTAAATTCACCTCGAAATACGTGACCTTGTGGCAATTGCACCATGGCTTGACTTACCAGTGTGATGGCAACATGGGAGAAACGCTCGTAGGTTTGACAAATGTATGACAATCCCGATTCGTCCAGCAATATCTTTGTATGATAAAGGTGGCAACAGTCTTGCTCAATTCCGATCCGCTGTCCATGATGGTGAGGCACAGTGGGACAATTTCCGTGGTAAGCAGAAATGTAATCACTTCCTGTTCATCGGTCTTGACCAAAGCACCAATAACGCCCAAACTGGTCAAGCGTAGATATTCAAATGGTCGTGTTTTTGATATGGTTGATAGAAATGGATACAAATACAGTGGTATTTGAGCCTGCAAGAAGGCAGTACGTGTCTCCGGATGCGATGCGACGCATTGTAATAATGCCAATGCATTACAAACCCGATTCGATTGATGGGCCGTCAATGTGGGCGGCATTATCGATGGATATATGTTGACAATCTCCTGTAGCAAGGCACATGCTGTACCAAAGCTATTCCACAGCATTGGTGCCAAATCCGTTTCCCGCTTCTTGCTCAGCTCCAGCAAGGCCGTCTCCCGTGTATCCGGATGAGCGAGTTCATTTATCCATTGGTAAACCTATAAAAAATAAACACATTGAATTATGTACATATGCATACAGATTAAATATACATTTACACAGGGACGCAGCTAAATATTTCATTGATTCTCTTCCGGTGCCCGGTGCAAATTTGGGCCCCTCTTAGCTGCCCCCTTGCATACGCACAATAATAAAGCTTACCTTCTCCTGCTCGCTCGGCTGTTGTTGTTGTTGGGGATTCATGCAGGGACTTGGCTGTGCACTCATCGCTACTTGCCTGTAAACACAACAACAAAGTTCAAAGCTTTGCTAAGTACCGTAAAAGTTTAGGTGGCCACTTTTGATATGCGAGAACTTTTGAGCGCGCCGCAATTACAACAATTATACATAGACAACTTACGCCTGCGCAACGTGTAAAAAATTGCCTTACAATTATCCAAAAATCCCTTCTGTTTTATTTTAATTGGAGCGTTAAACGGCAAAATATTGAAAAAATTAGGCAAGCAAAATGCCGAACGAAAAAATAAGATGTCCGACCTGGCTAAGTGTTGCCAACTCAGCTTTTTTCCCGTTAGATCTGGCGTTTTTCGAATAGCAATCGCGTTTTAGCTTTTTTAAGTTAAAAGAATTACTAGAAATATTTCAAATAATTACTACTAGATTGCCGTTGTTAATAATTGTTATATACTATAGATAATATAAAGTCAACTTAAGAAGTATAAAAACTTTTTATATGGCTTTCTTCTAGATTTCTCAGCTTTATCTAGCTATTTTTAAATGTGGAAATAGCGTTTTTAGGCGTCGATGAGTTGGCAACACTGATCAGCTGATTAGGGTTTTTCAAACAATACCGATATGTCGGAATATCGATATATATATTTCTTAGCGATAATATATTTTTGTGCGATATTTTTAACTTTTTTTAGCACTTGCCAACACCTCTTGGGGAATATTGACACCAACATACGCCAGTCTGGCAGCACTGTGCTCAATTCAACCCTGCTCTTTGACAATTTGACGTGGACAGTTGTCAAAACAAATTCGTGTCGTAGCAGTCTACGCGATTTGCACGAACTGTTCATTCGTGTGGAAATTTTCAACGTAAGCGGAGGTGCGTGTGCTCAATTTATTTTTGTGTTGCTGCTTAAATATTTAGTTAATTTGTTTAAACTTAAAAACTTAATATTTTGTGGGATTAATGAAACGTATTAATGCAATTGAAGGGTATTTGCAATTTTCGCCGTTGGCGGCGCTGCAACAACAAGAACAATGTGCTGCTTGCGTGTTTAACCTGATGCCAATTAATAAATTAAAAGAAAAGTTGCAGGAAATAGTAATTAAGTTGAGATTAATATATAAATATATATATATATATCAATTCATAAGCGGCTTTATAAATTTGCCGAAATTTCACCTGTGACGTCGACGTCGTTTTCATTTGCCACGTCGTCAGCGTCGTCGTCGCCGTGACGTTAACGTTGACGTTGCCGTCGTTTGTTGTTGTGTTTGTGTGAAAGTGCTGTTAACCTACATATATGTGTATAACAGTATACAGTATAACAGTTGCCAACTAATTGTTTATCTTTTGATTGCAGAGCTCCAACTTTTAATAACAAACCATGGACAAAGTTGTTAAATTCGCCGAGCCTGGACGCCTTTTCGCTAAGGATTCAATTCGTCTCGTTAAGCGCTGCACGAAGCCCGATCGCAAGGAGTTCCAAAAGATTGCGATTGCCACGGCAATTGGTTTCTGCATCATGGGATTCATTGGATTCTTCGTCAAGCTGATACACATTCCCATTAACAACATCATTGTGGGATCGTAAAACTATATAATAATAATGTAATGCAATGCTCACTGGAGACAGAGGCAGCGGCAGCGGCAGAGGCGTCGGAACTTGAGAAGAACAATAATTAATAATCATCATCCTGTTTATCTAGAATATGAATTCTTTTTGCTTTCGCGCCGAACATTATATAGATTAATATACTACATTTTTTTTGTATAGTTATTCCCCTCCCCTCCCCCCATTCACTATAGTACATTCAACGAATGTCACTTTTTTTTGTAACAAAATTTTCATGTATGTGAAATGTATTGCAATAATGTTCAAAATTCCATTCACACAACATGAACGTTAGTTAATAAGCGTCATAATTAAAAACACCCGAAAAACGATTGAAATTATTGAATTTACTTCTTTATTAATATATGTAGAGTATATTTATTAGGGTATGGCAATTTTTGAAGGCAGTTTGACAGCTACAAAATTCTTGTGTTTAGCTTGTCACATCAGATTTCTATAAATATTAGAATACACTCTATTTGGAAGCGGTTAATGCAAGTTCTTAATGCACTTCGGCTATTTAATATAATATATTCTTCTTCAAATGTGTTAAGAGTATTATATTTATTGTTGTTGCTCGCATGAAAGAGAATTTGAAATTCGGCTACGTCTTTAAATTTAGTGACAACAGCTGCAATTTGGTATTTTTGGTTGCTTTGCTAACCCATATCGATAAAACGTGACGTTTGTTATCGAACTCGTGTGTGACATTTATTTTAACAAATTATAAAGATAGCTGCCAGTTTATAGACATATTTAACAAAACAAAAAAAAATAGCAAATGTCATTTATTAGTTATTTAATTATTTTTGACCATTTGGCGTTTGCAAAAGTATTTAAAGTTGGCTATCGTGTTTGGTATTCTTTTTGTTTGGTCTGTTATCATATATCGATAACTATCGTTGCATTGCGATAGTCCGATAAACACTCGTGACGTGGAACTGATTTGTATATTTTTGTTAAGTGAATTTTTGTGGTCGTGTTTTGTTGCGCGCAGGATTTATTAGGTATTTAGTGAATTAATAAAATGTTGGACTTTGTGGTCGTGTTCACAAAAGGCGGCGTTGTGCTTTGGAATTCAAATGAGTCCGGCAAGAACTTTGCCTCGTGCATAAATAGCTTAATACGTGGCGTCATTTTGGAGGCAAGTGTCGAATAAATTGTTTTGTTATTGTTGTTTAATAAAAATAAAATAATTACTTGTAGGATCGTAATACAGAGTCCAAGTACTTTGAGGAGGATCATCTGGCGGTGCAATTTAAGCTGGACAATGAGCTCGATTTGGTTTATGCGGCCGTATTCCAAAAAGTTATCAAACTCAACTATTTGGACAACTTTCTGGCCGAGATGCAGTTGGCATTTAAAGAGAAATTCGGTGAGATTGCTGCCCAGGAACGTCTCAGCATTGATTACGATTTCGAGCTAGAGTTTCGGACTGTGCTCAGCGCCGCCGAGGAGGCGTCGGCCAAACAAGGGAAAGCCCCAAAAACGATGCGTTCGTACAACGAATCGCTGAAATCAAAGAAAACAGTTGCCTCCATGATCGAGGACAAGAAATCCACATCATCATCGAATGAGAAGCGTGTCAACATACAGGAGAGTCCATCATCAGCATCATCGAAGTCACAGCCATCATCACCGCCACGCAACAATGATGACATTATCCAGGAGAATCGTCGCAAGCTCCGCGAGAAACTGACGCCCACCAAGAAGGCGATTGTGGAGACAAAACCAAACAAGATGAGCGTCCAGCAGGATAAGGAGAAGGACAAGGAGAAGGAGAAGGCCGGCAAGAAGCCGAGAGTCTGGGATCTTGGTGGCAATTCAAAAGATGCTCTACCTCGATCGTTCCAAGGATGCGCCCGAAGATGTTCAAATCCAAAGCATCAATAACGATGTGAGTTGAAATTGAAATTGAAATTGAAATTCAAATTGAAATTCAAATTCAAATTGAAATTCAAATTGAAATTCAAATTCAAATTGAAATTGATATTTAAATTCAAATTGAAATTGATATTGAAATTGAAATTCAAATTGAAATTGATATTTAAATTGAAATTCAAATTGAAATTGATATTGAAATTGAAATTCAAATTGAAATTGATATTTAAATTCAAATTCAAATTGAAATTCAAATTCAAATTCAAATTGAAATTGAATTGATTTCAATATCATCTGCATATATAATTTATATACCCGCTACTTCAAAATTAACTAAAAGGCTAGACCCTATAAACTATATAGATTCTTGATCAACATCAATTGTCGAGTCGATTTTGTCATGTCCGTCTAGATCTCAGAGACTTTAAGAGATAGAGCAACCAAATTTGGTACACACACTTCTATAAACCCCACGCAGATCAAGTTTGTTTTACATTTTCGATCGGATCACTATATACTATAACTATACCATAACTAGAGAACCGATTTGTCGAATATCAAGTTTTTGTATGAAAAACTTTAATGTTTTCCGAGATTTCTCAACCAAACTAACAGAATATGCATTATATTTCATCCTATACATCCCAACCAAAATTGATTCAAATCGGTCTACTATATCATATATTTGCCATAGAAAGAATTGGTCTATAGTTAAGGTCTATACTTAAGGATTAGGATGAAAATTATTGTTGTTTCTGGAGATTTGTCAATCAGTCGCTGATTCTGAATATTCTTTTCTCTTGAATGAATTTGGTTTTAATCGGTTGAAAATTGTTTTTCTTTCTTAAAAAATCTCAGTCAAACTCAATACTAAAGGTTACTTTGACTAAACTTTATTAACATTATTAACTAAAATTCATGTCCGCGAGTGAAGTGAGCAGGGGCATTGCCCCTTGTTCAATATAAAATAAATGTTTTGTCATTTATTTTTTTGGATAGTTATTACTTTAAAGCAGGGATTAAAACCGAAACGAATATCGATCGGTTTCAGTTACGGTTTCGGTTATGCTCGAATTAAGGTTTTCGGTTATCGGTTATGCAAAATCTTGAAGAATCGGTTTCGTAACGGTTATCGGTTTAAAAATACCTGCGACGGCCAGAACCGAAATTAATCCTTATAAATCAATCGGTTACTAAACGGTTATTTCGGTTTATGGGTTTCGGTACAGCGGAAAAAGATTATTTTCGGTTACGGTTTCAGTTATGGTTATAAATTTCAATCGGTTTTCACCGGTTAAAGGTTTCGATTTCGGTTAAGGTTTTAATCCCGGCTTTAAAGTAATTTTATGGGATTAACTTGAATTGTTTGCAGTTATCTTTATAAACTTGGAGTTTTTATATCTTTAGAGTTTAAAATTCGCAAAATACTTGATATATATTAAAAGAAGTAACGGGTATCCTATAGAAGGGAGTCGGGAGCTCGACATTAGCCGACTTTTCCCGACTTTTCCGACTAGTTAACAAATTACTAATGTTGAATCCTTTTGGCAGCTGGTGGGCACAATGCAGGGCAACATCCCGGACTTGGATGAGGACAGCGGATCCGATCGCGATGTGGATGAGAGCGATGTGGACAGCGATCGGGAGGATCAGGGGGATCAGGAACTGGAGCAAAAGAAACAACAGAGCCGAGGAAAGGCAAAAACTTCCGGTTTATTGTCATATTTCAAGGGTATTGTGGGGGCCAAGACAATGTCACGGGAGGATTTGCAGCCGGCGCTGGACAAGATGCGGGACCATTTGATATCAAAGAATGTGGCAACGGAAATAGCGGGTAAATTATGCGATTCGGTTGCCACATCATTGGAGGGCAAACAGATGGGCACCTTCGATAGCATCGCCAGCCAGGTGAGAGAGGCATTAACCCAATCGCTGGTGAGGATTCTATCGCCCAAGCGACGCATTGACATCATACGCGATGCATTGGAATCGAAGAGGAATGGAAAACCATATACGATCATCTTTTGCGGTGTCAATGGCGTTGGCAAATCAACGAATCTGGCCAAGATTTGCTTCTGGCTCATCGAGAATGATTTCAATGTATTGATTGCCGCTTGCGATACGTTCCGTGCTGGCGCCGTCGAACAACTTCGCACCCACACCCGACATCTCAATGCTCTGCATCCGGCAACCAAGCATAATAATCGCCACATGGTCCAGCTGTATGAGAAGGGTTACGGCAAGGATGCGGCCGGAATTGCAATGGAGGCGATCAAGTTTGCCCACGACACAAGGGTGGATGTGGTGCTGGTGGACACCGCCGGACGTATGCAGGATAATGAGCCTTTAATGCGCTCCCTCTCCAAACTGATCAAGGTCAATAATCCCGATCTTGTGCTGTTCGTGGGCGAAGCTTTGGTTGGCAATGAAGCCGTCGATCAATTGGTTAAATTTAATCAATCCCTTGCCGATTATTCATCGAATGAGAATCCGCATATTATCGATGGCATTGTGTTGACCAAATTTGATACGATCGATGATAAGGTTGGTGCTGCCATCTCCATGACTTATATAACCGGACAACCCATTGTTTTTGTGGGAACTGGACAAACCTATGCGGACCTCAAAGCCATCAATGTGAATTCCGTTGTCAATTCACTCATGAATGAGCAAAAAACAACAACATCCAGAAAACTTAATGAAATACAACAACAATTTACCCATTTACCCATTTACCCGCTTCCCGATTCCTCGGACCCAAGGACTTAATTCTAAATGCTATAAACTAGATTTTTCAAATAAAAATTCAATAAAATGCAATTTTTACATTTTGCTGTTAAATCGAATGTATTTCCAACTCGATTCTCATGAAATTATTAAGTTTTACATATTAAAACCTATTTTTTCTATGTTAACTATATTAAACAGACGATAGATTCTCATGAAATTTGGTAAGATTATGTAAAAGTTAGAATAACTCTGATTTCTATTCGTTTTCTTCTAATATCTGCTGAAATTATGAAGTTTTCTATATAAAAACCTATTCTTCCTTTCTTAACTATATTAAAAAGACGATAGATTCTCATGAAATTTGGTAAGATTATGTAAAAGTTAGTATAACTTTGATTTCTATTCGTTTTCTTCTAATATCTGCTGAAATTATTAAGTTTTCCATATAAAAACCTATTTTTTCTTTGTTAACTATATTATAATGACGATAGATTCTCATGAAATTTGGTAATATTATGTAAAAGTTAGTATAACTTTGATTTCATTTGGTTTTCTTCTAATATCTGCTGAAATTATTAAGTTTTCTATATAAAAACCTATTCTTCCTTTCTTAATAACATGTTAAAGACGATAGATTCTCATGAAATTTGGTAAGATTATGTAAAAGTTAGAATAACTCTGATTTCTATTCGTTTTCTTCTAATATCTGCTGAAATTATGAAGTTTTCTATATAAAAACCTATTCTTCCTTTCTTAAGTACATGTTAAAGACGATAGATATTCAAGATATTTGGTAAAATTATGTAAAAGTTAGTATAACTTTCATTTCACTTGGTTTCATTCAAATATATAGTTCTACAAAGACATTTTTCGAATGAAATTTGCATTCCATGTAAAATCAGCGACTCAACTGTAGATAAACAATGATTATTGCCCCACTGTGAAAGTAAATAAAAGCTTAAATCATCATAGAAACGAACCAAAGCTTTAACATAGTGATCCATGCAATGGAATGCTTGCAGATAAAAGCTTAGCATGGA
Source organism: Drosophila kuntzei (assembly GCA_035042165.1). Lineage (NCBI taxonomy): Eukaryota > Metazoa > Arthropoda > Insecta > Diptera > Drosophilidae > Drosophila > Drosophila kuntzei. Next base: position 1,620,670 of record JAWNLU010001422.1, read on the forward strand.
CTCAAACCAAGGCTCACTGAATTTTTTCTTTCATACGCAACAGAAGAGAGAGAGAGAGCGAGATGCATGATGTATGCAATTGCAGTTAGCAAATAATTATCATTCGACGCTGCTCTAACTCATGTCAGTCTATGTAGGACAAAAAAACTTGAGGAAAAAAAGTTTTTCATAGTAAAGCTTGATTTAGTAATTAATTAGTTTGGTAAATATGGTATATAATAAAATGTATATACTCTGTGAACAGGTAATATCTTCCAAACCTTTTCGCTGAAAGATATCAAAAGACGCAAAATTGTACGTGTTACAACATATTGAAATTTAATACAAAACGTTAGAGCCGTTTTCTAGTAAATCGCCAAAATGTAAGTTAAAAAATTGTAGCTATTTTCACCTGTAGCATGTTACCTGCGAACTTTGCAAGAAAATATTTGAGGTACGTCTAAAAGCCCTCTAAAATACCTTTCTAATGACATGTAGAACACATCTGTAGCTTCTTCAGATTGAAAACTAAATCTTAAGGGTTTTAGCTATTTCCCGCTAAACTAGCTATTCCCGCTAACAAACATTCTAGACTTCTGATAAAAACATTTCCTCATCAAAAAATCGAAGCTTTTTTAGCGTTTAGGGTTTTAGCTATTTCCCGCTAAACTAGCTATTTCCCGCTAAAGTCGTAATGTACACATTTCTGGATTTCTGATAAGAAAGAAACAAACAGACAAACTGATTTTTCATTTAATTTTGAGAAGACGCTTAAAAATTTCAAGATAATATATCTTTTGAACCAAATGTCGGATTGCAATGATCGAGCTATCATACGATTTTTTACAAAATTATAAAATTTAACCAAAAGGCTCCAACGGCCCCACTAGCTGCAATCATTAACATTTTGCCCCTGTCAAACTTTTTTTTTTTAATAATTTAAATATTAAATTTAATATCGTTCGTCACAAAATGGGATTTTACATCTAAATTCGTTCTGCATTTAAAGTTTTTTCATTTTGCAAAATCCAATTTTTTTGAAAAAATCAAAAAAGACAAAGGAGTAAATTTTCGAAAAATTTAGATTTTCAAAAAATTTTTAAAATGAAGAGAATTTAAATGCAGAACGAATTTAGAGATAAAATCGTGATCAAATTTATATTGCGAATGGAAATTAATTGAGTTTTGACAAAGTTATGACAGTTCAAAGCTATCAAAGTAACCGAAATTAACCCTTATAAATGAATCGGTTACTAAACGGTTATTTCGGCTTAAAGTTTCGGTTTATGGGTTTCGGTACAGCGGAAAAAGATTTTTTCGGTTCCGGTTTCAGTTACGGTAACAAATATCAATCGGTTTTTATCGGTTAAAGGTTACGGTTAAGGTTTTAATCCCTGATTTGCAGAGATTTGCCCCAGGACGAGATAATAATGAATGAATGATATTGAGAAAGAAAGAAAGATGCAACGATTTATAAAGGATATTTTTTAAAGGTGTATTTCTTGAACTTTGTTTACAAAGGTGAAGAAAATGCGAAACTAGATGTACAATAAAATATTGATAGAATAGCTAATAGTCTATTTGTAGAACTCGTGCTCCTGTTCGTCCTTCTTGATGTTGTTCTTGTATCCCTTCTCAAAGTCCTTGGCAAGGACAATATAGCGATTCTCCCGCACCGCATGCATGCCCGCCTCCTGGCAAATGGCATTGATATCCGCACCGGATATTTTATCCGGCCGTGCGACAAACTCCTCGAGATCAACATCCTCGCTGAGGTTCATCTTCGATGTGATTGTGGAGAAGACCAAACGCTTCTGCCGACGATCCGGCAGTGGGAATTCAATTTTGCGATCCAATCGACCGGGACGCAACAAAGCCGGATCCAAAGTATCCGCCCGATTGGTGGCCATGATCACCTTAACATTTGTGGTCTGATCGAAGCCATCCATTTGATTCAATAGCTCCAAGAGAATGCGCTGCACCTCACGATCCGCACCAGTTTGGGCATCAAAACGTTTCGTCGCTATCGCATCGATCTCATCAATAAATATTATGGCCGGCGCATTCTCCTTGGCCAAACGGAATACATCCCGCACCATCCGCGGCCCCTCTCCCAAATATTTCTGCACAAACTCGGAGCCAACGACGCGTATAAAGGATGCAGTCGTATGATGGGCCACAGCCTTGGCCAACATCGTTTTACCACATCCAGGTGGTCCGTACATCAGCACACCACGTGGAGGATCGATGCCAATCTGTTTGTAGAGCTCAAAGTGTGTGAGCGGCAGTTCGACGGCTTCACGGATCTCCTGCTTTTGCAAATCCATGCCACCGATATCCGCATAACTAACATCGGGCTTCTCATCCGGCTGCAACATCGATATCGAACTGTCCGCCTCCGGTGGCAGCACATCCACCAAGGCATTACTATGCTTATGCAATGCCACCGATGCCGATGGCTTTAACAATTCCCTATCGATGGTGGACAGAATTCTAACATAATAATTGGAGCCGGTGGTGGAGCCAACAATTCCCGTATTCTGATCGACTGCCTCGAGGAATTGTCCAATTACCAATGGCACCGACTGTATGCGCTTCACCTCCTCCTGGGCATGCAGATACTCCTTCTTCAGATTACGCTGCTCATCCTTAATATATTCCTCCTGCACCTCGATGAACTCCAGCGTCTTTTGCAGTTTCTACAATTGAACAAATCAAAGAAATTGAAGAAATTACAATTCTGACAGTTGCTCATGTAATTCTTTTGACAACATAATTGTTGTTCAATTTTTAAATACAATTAAATTATATTTTGATTTTTATACGGAAATTGAAAAATTTGTTTTATTTTGAATTTTTTGTATAATAATCAAACATAATTTTTATTTTAAAAATGTAAAAATATTTTAAAGGTTATTTTATGAATTTTATATATAAAATTAAAATTTAATTATTTAACCATTTTTTTGATCGAATTGAAATTTACACAGTTGGTCAAGTAATTCTTTTGACAACATAATTGTTATTCAATTTTTAACTAAAAAATTAAAATTACATGTTGATTTTTATACGGAAATTGAAAAATTTGTTTTATTTTGAATTTTTTGTATAATAATCAAACATAATTTTTATTTTAAAAATATATTAAAGGATATTTTATGAATTTTACATAAAAAAATGGAAATTTAATTATTTAAAAATTATTTTTTGATTTAATTAAAATTTATAAAGTTGCTCAAGTAATTCTTTTGACAGTGCACATGATTGTTATTCAATTTTTAAATACTAAATGAAAATTACATGTTGATTTTTATACGGGAATTGAAATATTAGTTTTATTTTTTTGTATAATAATCAAAAATAATTTTTATTTTAAAAATTTAAAAATATATTAAAGGTTGTTTTATGAATTTTATATAAAAAATTGAAATTTAATTATTTAAAAATTATTTTTGATTGAACTGAAATTTACACAGTTGCTCAAGTAATTCTTTTGACAACATAATTGTTATTCAATTTTTAAATACAGTAACTATAGCAAGTGTTTTGATGGAAATTATTTTTCTTTTTTTTAACATTAAAATACGAAATCAAACAAAAATCCATACAAAAAATATATATATATTTAGCAAAAGAAAATGTGCACATTTTTGATTTTGTCAAAATACTTTTTTGACTAGCTGTACATGCAATACCTTTTGTTAACTAAAATATGTGCAACTTTGTATTTTGGCAAAACAATTACCGCACATAATGTAATTTACAGTAGATCAAATTGAAAAATTCACACATTTTATGGTTTTTAAAATAAATAAACAAGATCACTTGTCAACGCAGTTACTTGGCATACTGTAAGCCAAACAAAACTGATTATTTTTTTGTTAAAATTTCTGTGTAAATACAATTTTACCCAAAAATATGTGATTTTTAATATTTGGTCAAAACATTTGCTGCACATACTGTAACTACATATGCTTACCTTGTAGCGCACATACAAATCATCAACGTCCAGTTCATCCAACGAGCTGTGTGCATCTTTCAGCTTCAACTCAAGTTCATCCTGCAATCACATTTAATTATTAGCATTTCAATTTCAGTCATTTTCAACTGGGAAATACTCACTCTTTCGGGCAGCAATATATCCATTTTGTATTATTACTTTGCGTTGCAAGTTGTATTGTTTTAATGCCGCTTGGCTCGATGATATTAAAAATGTAAGCGAGAAAAGCAAATGACTCGTCAAAAACAAGCTGACAATTTGGTGATGGCACTCTAGTAGAGCTGAAGCAAAATCGATGAAAATATCGACTAATCGATTTTTCACAATCGATTCACAACATCGATGATTTTTTCTCAAGCCCCCACCTTTTTAATTTTTACTTTATGAAATAAATCTACGAAGCTCTACACAGTAGGGTTGTTGATATAATATTCATATATCGATAGATATTTGTTGCCGATATTTTTCGATAACGATGTCAGTATTTTATTCGATTTCACTTTATTTTAATTGAAATATAAATAAATCTAATCAATGTACTTTAGTTCAAAATTAATTGCAAACGATTTTATTAATTTTATGAAATGTTTATAATCTTATCAAATTGATCAAATAATTGAAATAATTTGATGCAACAAGAACCGCCAGTTAAATATCGTGAAGCCATTTATCGTATTCTATATCGATGTATCGATATGTTAAGAGCATCCCTGGATTTTCATTTCCATTTTGTCGTGACGAGTACGGTAGTGTTATATTCCAAGCGAAAAAGAAAAAACACTGGCAGACTGGCAGCGAGCAGAGCATACATTTAATAATGAATTGTTAAAATGTTAGATGCGCGCCGAATCAGTTTGCGTATGTTAATCGGACAGTTAAATAGTTAACAATAACCGATCATTTTGTTAATAACAAATTGATGCGTCGTCGTCGTCGTCTGTCTGCTGCTGCTTCAATCGTTAAAAAGTGCGTGGAAAAGTGTACGAGAAACCAATACACGGAAAGTGGGACAACCGAGCGGAGCGCTGCTACGTTTGTGTCTGTGTTGTCGTCGATGTATGTGTGTCTTATGTGTGTGTGTGAGTGTATGTGTATATGTTTGTGTGTGTGTGTATGAGTGCGAGACGAGTACAAGTACACGGGTAATTTGTACCGACTACAGTCTCAGTCCTCAGCCAATGTGTACGACAATGTTTTTTTTCTGTTGTATATTCAATAAATAAATTCGCAAAAAGTGCAACGAAATGTTTACAAAGTGTGCAAATAAAAACAAAACATGTTTCATGTCTTCTTAACACACCGACAAAGACACGCGCACACCATTATACACGCGAATTGCATGCAAAGAGAAGAAGGCGCTCAACTTCTACTCCATCTTCTTTTGTCTGACGTTTTGCCGCATGGTGAGTTTATTGAATGCCTGCCTGCCTGGACAGGCTGTTTGTTGTTGTTGTTGGCTCAGTTTTCGGCGTCTTTTGCTGTTTTCATTTTTTCTTTCTTTCCATCTTTCCTTCCTTACTTCCTTCATTCTCTTTGCTTCTATTCTCTATTTTTTTCTTCGTCTCTTCACTGCTTTTCCTTTTGCATTACATTTGTTGTTACCCACAGCAGTAGCTGTATAATTTTGTTGTTGCGCGGGGGTCGTCAATGCAAATGCATTTACGCTGCATACATGTGTGTGTGTGTGTGTATGTATGTATGTATATATATTTGTGCATTAAGCAGTACATATGTATGTATTTTTCTCCATGCAGCGGCACGGGCGATTGCCTTTTATGCTGGTATTGGTGTGTGTATGTCCGAGCGCGTTTTCTGCTTGCCTCTGCCTATGTGTGTGTGTGTGTCTGCTGTGGTGAAATTTAAGCTCGGGCCCATGGTGAATTTGGCAGAGTGTTGCCAACACATATGCACACCACACAACGCAGTCGCTGCCTCTCTGTCACTCGTTGTTGTTGTTGTAGTTGTGCGTACCAATGTGGCGCGGTTTTCTCAATTTCAGCCGCTGCTGCCGTCAGACAGCTGTGTGCCGCGCATGTTTCCACGCTTACGCAGCGTATTATTAACAACGTTGTTGTTGTTATTATTATTGTTGCTGTTGTTGTTGTTTTGCTTTTGCAGGCTTCCCCCTGTCACACACACACACATACACACACAGTGGTGCGTTTACTGTTTACGCGGCAATTCGTATTGCCCATAATTCCGTCAAATAAGTAAAAGAATTTATTTGCATTATCTAATATATATATATACATATATTCATATCTATTTCTAGCCTATGCAATCTGTGAATAGATATTCATTTTTTTGGACAACAAACAGTAAACAAAAAGTCAATTGATTTCTTTTGTGCAAAAGTGGCGAGTGCCGGCGATTTGATTGTGTGTGCGTGTGTGTGTGTGTGAGCTTTTAAGCTTTAGTTACAGTTACTATTATTCGCATTGCGTTTTCCCATCCATCGAATGCAATAGGAAACAAAAACAAAACAATACAGGCAGGCAGCTTTCACACGCTTACATGCAGACAAACAAACAAACATATGTACATACATATAGTTAATTAGCATGCATTGCATGCAAGCATTAATAAGCATAGCTGTGTATGTGTGTGTGTTTGTGTGTGTGAGTTGTTGTATCCAACAAACTAACGGTGCACTCTCCAAAGAGCACAAAGAAAGAGAGCGAGAGAGCATTCGATTATGTGTATTGCGATTTAATTGAATTTGTGCTTAATCAAGTTTACTATTATTAAAAAAAAACATAGTCAGTATTAAAAAAAATTTACAAACACTGGAAATTTTGGGGTTTCGCTACGTTTTTTGTTTGTGTTTGCTTTCGGTATTTTTGTTTTATTTGCTGTTTGTCTGTAAGTCGGTATGTGTGTGTGTGTGTGCGCATTTTTTCTTTTTTGTTTTATCTTGTGTATTGGTGAGTGTGTGATGAGTTCGTTCTCCTCTTGGCATCTTATGCATTGTTTTTTTTTTGTTCCAACTGCTCTCCATGCACTCTCTTCTTCTTATTGCTTGAGATCAATTTGTTCATCCTTTGATGTCGATTCTCTTTGTCGACTCTCTTCGTCATGTTGCTGTGCAGATGTTGAGGGATAATCTTTGCTATAGTCCTCATCCGTAATATCGATAAATTCAGAATCATCTTCATCATCGTTATCGTCATCGTCTTCGTTCGAATCGAGACGCAGCAATATATCCAATTGTTGGCGCGTAAATTTAAGTAAAGGCTCTTGTCCAAAACGTTGTCGTCCCTCCCAATAATAAAGATTCTCCTCCTCCTAGAGATGATAATTAAAAATGTTAATATATCGATTGCATTTTCTATATTAATTAATATTAATGTCGATACTAATGTGAAATATTTGTAACCGCTTATCGATATTTTTTGTTGTTGAATACTAAGGGTATTCCATTAACAGATATTGATTTGGTTTTATTACGGATTTGGTTTCGCCGATCAAAATGTGTAGTACATTTACTTTTTGTTATAAATAGAAATGGAGAAGGTTGAAAGTTTTCTGTATTGATCATTTAATAACTATATATTTAATGCAATAAAATTACTCTAGATGACCCAGATAGATATGGCAGCTAAGAAAGGGCTATGAAAATAGGTTAAAAAGATGAAAAAAGATATAAAAGGCGGTGACAATGTTTGAATTGCAGCTTAAGCATTATTTAGTAGCAATCTAATTCGAATGCAAACTATTATTAAAAAAAAACAATGTTTTGGAAAAATAGTTTTCACACTTTCGTTAGTCATTTCGTGTTTTCGCGCCTTTTTTTAAATTCAACTGATTCAGATTTACTTATATGTCTTTAATATTTGTTGCTATCGAAATATCGATATTGTTATCGAAATATCAACACTCCTCCTACCTCGCTCTCATCTTCATTCTTGTGCTCTTTCTTGCGCCCCATTGAGTTTCTGCTCTCCTCCTCATCAGCTGAGTGTCTCTCGATTTGCGTTGTGTTCTCTGTTTTGCTCGGTTTATCCTCGTCGGCCAACTCACAGAAAATGACACGAAAGAGAAGCCAACCTCCGGCCAGGGCCATCATCAAGTGTTCCATAATCCCGAACCGGGGCTTTCCCTCAACTGCCGCCGGCATTAGAATTAGATTTGTACCAGGGATGCGTCCGCCTGTCGCCAGGGCACGGATCACACATAATTGATCTTTTACTGGATGCCACAGTGGGGCAATTAGCGACAGCAATATCATCACTTTCCCTTTCCTTCCGATTTTTATCACCCCCTTTTTTTTATTTTTATTTTAATATATATATTTTTTTTTTGATTTTTGATGTTTTTTTTGTTTTCTTCTGTTAAATGCAATACGGAAAATAATACAATGTCGAAAAGTTTTCTTTCTAACAACAATTTTGATGATCTATCACATAATTTCTGTGGATTTCCCTTGACACAGGGATAGATGCTTGCTTGAAATGAGTTTATTGTATCGTTTATACGACAGTTTGGTTCAGGCATTGCGTTTATACGATGAAAGTTCATCAAATGAGAATGCATTTAATTTAGAGTTATTTTTAAATTATTCTGGGAATATTACAAATTTGAATAAAATAAAATAAATTATACCCTGTAGTCTAGACAATTCCATTATTATACTATTTATTTCCTATAAAAGTTGTATTTATTCGATGAGAAATTGAGTTCTTAAATATTGCGAGGAATATAAAGATTATTAGGAAGGGAAGGAAATTAGGGATCGTAGTAAAACAATTCCTAATGTTGTCCGTTTAAACAAATAAAATAACAATGTTATTCATCTTAAATATTTCATAAATTATTGTGTAAATTTAATAATTTTCTGAGACAAAATATTGTTGAAATGTTGATTATTAAGAATTATTCAATAATTTTTGAAATTAAAATGTAAATTTCAATATTGGAATGATTTTGAAAAAAATATAAATTTCATTAAAAAATGAGTTTTAAATAAAAATATAAATTTAATTATTAGAATGATTTTTAAATATAAATTTCAATATTTCATTAGAATGATTTTTAAATAAAAATATAAATTTTATTATTATTTTATAACTTTTTTACTCAGCTGAAGAAATAAGTGAAATATTTTATTTTAAATTTTTAATAAAATTCCAAAAATAATAATTATTTTATAATTAATTTTTGAACAATTTTAAACGTTACGGAGTACCCCTAATATAAAATTCGTTGTTTTGAGTCCCTGGAAATTATCCTGGATCCCAAACGCGAATAGAGGCTAAAAATTTGTATTATTTTTTAAAGGATTTAAAATTGTACTTAACAAATATTTATAAAAATAATATTTATAATAATAATATTCATAATAATAATATTTATAATAATAATAAACAATTTTGTTGGCTATGATTGCAGGTAACACGGAGCAACAATTGCAGTTGTAGTTGCGTTTGGTGGTGGATAAAGGACAAAAGCAATGAATGATTTACGCCAGCAACAGGTACAGGTAGCAGCAACATCGTCTTCAGTCAGCCTGGCAGCAGCAGCAGCAGCAACGGCAACAGCAACACATTGCTCCAGTAGCTCCAGCAACAGTTGCTCCACAATCAACAGCAACAGTTGCTCCACAAACAGCAGCAACAGTTGCAGTCCACGTTCAAATTGCAGCATTGCTTCCAATTGCAAGGCAACAACAACAACAGCAGCAACAGCAACAACAACAACAAGTTGCCGACAACAACGCGACGAAGCGGAAGAAGAAGAGGAGCAACAGGAAGTGAGCTCAACATCGTCGCCGGCACAGCAGCAGCAGCAGCAACAACAATTGAATGTGTCGACGACAGCAGCAGCAGCAGCAACGCAACAGCAACATTGTCACCAACAGCAGCAGCAACAGTTGTTGTTGGGTCAAATAACGAGCACAACAGCATCGCCGCCGCAGCAACGACTGCGCGACGACGATGCGCAGCTGCCAACTAGCAACAACAGCAGCAGCAGCAACCACAACAGCAACACTGCAACAACAGCAGCAGCAGCAACAACAGCAGCAGCAGCAGCAACAAGCACAGCAGCAATGGCCGCGACGGCCTTGGATCTAAATGGTGAGGAGAACAACAGCAGCAGCAACAGCAGCAGCAGCGGCGGCGGAGGAGCAACAGCAGCAGCAACAGTTGCAGCTGCTGGTCATAAAATCATATTGAAATTGTCAAAACACGGCAGCAATCATCAACATCATGAATCTCTATCAGTGTCCATTAATGATGAACGACGTGTGGAACCATTGCGCATACAATTGCCCGCAGCAGCAGCATCAGCAACATCTGCAACAACAGCAGCAGCAGCAGCGGCGGCAACAACAACACTGGTGCCCAAAATAACAATACGACCGACAACAACATCGAATTGCAATTCGGATGCATCCTCATCATGTTCAAATTCCTCCTGTGCTGATGAGGAGCAACAACAGCAACAATTGCCGCATATTGTGCCGAAATTGACAATAAGATCGAATGAAGTGGTGCCCAAATTGATTATTAAAATGCCCGATACAACGGGCAACAACAACGACAACAGCAGCACCACAGCAACAGCAACAGTTGGTGCGCCAACGGCGACAGCAACAGTTGCTAGTTTACCCAAGCTAACGATCAAGACAACAACCAAATTGGAGGGCAATGGCAATGAAACCCAATTGATGAGTTGCAGTTTATCACCAGCATCGGCTTCCAGTTCCTCTTCTGGTTCCGGTTCAGGTTCCGGTTCAGGTTCGGGTTCGGAGCAACTAACAGTGCCCAAGTTGATGATAAAAACAACGCACGCCGGCAGCAGTTGCATAAGCAGCGACCAACAACAGCAACAATCGATACCAAAGCAACAACAATTGCAGCTGCAACAACAGCAACAATTGCAGCAACAGCAGCAACAACAACAACACACGGTTATCATGACACACGATGCAACAAATGCACAATGTATACCCAAATTAACCATTAAAACAAAGTCCATTGAGCTAGAAGAAGAACAACAGCAACAGTTGCAGCTGCAACAACAGCAATTGGTGCCCAAGTTGACTATCAAAACAAGCAATTGCAATGAGCAACAACAGCAGCAACAATTGGTGCCCAAATTGACCATAAAAACGAGCAATTGCAACAATGAACAACAACAACAGCAGCAGCAGCAGCAGCAACAACCGTTGCTCAAGTTGACAATTAAAAATCTATGCTCACCAAAACATAAAGTGCGTGCGGTGTTGGAGGAAAAAGTGTTGACCTCCAAGTTGACCTTGACAAATGGCGGTGAAAGCAACAGCAGCAACAATAGCAACAGCAGCAACAATAGCAACAACAGCAACAATAGCAGCAGTCAACAGGAGTTTTGTGGCTTTGCAGATGCGACAACAGCAACGGCAACAGCATTGACAGCAGCAACAATTGCTGAGAGTGTCAACGATGAATTGCGACGCAATTCGGATGACATGGATATTGATGATGCATTGTCCAAGGAGCATGATCCCAAAATCTTTCACAATTTGCCAGCAGCAGCAGCCAACAGCAATGGCATTGCAACAGCAGCAGGAGCAACACAACAACAACAACAACATAATATTGTTGATATGGTGGATTTAACATCGTCACCTTCACCGGGTTCATCGCCAGCGCATGTTGTCAACAACAACAACTATGCAGCGACAACAGCAGCAGCAGCAACAACAGCAGCAGCAACAACAACAACTGTCAGCAATCACCAATCACAAAATCTATTGCTGGAATGTCTGCGCATGCAAATGGAAACAACAGCAACTGCCAGCAGCAACACTGCCAACAGCAGCAACATATTGCTCAGTCAGTTGACGGCGCCACCAAAAAGTTTCAGTGCTAGCAACAACAATTCAACAGTTGCTGCCAAATATCCGCAATTAACGGAACGCCTTATGGCCAATGGTGCTGTCAAAGAAGCAACAACAGCAGCAGCAGCAGCAACAACAGCAGCAACAACAGCAGCAACAGCGGCAGCAGCAGCAACTGTTGCTCCTGCCATTATTGATTCCATTGAGATTCTGGACACGCCCGAGGGAAGTCCACAATTGCAAAGTGCCTACGAATCGGAGACGCCACCGCCACCACCAATGTTGCATCTGCCTCTCAGCAATCATCATCATCATCTCAATCTGAATGTGACTCTTAATCATCATCAGCAACATGTGAATCATATGCAACTAAATCACAAGCCAGACAATCAGCAACAGTTGCAATTGCAGCTCAACAACAACAGTGAGAATCATTTAAAGCGACAGCAGCAGCAACAACAGCCTCCACAACAACAACATCATCATCATCAGCAAGATCCAAATGCAGAATCTCCCAGTGGTGTAAGTATTTAAATCCCAAATATCTTCAACTAATAAAAAAGCTTTCAATGCGATTTTCTATTAATTTTTCACTAGTTTTATCACAATTAACCCATTAAATTGCTTACTTAAAGCCCACAAATCAAATTTCCTCAACTTATATCGAATACTTTTCAAGTTATGACGCCGAACCACTTGTTGAACCACTTCCAAAGTGCTTTCTCTTCATTGTCTCTCAATTTTACCCTCAAAAATCCTCATAAAAGCTTAATTTACATCTACAAACCAAATTTCCTGAGTGTATCTCGAATACTTTTCAAGTTATAACGCCGAACCACTTGCTGAACCACTTAAAATGTGCTTTCTCTGTGCTGTTCCTCAATTTCACCCTCAAAAATCCTCGTAAAAGCTTTATTTACATCAACAAGCCAAATTTAGTGAGTGTATCTCGAATACTTTTCAAGTTATGACGCCGAACCACTTGCTGAACCACTTCCAAAGTGCTTTCTCTTCATGGTGTGCCAGTTTTACCCCAATTCTTTGAGCTTATAGCTCACACTTGGCCCATACATCAAATATCCTCAGCGTATCTTTGATAATTATCAAGTTATAACGCTGAACCACATTTTGAACCACTTTAAAATTTTACCAAATTGATTTTAATTCACATTTTCAAGATCTTACCGAAATAGTTGTTTGCATACCAAAATTGTAGTAAACTACCCGCATAAAATGTCGAATGTCGCATGTGAACCACTATTATGAACCGGTTCGGAAATAAAATTCGGTGGTTGACATTTTGTTGACTGTCTGCATTTTAAGTTTGAGCTTTCTAGCTGCATTACTTGCTGAGTTATTCAATTGAACCACTTTGTGAACCGGTACAGAAACTAATAATTTGTGATTATTTTTTTGGTTTACAGTTGCCGCCGAGTAAACAGCGGCGCCTGGACAACAATGAGAATGATCAGCAGACGCACAATTGCAGCAATGACACGGCAGCAACAGTTGCAGCTGTGACAACAGCAGCAGCAGGAGCAGCAGCAACAGCAGCAACAACAACAACGCCGCATCGAAGTAGAAAACAAAAACATGAGCGCATATTGAACACGGATTTGGAGGAGCCACAACATGGACTGAGCAATGGGAATCTGTTGATGGAGGAAATGCGTCTGGTTTATGAAAAGTTGCAGGGACAACAACAACAACAGCAGCAGGCAGCAACAGCTGCAGCAACAACACCAGTAGTTGCAGCAGCAGCAGCAACACCACCAACAGCAGCAGCAACAACACCAGCAACAACAACAACGGGCAAGCGACGTGGACGCCCTAAAAGAAATGCAAATGATGCAGCAGCAACACCGCAACAGCAACAATTGTCAGCAGCAACTGTTGCTGATGGCGCTGCCGACAGCGCTGTGAAATCGCGACGTGTGCAATTGTTGCGAAAGCGTCTGGCCATTGATATGGTGAGTGCGAGTGAGACGGAGCTGCAATTGCAACATGCAACAACAGCAACAGGAACTGGAACAGGAGCAACAACAGCAACAGGAACAGGAGCAACATTTGCAACGGATATGGAAAATAATCACATCTCGGAGGATGCAAGACGGCAACGTTTGTCCGGTGCGCTGACAACACCGCGACGTGCCACACGACGTGGCAATGCGGCAGCAACAGTTGCAACTGCAACGGCAACGGCAACACCAGCGAAAACAACACGCAAACGTTTAAGCAAAGCAGCCAGCAGAGTAGCAACTGTTGCTGCTGTCGCTGTGGATGAGGCATCACAATTTGCGGAGACAAACAACAATAGCAACAACAGCAACAGCAACATGTCGGCAGCAGCAACTGCAGCAGCAGCATATGCCATTGATTTAACCATGTGTTCATCCTCATCATCCACCAGCAATGGCAGCGCAACGACAGCAACAGCAGCAGCAACAACAACAGCAGCAGCAACAATTGCTGGCAACAGCAACAACAACTCGATGCTGCCACCGACAACAATATTGTCCTCATCAGATCCATTGCCCGATGTCATCTTTCAACCCAATGATTTCTCATCAATAATGGCAACACAACAATTGCGCAACAACAACATCAACAACAGCAACAACATCAATAACAACAGCAGCAACAGTTGCAACAGCCACAGCAACAACAGCAACAGTGGCAGCCAACACGATTCCCAAGATGAGGACAATTACAGCAACCTCGAACATTCTGGTGGTAAGATCCATTTACTTTACTACAGTGAAGATTCCCCCCAATGAACCATAACATAAAACTTTCAATTAGGAATTCATATTTGGAATGTTTTGATATTTTTAAAATATTTTGATATGAAAAAAATATTTTAAAAATATTTTGATGTAAAAAAAATATTTTAAAAATATTATATTAAAACCGTAACCCTTTACTTTACCACAGTGAAGATTCCTCCCCAATGAACCATAACAATAAATCTTTCAATTAGGAATTTAAATTGGGAATGTTTTGATATTTTTAAAATATTTTGATAAGAAAAAAATATTTTAAAAATATTTTGATATGAAAAAAATATTTTAAAAATATATTAAAACCGTAACCCTTTACTTTACTACAGTGAAAATTCCCCCCAATGAACCATATCAATAAATCTTTCAATTAGAAATTTAAATCTTTCAATTAGGAATTTAAATCTTTCAATTAGGAATTCATATTTGGAATGTTTTGATATTTTTAAAATATTTTAATATGAAAAAAATATTTAAAAAAATATATTAAAACCGTAACCCTTAACCCTTTACTTTATTACAGTGAAAATTCCCCCAATGAACCATAACATAAATCTTTCAATTAAATATTTAAATCTTTCAATTAGGAATTTAAATCGGGACTGTGTTGATATTTTTAAATTATTTAGATATAAAAAACATATTTTAAAAATATTATTATATTTCAATTAGGAATTCATATTTGGAATGTTTTAATATTTTTAAAATATTTTGATATGAAAAATTTCAAATTAAAAAAAAGAAAAAAGAAATCATAAATTAATTTGCTTTTTTCTGCAACTTTTCTCTACTCACAGATGAATCCTCCGCGTCCTGCAACATTTTGTCCACATTTGGCGGCACTGTGATGCCAACGACGCCCACACGTGGCCGGGGGCGTGGTCGCGGCTCGAGGGGAGGTGGAGGAGGAGGAGCGGGAGGAGGTGGTTCAAATTCCGGTCGGAGCAACAGCAACGCGTCGAGTAGCCGCAATTCATCGGGGAATGCGGCACAACCGCGTGTGCCGAGGATGAGTCGTGGGGCAAGTGCTGTGGCAAAGGCGATTGCCATGAGTCGACCCCGTTGCATTGGCGGACTCAAGCATCAACCGGATCCGGAGCGACTCAAGGGTCTATTCAGTCCGGTGAGTACCCCATTATACCCCAAAACATACCCTCTACATACATATCATCATGTAAATAAATCAATTAAATGCATAGACTACTTTTAATCACTTCACTGAAAAAAAGACCAAAAGACCAAATTAATAGAACTAGGAATATTTATCTACAAATTCGCAGTTCTTAATATAAGAATTAAAAATCTTAAATTGTTAGGAAAAAAAATACCAACTTCTCAAAATCAAAAATATTCATCTTAAACCATTTTAAGACCAAATTAATAAATCTAAGAATATTAATCTAAAAATTCGCAGTTCTTAATATAAGAATTACAAATCTTAAATTGTTAGGAAAATATAAATATGTCATATTTAATATAAAGACAATTTGGTAACAAGACGAGGGATCGAAACCCGCTCTAGCCGAGGAAAAAATATTATCGGAAAAAATATAATAGGAATATTTATAAAAAAAAAATAAATCCAAAGCAAAGTATAAATATCAAAAAAAAAAAAACAAGTTTAAAAAACACCTGCCTTATTTTTTTTATTATTGGTTTGAGAATTTAAGACTGTTTGGTCTTAAATTAAGAACTTATTCTTATTTGAAATGTTCTTAAAATCAACATGTGTTTTCAAAATTTACGAATTTTATGTTCTCGACGCATTTTTTAGACCAAAATTCTTAGTTCTGCGACCAAAATCTGGATTTTAGAACATCTTTTTTTATTAACAGTGTAAGATTACAAAAAAAAAAACAAGGATCGTAAATAAGAGTTATGAATGCAAAATTTAACTAATTCAATCGTATTGAAGAAATTAAGTTACGACAACATGAAATACACTAAAATTCCTATTTTAGTCTTAATTAGCGAAATCAGTCAAAAAAACATCTATTTACAATTTATACAATAAAGTTTTAATAAAGTTTAGTCAAAAAAAATATATATATATCAGAGTTTGCAAATAACAGTCGACCATTTTTCCTCTTGCGGTTGGGTTGCGAATATAACCGAAAAAAACGGTCTCTCTTTCTCTCTGAGCAGAACACTTTGTGTCTCTTCGTTTTTGTTTTCGGTTGAATGTTATCAGCTGAGTCATTTGGGTTACGCTCTTTCAACAACCACTTTTAGCAACCGATTTCCCCAAACGGTATGTTAAAGGGTATTCAAAGTGCGGTGCAAAAGCTTTTAATTAAATGCTGCATTTGCTTCTTCTTCTTCTTCTTCATCATCTTTGGCGTGAATCATTCAAAGGATGCCGCTTTGTCTCTGCATGTGTGTGTGTGTGTTTCATTAAGTTTCTATATGTATGTAGATATGTGTGTGTGTGTGCGCTATACAGTTAGTCAAGAAAGTGATTTGACAAAAATAAAATTAACTTATTTGTTTCATTTATTTTTAAAAATTTATAAATTCGATGGAAATTACTAGACAAAATTAATAAAATGAGACATAGAATACAAATTGTGTACATTTCAGATTTTGATAAATCACTTTCTTGACTTACTGTCTATATTTGTATTTTTTTAAATTAGTTTTTACTACTTATTACATGTTGTTTATGTTTTATTACGTAAATGTTGCTTATAGCCAAAGCTAGCACCCACACACCTACAGGCACACACTCACACACATGCTGAGCTGTGTGTGTGTGTGTCTCTGTGTGTTGTAATTAAAATCAAAGGCGCGCGCGCGCTGCATTCATTGCCAACTGCCACCAAAAACCGCATACAATAACAACAATAACAATAACAAGTACAAGTATAACAACAACAACAACAGCACGCGAACTCAGTCAGCAGCAGCAGAGGAGCGACCGCATTGTTGTTGTCTCTTCACCTGCGATTTTAATCAGCTGAACAGTTTTTGTTGTTTCTTTCTGTGTGTGTGTGTGTGTGTATGTTTTTTTTCGCTCTGTCGGCAAACGAAACAACGACAACGGCATGCTAAAGCCACCTTCACCACACCTGCTGCGTCGTTGCTCTCTGCCAGAGAGTCACAGACCCAAAGAGAGAGAGAGAGAGAGGAGAGCGCCTTACGCACGCACGCTGCATGTGCTTTTTGTCTTGCCTCTTTTTGGCGCTTCCTCCCCACACTGTATGTGTGTATATTTTTTGCATGCTGGCAACGCTGCTGTCATATTGCGTTGCTGCTGCTGCCGCTGCTCGGCTCTCTTACAATTGAACGCTGCCGGCGTCGCAGCGGCAGCAATAAACTCAAAATCAATGCATACAAAACATAACAATAAATAAAAAAATTTGTTATACCCTGACAGTTAGGGTATTATTATTTAGTGCAGAAATGTGTAACACTTTGGGAGTATTTAATTTTTAGCATAATTAAATTTTAGTTTTTTTTATAATGATTTTATTTGTTTTTGGTTGCAGTCGCCGCAGGTATTCGAGGAGGACACACGAATGAGCGCCGATCTAAATAACAGTAATCAATCGATGACCAGCATGGAACCCCCCCTGACGCCACAAAAGTGAGTACAACAAATACTGGGAACAGTTGGAAATAAAAACTGGAAACAGTTGTTTGTACTACAAAAATATTGGGAGCACTTAAAAAATAAAATAATCTTTAATGATTATTTAAAAACTTATTTTATAAATCAAATTTAATAAATATTAGTGATTAAAAAATTTTTATTATTATTGGTTTTTTTATTTTTTTTTAGACTGTTTTAAGAGTTTTTAAATTTATTATTAATCAGAAATAAGAATCTTTAAAGATTTGTACTCCAAAAAAATCATCAGAAACTCTTATAAATGACTGAAAAAATAAAAAACAATAATATCTACTTATAATTTTAATCACAAATAATTTGATTTATAAAATAAAAGTATTTAAATAAAAATTATAAGTGATTTTAATTTGAAAATTCTTTTTTTAAAATCGGTATATTTAAAACAGAAATTCAAATTTTTCTTAAATTTGATTTTTTTAGTTGAATTTTAAATCAATCAATGCTACATATATAAATAAATAAATACTATACTATTATATAATATATTTGCTCTCATTTTCTATCGATAGGCAATTGGATTTTCTGAATAATGAGGAATCGCAATCATCGATGGTGAGCAGCGTCAGTTTGATTGACTCCAATCAGGGTCAATCATCGGTGGATGCCATCATTGGATCAGCATTAAAGCGTCCAAAGAAAAAGAAAATGGAAATTTGTGTGGCCGAAGAGTGAGTTATTTATTTTTATTATTATCTATTATTTATTTACATATATGTACATAATTATTTATTTATATATATATATCTAATCAGATCAGATTCAGAGTTGTTTTTTGATTAAAAAATAAGTTGGAAATTTGGAATAATTTATTATATTTTTATTATTTATTCATTTGTAATAAAAATGGAATTTTAATAATTATGAATCTTAAATAAATATTGAAAAGTATTTATTATCTTATGATACAAAAAATCAAAATAAATAATATATTAAAATAATAAGTAATAAATATAATCAGATAGAGTTGTTTTTTGATTAAAAAATAAGTTGGAAATTTGGAATAATTTATGATATTTTTATTATTTATTCATTTATATTAAAAATGGAATTTTAATGATTATGAATGTGAAATAAATATTAAGAAGTATCTATTATTTTATGGTAAAAAAAAATCAAAATAAGTAATATACCAAAATATTCACATCAGATAAAAATTCATTTTTTGATTAAAAAATAAGTTGGAAATTTGTAATAAATATATTAATTGGAATAATTGATTGATTAATTGCAGCACGGACTTTAATGCGTCTTCAATAGCGGAATATGATTGGCCGCCGCCCAAGGGCTGTTGTCCGTCCAAGAATCGGGATACGTTCATGATCCAGGAGCAGGTGGCGCTCTATTTGGGCATTACGAGTTTCAAGCGCAAATATCCGGATCTGCCACGTCGTCCCGTCGACATGGAGGAGCGCAATTGGCTGCAGGAGAAAGGACTTGTGAGTGAGAAGATGTGCGATTTGGGAATAACAGCGGTATGGGCATCCGATATATTGGACA
The DNA here is from genome assembly GCA_035042165.1 of Drosophila kuntzei. Taxonomy (NCBI): domain Eukaryota; kingdom Metazoa; phylum Arthropoda; class Insecta; order Diptera; family Drosophilidae; genus Drosophila; species Drosophila kuntzei. Next base: position 1,640,379 of record JAWNLU010001422.1, read on the forward strand.
TCATGTATGCGGATTTCTTTGACAAGTATGAGGAGTACAAGGAATACATACGACAGAAGCATCTCAAGGATATCGAGGCGAAACAAAAGGCACTCGGACTCACCGTCGGCAACGGTCGTGGATTGCAGGCCAGAGATCGTGCGATGCTCTCCGCCAGCAAATGGAATGTCTACTTTAATAAGACGTAAGTATTATTCTATGGAATTGCAATTTTTGATAGCTGTGACATATATACATAGTTGTATCGTTCAAATCGTTCGGATTACGATCAATTGAACTAATCTTTAAAGTGAACGAACGAACTAAATGCCTGATTGTAGGTCATTTAGTTCAGTGACTCGAATCCTATTTTAGTTCGTTCAGTGACTCGAATCACAATAGAGTTGGTTCAATGATTCGAGCACTGTCGATCGTTATGTTTAAAAACAAAAGCATTTTTCTATTTACAATCACTTTCTGATTGGCAGGAAAACTTGAACTGATATATTATTATTCCTATTATGCATAACGCAATGAAAAAGCAAATTCTTTTTGTTGTTTAATGTTTTATTTATTATTCCTATGATTTTGATTAAAATATGAATATAATTTGTATTTTGTTTGGACATTTGCTTTTGATTTTATTCTGTTTTTAAACAAAACGATCGACAGTGCTCGATTCATCGGACAAGATCTGTTGGGAATCGAGTCACTGAACGAACGAACACAACAATTGAACTATATGAAAGATTAGTTCGTTCAGTAAAAATTGAACTACTGAACTAAATCCTTCAATTGAACTACGATGAACAACTCTAGTGACATATAATATCATTGCATAGTGCACTATGGGCAAAAAATAGATGTATAGATTATAAAATAAATAAACAAATAAATAAGTAAATAAATAAATAAATAAATATAAAAATAAATAAATAATTATATAAATAAATAATTATATAAATAATTATATAAATAATTAAAAATTTAACTAGTTCAATAAAGAAATAATTATATAAATAAATAAGTAAATAAATAAAGAAATAAATAATTGAATAAATAATTATTTAAATAATTAAAAATTTAAATAAATAATTCAATAAATAATAAATTTAAATATTTAAATAAATAATTATATTTATCTATCTATTTTATTTTGCAGCCGAAAGGAGGAGCGTGTTGCCTGTTTGGATCTGCAAACGTTTACCATGAATCTTCCCCTGCCACGATCAGCGGCAAGTTCAACTTTATTGCATCGTTCCATCACAAATGCTGTGCGATCGGCAGCTGAGGCTGAGAATATGACAGTGCCTCCCAATCTGATGCCGCCACGTGTCTATCAACCACGCACCGATTACGCCTATCCCCTGGTCCTTGTGCCAGGACAATACACGTCCAACTATCGACAATTAACGCCCGCCGACCTAAGGTAAGTTCCCAAAGAAATAAACAAAAGTTCGTTTACAAAAATTGAAAAATTAAATTATAAATATGGAATATTCTAAAATTCCTAGTGATATCAGTCAAAAACTATTACTATTTATCTATCATAAATTAGTTAATTTCATCATGCATATGCGAAATTCCACCAGCAAGTGCCTCAAATTGAGGTCAGAGGTCATGGAATTGCTTTGTATGAACAACTTTTGTTTCTTAAGATATCTTAACCAAACTTACAGATTAATTGTTTGGGACTGTCTCTCACATTCTGACAAAATTTGGTCAAAGTCGGATTATTATATCATATAGCTGCCATAGGAACAATCTAATGCAAATTATCGTTTAGTGTGAAAATTGTTTTTCTTTCTTAAGAAATCTCAACCAAACCCATACTAAAAGTTACTTTGGCTAGACTTTATTAACATTATTAACTACAATTAATGTCCGCGAGCGGAGCGAGCAGGGGGCAGAGCCCCCTATTATTGTATAAATTGTGAATTGAAGTTTTTGGCTGATATCGCTAATTAAGACTAACATTTAAATGACGGACAATCTGAACAGGATTATATATAAATACAGTTAGTCACGAAACTCTTTTGACAAAATTAAAAATATACAAATTTTCTATGGATTTTTATTTGATTTCCTATTTTATTATGCTTGTCTATGGTTCTTAGAACAAGATAAAAAAGAAGGAAACATTATTTTCCATCGATTTTAAATATTTTTAAAAATAAAATAAATATTTGAATTTTTATGTTGTGAAAACACTTTCTTGACACACTGTGTAAAGTCAGTCCCACCTTCTAAAATGTGTTGCATATTTAGTGACAAAATTAAATGACCCTCTGTAAGAAGAGTATAATAATATATTAATTGTCCATTTCCTTTTCAGAGCTTATCCTTTGAACAGTGCATTGGAGAAGACGCAGCAGCAGCTGCTGCTTGATCCCGTTAAGGCAGAACAAACAACAACAAAATCCACTGCAACAGTGCGTCGCAGTCAACGTGCGCGTCAGCATCAGCTGCGCAGCAACGAAGCCAAAGCGTCAAGCGCCTCCTACTACAGCGGCAGCAGCAGCAGCAGCGACGCCAGCAGCAGTGAATCTGTAAGCTCTCTCTCTCTCTCTCTCTTTTACTGTTAACTGCACTTACACTTGCTTTTGTTTTTCTTGCAGGAGAGCGACGGTGATAGCGACAGCAGTTGCAGCAGCAGCGCCAGCAGCCAAAGCAGTCGCAGCAGCGCCAGCAGTAGCAGCAGCAGCAACTCGATTAACTGCAGCAGCGAAACTGAGCAGAAGCGGGAACAGGATGCGAGATTATCCTCAAATTGTGGTGTCTGTCAGCGTAGTCAACATCGGAATGCTAAAAATATGCCCGAAGCTTTTATACGCTGCTACAGCTGCCGGCGTAGAGGTAAGTTTTCTAATACGCTACCGTTTAATGTGAAAACATACATATGTATGTAGTGTTGCCAACTTGTTTGCAATAAACAGATCAACATTGCCAACCGACTTGTGGTTGAGTCTTAATAGTTTGTTTAATTGTTTACTAAATTGCAATAGAATATTGAATAACTAGTTTTCCACTATTCCACCAACATTTTCATAAATATTTTCTTTTGTGTAAATATGCAAGTTATTTTCAATATTGCCAACTTCCTTAACATTGTGAGATAATTTGGTCTGCAAATTTAAACAAAATAATTCAGTTAAGCCAATGTTGCCAACTTTTAATTATTCAAACTATTTGACAACGTTGTACAACGTTCGTTAAGTTCATTGAAAGTTGGCAATATATTGCCCAAAGAGTTAAACCAATATGGCCAACTTCTAATTATGCAAAATATTTGGCGACATTGTCAGACGTTCGTTAAGTTCATTGTTTTATTGTTGTAATCCAATTGCAATTTGAATAGATTGAGCAGAATTGCCAACGTCTTTTAACTTCTTGTGCTTTGTTTGCCAAACTGCGTGGCCAATATTGCCAACTTGCAATTCAAATTTTATGATTGCCAACTTTCATAATGTAATTATTAAAACTATTTGGCAACTCGAACAATTAAAGCTCCTTGAGCAGAATTGCCAACTAAGTTGAACTGTTTCCAGCGATATGGCAACATTTGTTTGTTTACCATTTGAATAATGTAATAATTGAATTAATATTAAATGTAATTGCAATTGCAGTGCATCCCAGTTGCATCGAGATGCCACAGCGAATGGTCGGACGCGTGAGGAACTACAATTGGCAATGCGCGGACTGCAAATGTTGCATCAAATGCCGCAGCAGCCAACAAGCTGGAAAAATGCTTTATTGCGAGCAATGCGATCGCGGTTATCACATTTATTGCCTGGGCGTCAAAACGGTGCCCGATGGTGAGTATTAATTAATTAATTAATTAATTAATTATAGTTATTGAACAGAGTTCTCAGAGTTGTGCCCTATACTAATAATGTAGTAATGATCATTTATAACCATTACTTTGTAATTGCCATTGAACAAAATGATGCTAATGAACAATTTTTTAATTATAATTGACAAAAGTATTTTTAATTTTTATTTTGGCATTAAATAATAATAATAACAATTTATTAATTTTAATATTTATTTATTTATGTATAGAACATTAAAAACATTCTAGCAAAAAATAAATAAGTACCATAATAATATCTAAATAATAATAGTAATTATTAAATAATTCATATAGTGAAATCGCAATAAAATATTATAATTTTTTTTAAAAGTGTAGAAACCTTATAAAAAAGTTAAAAAAATGTAAATAAATATACAAATTTAACTTTTTTTAATGTTTTCTGCATTTTATTTTTACAGTTTTTAAAATTTTTCTATATTTTTATATACAAAAAATAACTAAATTTTTGGTATAATTAAATTTGGCAATTTGAGTACTTGAAAAAAGTGTTAGAAAAATGTTAAAAATTTTAGAAAAAAGAATAAAATCTCAATCAATTCTTAAAATATTTAAAAAATGCATTTTTTTTTTAAATTTTTCATCGTATTTCATACATTTTACAACAATTTTAAATTTTTTTAATGTTTTAACATTTGATTGAGATTTTTTTATTTTCTAATATTTTTTTTTTAATTTTTATCATTATTCTAACACTTTTTTCACGTACTCAATTTGCAAAAATTAATTATATCAAAAATGTAGTTTTAATGCTAATGAAATTGATATTTGACAATAATTATTTAATGCCAATGGAATTAATTTGAATTTTCAATGAAAATAAATAAAATTGTTCATTAGCAAAACATTTTTCAATGCTAATGAAATGATTAAAAGGTAGTTTTAATGCTAATGATATTGAGATTTCACTAGGATGGAAAAATGTTAATTACTTTGAATTTTCAATGAATCTAAAAAAATGGTTCATTAGCAAAAAATTGTTCAATGCTAATGAATTGTCAAATGCATTAGAAAAGTAGTTAATTGGGCCCGTCTCTGATATAGCATAATGTTATATACATATGTAGATGATGACTAAAAATATATTAATTAATTAATGAAATTCTTAATGAAATTAGGTCGCTGGAGCTGTGAACGTTGTTCGATTTGCATGCGTTGTGGCGCCACACGACCAGAAGGATTACCAGCAACAACAACAACAACAACATCAGCATCATCATTATCATTAACATTAGGAGCATCATCAGCAAGTTCACCCAATGGAGGAGTGGGAGGTGGAGGAGGAGGAGAAGAGTGTTGTTGTTGTGAAGCCCGTGAAGCACAAAAAGGTGAAATGGATGAACGAATATCGCATTGATCACATAACGCAATTACGTGAACATTGCAACATGTTGTGTGTGCCGTGTGCACGTGCCAAGCCCCTCAAACGAACTCCCCCCCCACCACCTGCAACTACAACTACACCTGCCAACAACAACAACAACAATAACAACAACAATAGCTGCAACAACAACAGCAATCATTTAAGTCAATCTCAGTCGCCAGTGCAGGCCAATGGCAACAACAACAACAACAACAACAACAATGCAACAGATGCTGCACTTAGTCCCAACAACAACAGCAGCAGCAACACCACAACAACAACAACAGCAGCAGCAACAGCAGAGACGCCTGTAAAGCGACAACAACAACAACAACAATTGCAGCTGGTGGAAATACGCAGACATGAATTTGGCTTTAATAGCAATAAAAATGACATGGATAATGCATTAATGATGATTGCAGACACAACAACAGCAACTGAAGCAGCAGCAGCAACTGTAACAACAACAGCAACTGTAACAGCAGCAACAACTGTAACAACAACTGCAACAACAACAACAACAATTGGCATAGCACCGCCGCCAGTTGTTGCCTGAGTGGGGGTTATACGTTATTGTGCCAAACGCACTTTAACGGATTTGTAGTAAAGTTAAAAGCGCGGGTCGCGGTGCCCTCCCCCCCCCCTCCCACCACACCTCCCCCCTACAAACACACATGCATAGTATTAACGAAAGCAGAAAGCATAACAAATTATGAAAGCTATTTGGCCTATGTTAATAATTATACCTATTACACTTATATCTATACACAACATATATTTTCTTAACTAATCTTATATACACATATATTTTTTTTTTTTTTTGTTTTGTTTAATTTTAATTGTTTTATATGCCTAATAAGTTTAAGCGTAAAAAGTGTCGCCGCCTTTCAATTATGTTACTTAAGTAAAAATGAAGAGAGCGAAGCAAAACGAAATTTCTGCTAATTATGACAAGATCAACAAACAATTTATATATATATATATTATTATATTTTATGCCTAAGTTCAATTGTTTATAATTAGTAATTAAGTTCCAATACACTCACACACACACACACACATACAGTTGCATTGAGTTCATCATTAGCTGCATTTGTTTTAGTTCAAATTTTTGTTTTTCCATTTGTGTGGTTAACGTCCTTTTTGGCGTTGCCACACATGCCATTTATATAGAGCGGCAGTCTGTCTGGCAACGCTATACACAACAACAATTGTGAAATTTCATATATATATGTTTGTAATTTGTTAACTGTGCTGTCTCTCTCTCTCTCATCACACACTCACACACACACACGGGCAAATTGTGGTGTTCTTTTTTGTGTTTCGTCGAAATATTCAAATATTCATACAAGAAATTATGTTTATCTATGTATGTAGCTTATACAGTTGTACTATACGAATTATATTATAAATAAAAACTAAATACCAACTATATAAACATATTATGCTATATATATATGTATGTAATTAAAAACAAATTGCGCAAAATTCTATATATATATATTTTTTTTTTGTTTTTTTGTCGAATTGTATATGTACTTGTAATACTATAGTTTCGTTAAGTTTAGACATGTAAATTAATAGTTAAGCGCAAAATACAAAATGCATACATATGTACATAAGTATGTATGTATGTATGTACATATTTAGTAGTGTCTTTTGTTGACAAAATGGCGACAACAACAACAACAAATACAACAACCACAACAATATTTACTATTATGATGATTAAACTTAAGAATGTATTATACATGTAATTTATGCTAATGTTCACACACACACACACACACGATCGTATATATATATATATACATATGTATATATGTATTTAAAAATAAGCACAAGCAACAACAAAATATAAAATTGTGTGAATTAGTTAAAAAAGAAATGCAAAAATTTTTTTAATTACAAAAGTGTGGCAACGCTTACGTTAAGTAAGCGTTACGTAACGTAACATAGCGTACCGTAGTTTAGTGTAAGCTAACATAACGTTAAGTAAATATACCTACATATATTGTAGTATATAAAATGAAATTCGTCTACTTAAAAATATGAAGCAGTTTTGCACTTGGTAAAAATCTAATTTTCCATTGAACTTTATGCAATAAGTCATTATTAAGTGAATTATTATTATTAATATATACATACAAACACACACACACATACACATACACATACATACAAATATGTATATATACAGTTGGTCAAGTAACTGTTTTGACAAATTAAAAAATACGCATATTTTATTTTGCAAAAAATTGATTTTTTATTTTTGTTCTTATATTTATTGTAGTTGCTTATGGTTCTTAGAACAAAATACACAAGGTCCATTGCGTTTAACTATTTTTAATAACTAAACAAAAAAAAACGATATTTTTTGGTTGTCAAAACAATTACTTGACATACTGTATGTAAATATATGTTTACGCATTACATGAAAAACGAAACGAAAAAATGAAGAAACATATTTTTAAGTCGAATAAAACAGCAGCATTAATAATTTTGCCTTACCAACGAATTTGGAAATACTCTACAAAATACGGTTAAATAGCTTAAATTGATGCTGCAATTCGTGTCCATCGCGCCAAATGAAGATCTGGGCGCGTATGTTATCGATATGCGATAACAGCTTGTCATGCAACTCTGCGTCACGTCGGATGCAGGCAACGTCGTCTTGGCGCAAACTTTGAATGGGACACAGATCGTTGCAACTGTCGCCGACATAGATAATTCTGTTGAAATTCGTTTCGCTACAATTCATCAGGGATTTAATGACGCTGCCTTTGCAGAGATTCGCAGGACATTGATTGCAGTGTGTTTGATATTCGTAGGGATCCACCTGAAAAAAAGGTATAGTACTGATGTCATTTCAAACTGAACTTCGCCAACAAAAACATCGAACTATCGATTCATTGCGAAAGCTTGTTATCGATTAATCGATAAATACGGAAATATTGTTATAGTTGAAAGTTGCTTTGAACTCTTTTCTTATTTGTGAATACTAATTTGGTTGCATTAGAGCAGGGTATCATTAAACCAAACGATGAGCCCGAAAAGTATCTACGCAAAATAGGTAAATTAGAATACCTACAATACCGGTATCGATGGGGATTTTGTTGAATTGAACAAAATAATTGATATTTTATAAATGTTACAAATTAATGTTTAAAATGGCTGGTCATTTTTTTGGAGTCATTTTGCCTTGAAATCTATCTTTTTTGATGTTTTGCCACCAGCCAACAGCTATTTAATTCTTCAACGAAGTTGCCTATTTTTTTAGCAATTGAACTATTTTGCCACTGCTTTCCCACCATAAACAGCTAGATCTGCCTCAATTTTTGCCTCAAAAAAGTTGACTATTCTTTTGTTAGCTATTTAGCCTGAAAAAAGTTGGCTATTTTTTTTTTGCAATTTTGTTTTGAAATGTAGCTATTTTGTGGATGCTTTCCCACCAGAAACAGCTAAAAGTTGTCAAGAGTGATGGATGACTGACCTGAAAATACCCATCATGTCGCACTCTGGCTGGATTTGTGTAGATGGCTGTAAATATGTTGGCCAGATTATTTGCTTTTAGCCATTCAGTGATAAAACAGGAATTGGCATCGCTCAAAATGCACATATCGATGGAAGAATCGTTGGCCAATTGATTGAGTAAGCACATCATACCCGGCACCTCTGGCAATTGTCGCACACGTTGCACAATCTCAGTAGCATTAATACCCTGCTGATCGAGCAACAGCCGCAACACCTGTCGCATATAATCGAACCAATTTCTCTCTTTAATCAACTTTCCTAATTTCTCCATCGTTTCTGGTGGTTGCTTCAACAATTCTCCGACTGCTTCATAGCAATCCCCATCGATAATTGTGTTGTCAAAGTCAAGGGTAACCAATATTCGGTGCCTGCCTCGGATCTGGAAGTTCCTCAAGGCGGTGCCAATAATTAATGACACATGATTTCCAATTGCAAACATCACTTTTCTTTAGTTTTTATTTTGATCGAGAAAAACAAACTCACATTCGATTTATTTTCACATTCATTTACATATGGAATAATACTATAGAATTTCAAAGCACATCGATAGCTTGTCTCTCTCCCAATTCCAATCCAAATAACAATAACTATATAGAGATTATGTATGCTCAAAAACAGGTATTAAAACCGAAACGGTTTCGGTTTCGGTTATGCTCGAATTAAGGTTTTCGGTTATCGGTTATGCAAAATCTTGGAGTATCGGTTTCGGAACGGTTATCGGTTTTTTTTTAAGTTTCGGTTTAAAAATAAAAAAATAAAGGTTTTCGGTTGACCAAAATAAAAAGCTTTATTCATTGTTTTACAAAAAAAGACTTAATGCTCTAATTAGCCTGGAAATTAATGTTATCTGATAACTGGAATGGATTGAAAATTTCGATTATTTTGATTTTACCGATTTTGAATAACTTCAAACTCCCATAACTTTGTCAAAAGTCAATTAATTTTCATGTGTCATGTAAATTTGATCAAAATTTTACCTCTAAATTCGTTCTGCATTTAAATTTTGTTGATTTTGAAAATTCGAATTTTTTCGAAAAAATCAAAAAAGACAAAGGGGTAACACTGTAAATTTTCGAAAAAATTCGATTTTCAAAAATTTTTTAAAATTAACTAAATTTAAATGCAGAACGAATTTAGAGGTAAAATCATGCTCAAATTTCCATTGCGCATGAAAATTGCTTGAGTTTTCACAAAGTTATAGCAGTTCAAAGTAAATGAATCGGTTATTTCGGTTTAAAGAGTTTCGGTTTGTGGATTTCGATACAGCGGAAAAATATTTTCGGTTACGGTTACAAATTTCAATCGGTTTTCACCGGTTAAAGGTTACGGTTTCGGTTAAGGTTTAAATCCCTGCTCAAAAGTGAAAATCAAAATTAGAACCAATCGACGAACATTCAAAAATCAAAGACAAATGGTTAAGGATGGAGATTTAAAAAAAAAGGTAGGTTTGTTAATTTATACAAAGTTTTTCAAATTATATTGGCATATTCTCGAGATATTTAAAAAATTTAAGAAAAAAACAAAAGTTGAGATTTGTTGCCTACTTTAAACTTATTTCATATTTTTCTTGTTGGATTCGAAACCATTTTCCAATATTTTAAGCATTTTTTACAAAAGCTTATCAAAATTTGATCACAAATTGATATTATCTTTAATATTTTGCAAGTTATTTGACTTTAATGGGAAGCTCTTCTTTTTTCAATACTTTTTACAACAAATGTGTGAGAAAGAGAGAGAGAGAGTGAGAGAGAGAGTGAGAGAGAGAGAGAGAGAGTGTGTGTGTGTGTTTTATTAGAGTAGTATCAACAATATCTCATGACATCTCTTTCTAATTCGCGCAAACAACATTATTTTTATATTATTATTATTATTATTAATTACATTGGCGGACAATTGTTATTAACAATACAACTTACAACATTTATAGCATAATTTAAAATTTTATAATTAATTTTTTAAATATTGTCACCGAAAAAATCTTCACTTTTTTTTTCTTTTTATTAATTATTAACATTAACATTAACTTTTAGTTATAGTTTTAGTTTTTGTGGACTTTCGTTTTTTTTTTTGGTCCACACACAACAAATGCGTAAAATACGTTTCCAAAAAGTGTTTTCAATTTATGTCAATACATTTATAATCATAATAATTATATAATAATTACTATTTATAATAATGCAATAAGCGATGCAAATGCAAAAATGGAAGAGCACAAACCGATTTCAACATGGAATATAATATATAAATATAAATATATATGTATAATACATATTATCTATGTATGTACAATTTTCATGTGCTTTCAACTAGAATTAAATCAGCATTAGCGAATTTCATTTGCTAACTATAAAATTGTTTTATCCTTAACGTTCCTTTCATTTCCCCCTTTGGTTTTCCTAACTTTTCCTAACTAGAATAATATTGGTTGTACTTTTCATTTCTTCCTTTTTGATTTTCCCCCTTTTTTTTTCATTCATCTTTTACATGTGTTATTCCTTTGCTTTCCTTTCTTCAGCATAAATTGAAGCATTGTTTTTTCACTTTTCTCTAATTATCATCCTTTTCTTTTCTTTGCTTTTATTTCGTTTTCTTTTCCTTCCTCTTCTTTCCATTTCTTTTCTTTCGGTTGTCCATTTCCTCATTCTTTTTCTTTGTTTTATCCACATTTCTTCTTCCATTCATTTCCATTCCTTTCCTTTCCGTTCCTTTATTTTCCTTTCCTTTTCTTTTATTTCGTTTTCTTTTCCTTCCTTTTCATTTATTTTCCTTTCTTCTCTTCTCTTTCCTTTCGGTTCTCCATTTCCTCATTCTTTTTCTTTGTTTTTTTCACATTTTATTATATTTTTCCACATATTTTTCTGCTCTCCTCGTTTTTTCTTTCTACAACACATTTAATTTTCCTTCCTTTTTATTTGTTTTTCCTTCCTTTTTTACGTTTCCCTTAAGCTTTTCTTTTAGCAAATATTTAAGCTTGTTTTCCTCTTTTTCACATACTTTTTTCCTTCTATTTTTGATGTCTTGTTCTTTTAAGGAACACATTTTCTTACTTTTCCATTAATAATTTCCTCGCTTTTCCTGTCAATTACAATTTGAGCTGTGTTTAATGTTTATCCTTTTTGCTTTTAAGCTTTTCTTTTTGTAAGAATTGAAACTTTTGTTGCACTTTTCTTTATCCTTTTAGGAATTCTAATTTTGAAGAATTTGGTTTGTGCTTTTTAATTTCCTTTTGCGTTTCTACTCTCCAGAAGATTTGTAGCCTTGTCTGAGCTTTTCTTTACGATTTTTCCTTGCTGCTTTTCTTGTTCCCTTTTGGCCAAAAAGTTGATGACAATTTTAGACCGTTGTCTGCACATTCTGCACGGCTTTTGAGAGCTCGACCTTTGAAGGTATCAAATAGAAAGCGGGCGTCATTGTCTCCCCACAAGGACATTGGCAGGCTACAAAGGATTGAAATAAAATTTGAATTAATTTAGCTATAATTAATTTACAATATATATATATATCAGGGATTAAAACCGAAACGAATATCGGTTTGAGTTCCGGTTACGGTTTCGGTTATGCTCGAATTAAGGTTTCCGGTTATCGGTTTTGCAAAATCTTGGAGTTTCGGTTTAAAAATAAAAAAATTAAGGTTTTCGGTTGAATAAAATAAGAATCGTTATTCATTGCTTTACATGAAAAAGACTTAATGCTCTTTTTAGCCTGGAAATTAATGTTATTTGGTTACTCGAATGGAATGAAAATTTCGACTATTTTGATTTTACTGATTTTTAACAACTTTGATCTGACGTAACTTTGTCAAAACCCACTCAATTTCTATGTGCTATGTAAATTTGAGCATAATTTTACCTCTAAATTCGTTCTGCATTTAAATTTTGTTCATTTTGAAAATTCGAAATTTTTCGAAAAAATCAAAAAAGAAAAAATTTTCGAAAAAATTCGATTTAAAAAAATTTTTTAAAATTAACAAAATTTAAGTGCAGATCGAATTTGAAGGTAAAATCATGATCAAATTTACATGACAAATGAAAATGGGATGAGTTTTGACAAAGTTACGGCAGTTCGAAGTTATTAACAATCAGTAAAATCAAAATAATCGAAATTTTCTAACCAAATGAACCAAATTATATGAGGACACATTATAATAAAATCGACATTAAGCTGGATCATTCCAGTAACCAGAAAACATTATTTTTCAGGCTAATAAGAACATCAAGTCTTCTTTCATATAAAACAATGAATAACGTTTCTTAATTTGGTCAACCGAAAACCTTAATTTTTATTTATTTTGTGAACCGAAACCATACCGGTATTTTTAAACCAAAACTTACAAAAAAACGATAACCGTTACGAAACCGATACTTGAAGATTTTGCATAACCGATAACCGAAAGCCTTAATTCGAGCATAACCGAAACCTTAATTGAAACCGATATTATTCTCGGTGTTAATCCCTGGTTTTAGCTTTTCCTAAATTTGTTTGTCTTGTAAATTTGTTTTTCCTAATTTGATAATTGCTAATTTTCCTAGTTTTGTTTTCCTTATTTTGATTACCCAATTTAGGTATTTTCGATTTGTATACATATAGTGGAATATTAACAAAGAGTACCACTTTTGTTCAAAGTGTACCCAGTCTTGTTTACTGCATGTGACAAAGTGTACCCAGTCTTGTCACTGTTTAGGTACTACATTTTATAAAGAGTACCATTTGTGATCAAAGTGTACCCAATCTTGCTTAAGGCATACGATAAAGCGTACCCAGTCTTGTCAGTTTAGGTACCACATTTTATAAAGAGTACCATTTGTGATCAAAGTGTACCCAGTCTTGTCACTGTTTAGGTACCACATGATCAAAGTGTACCCAGTCTTGCTTAAGGCAATGGGACAATGTGTGGAGCTTACCATTAACCCAACTGAAGTTGCCCAGTTTCTGTTCGCATTTGGGGCAGTAGAGACGTCCCTGGGTGTTGAGCATGATGCGATGCATCCACGCAATGGGCTCCACAAACAACAAGCTGCGACATTGATTCGTCTCGTGACTTGGCGATGAACCCAACGATGCTTTTCTCATTCCCTCCGCCAGCTGTTCGAGTAAACGTGGTTCTGTTGTTGTTGTTCCTGTTCCTGTTCCTGTTGTTGGCAATTCAACTTCTAATCCGGATCCCGTTGCCGTTCCCGTTGCCGTTCCCGTTGCTGTCACGCTGCGGGAACGATGCTCGAGGACATGAGATTTGGTTGCAAGGACGCGACGACAGCGACGACAACGAAACACAATTGGCTCCGGATTCTCACGTGTTATATCCGGATCGGGGCGTACAACATTATGGAAACTCTGTGGCAAGATCTTTGCCCTCCGCATCTGTTCGCCGGCCAAACGCAGTCGATGCATCTTATAGCGTTGATAGCTCGGATCAATCTTGTAGCCCATGCGACGGAAGAGCTTCAACTGTGCCACAAATCCCGCATTTGGTTGCACAAAGCGACGCTTCGCCTTAACCAAATCAAAGGCCGCCTGATAATCCAGATTGTGACGCTTCATCATGTACCCAATCACCGCCGAGGAACTGCGACTCACTCCAAAGTAACTGCAAAGTAACTCACAATTAATTAATGACCAATGAATCAATCAATGTTGAGCCAACTCGACAGTACGGATACCCTGTATATATGGTATAGTATATGGTATAGTACAGCGATGCTCAAAGCTGCCTTATGGATGTGCACGCACCAATACAAATAAAGAAATTCACACGCACACATGTAACAAATTTTTTTTTTATTTCAATGAGTTCACGGAAAAAAATAATAACATGTTTCTAAAAAAAAAATGAAAAATGTTTTTTTAATGTTTTTTTCAAAAGCTCATCAATATCTATTTTAATTTTAGTTTTTATAAGAAACTGGCTCTTTTTTAATGAAATTGATCCTTTTTAAAATTTGTTTTATCGCATTTCTATTTTATTTAGTAGCAACAGTAAACACGTTAACGTTTTTTTTTCCAGTGTACAGAAAACGAAAATACAACAACAAAATACATTAGGAATAATGACAGCAAAACGAAGCAGTAAAATTGTTTTTGTTTTGCCAGCAACGAATCTTGACGGAAAGCGAGAAGTCAAAAATTGTTATTGTTTTACCAGTAACAAATTTTGACGGAAAACGAAATGTGTAAAATTGTTAGTGTAATTTGCAATGTGTACCAGAACCTTACCAGTGTGTAAGCTCACACACTTCCATATGACATGTGCAATACAAAAACAAATGTGCTTCGTGTGCATAGGCTGTGCGCACCCCTGGTATAGTATATGTAGTATAAAGAGTACCACTTTTGTTCATATGACATATGACAAAGTGTACCCAATCTTGTCACTGTTAAAGTACCACATTTTATAAACAGTACCACTTTTATTCAAAATGTACCCAGTCTTGTTTACTGCATATGACAAAGCGTACCCAGTCTTGTCACTGTTTAGGTACCACATTTTATAAAGAGTACTATTTGTAATCACCGTGTACCCAGTCTTGCTTAAGGCATATGACAATGTGTACCATTTTGAATGTGGAGTACATTTTGGTTGCCTGTCACTATTGAAGTACCACATTTTATAAAGAGTACCATTTGTGATCAAAGTGTACAAAAGTAAGTGCAAAAATTATAGAACGCGAGAAAAAAAAGAAAATGAAGAATTACGGATGGCAAAATAGGAAAACTACAAATGGAAATATAAGTTAAAATAAATAATACTAACAAAACTAATTATAATTATTAATAATAAATTCATAATTATTAGCTAAATAAGTTAGTAGTAAGGTTTTAAGTGGATAAGTGTAGTTAGCATTAGAAAAATGATGATAGAATCGAATTATAGTCAAAAAATAAAATTCTAAAAGGTTCACAGGCAATTTACAGTCAGATCTACAGAGGCGAAGAACTAGAGGGACAAAATTTCAAGAACTACTCTATGAGGAACAGAAAAGATAAGTTGTTTCATTAATTTACATTAAATATAGATAAAAAAAAAAATTGAAAAGCATTTTTATACGATTTAAAAGAGAAGTTAGGTTATATAAAATATTATTATTATTATATTATTGTATTATATTCAAAAAAGTTACTAGTCAAAATAAAAATTCACATATTTTATGTTTTATTTTGTTTTAAAAAATTCGCATATTTTATGATTTTTATTTTAAAAAATAGTTAAATTCTATGAAAATTAAATGAGCCATATAGACAAGCATTATAATATAAGAAATAACAGAAAAATTCATTAAAAAAAAAATACTCATATGAATGAGAAAATGTGTAAACTTTTAATGTGGTCAAAACACTTTCTTGACTAACTATACGTGAGTGTAAATACGTATTTTAAGTTACCTACGGGACTGGACCAGGGTATCTCGTAGTCGAACCAGGGTATCAAAACTTATTGATTTCTTTTATTTTAAATTTGTTGTATAGTGTTATTCGTTATTATTCGTCCGTATTCCTGCTTACCAGTGTACAAGCACATTGAGCTGCTGGTCCAATGCGTTGCCTATGAAATCGGCACATGCCTCCAGATGCTGCAATATATCCTCGCGTGGCATGTCGGCAACTAAATGCAAAGTATAGTTAATTATTATGCGAAAATTGCAGAAGAATCTTTGACTTTCAACTCTCTCACTTTGCACATATTTGGTGGTCAGGAATGTGGTGTCCACAATGTGTTGGGGCAACGGCACAGAGTCCAGCGTTAAAATATGTGTGATTTTAAAGGATTTAATCGTCTCCATATGTGTGGCGGCCGTCAAATTGCCTGCAACATTAAATAATCCAAAATATATGCAACAAGCTCATAAATATATACATATGTAAATCCAGGGATGCTAAATGTTAGCTCTTACCCAAAAACAGCCCTGTCTCAACTTCATCGATGCTAACGGGTCCACCATCAAAATCCTCGCGCGTCAACACGCCAGAGTCGTGTAGCTTGCCCCGTGACCCCGCTGACCCAGCAGCGGGAGCACTTGGCGGCGCCTCCATGCTGCAAGTTCGGCAACTGTTGCGCCTGACAGACAGACAGATAAACAGGAAGAACGTGGATCGCTCAAAAATTGAGCACTACTTGCGGAATTCAAGTACTCGTATGCAGCATGGTAACCACAACTAAAGAGGTAAGCACTTATTTGCTTTATTTAATCCGCAGTCACCTCTCTCACTTATTGCATTTGCTTGTAGCACACTTTTCTGCTGCCCTGATACGCACAGCGCAACGAAGGTCACAGATAACGCAACTTTCGTCAGTTCGCACTGCGCATGACGTCATAAGCTCATATTTCAAATTTAAGCGCGCACTTGTTACCAAATAACTCTTACCTAAATATATGCTATTTATGCATTCCAAAAATGCACTTATTAAATAAATGACTTTAAGTATATTGATATTAAAAATTCACTTATTTCATAAATAATTGTTTATTATAAAATTGCACACTTGTGACGTAACCTTATACAATTTTTACCCTGTGCATTGCGCACGGCTTCAACTGGATAAAATGATCAAAAAATGGGGAACGTCCGTTTTCTGGGCACCAACGTTGTATAAAGTAATTATAATCAAATCTAAAATCCAAAATTCTGTTAGCTTATACAAATTCGAGCTCAAATTAGAAAAATTGAAGAAAAAATGCATTTTGCAATTGGATCTTAAAATGGAAAAGGATCTAAAAAAATGCAAGTGTCTTATTCGAATTCCGCCGTCTGGCAACGTTCAAATAGTTGGTAATCTTTTTATGCCAGGTGGCAGCGTTGTTGGTTTGTAGATTGTAATTAATTTACTTAAACAGGCACTGATTGATTGTGAATTAAACAATTGTAAATAAGCCGCGTGAGTGTTTTCAAAAGAAGTGCAATTAAACACAACTAAAATAATGACTACGCTGCGTCCGTTTACCTGCGATGACCTATTTAAATTTAATAATGTGTAAGTAGCGCGAGCGCAAACAAACAACGATACCGTGTGCTTAAATTAGCTTTGGTTATATTTCAGAAATTTTGACCCGCTTACGGAGACATACGGCCTGTCCTTCTATACGCAATATCTGGCCAAATGGCCGGAATATTTTCAATTGGCAGAGTCGCCCAGCGAACATATAATGGGATACAGTAAGTATTGGGGTACATTTTGTTGCCGGCCACTGTTGAGGTACCACATTTTATAAAGAGTACCATTTGTGATCAAAGTGTACCCAGTGTGTATGACAAAGTGTACGAATTTGAAACAAATGTACCGGAAATGAATGATTTCTTAACTTTAATATTATTTTGTAATATTTATTGCAGTTATGGGCAAAGTTGAGGGTCACCTGGATAATTGGCATGGCCATGTGACGGCATTGACCGTCTCTCCCGATTACAGGCGATTGGGATTGGCGGCGCTATTAATGAGTTTCTTGGAGGATATATCGGAAAAGTATAGACAGACTTAACCTCATTTAAAGTATATATATATATATATATATACTCTCTCTATATATTGTTATTGTTAGAAAACGTGCATATTTCGTGGATCTGTTTGTGCGCAAGAGCAATAAAGTGGCAATTAATATGTACACGAATCTGGGCTATATTATATATCGTACCATACTCGAATACTACTCTGGAGATCAGGACGAGGATGCGTATGGCAAGTGATAGCAATAGATAAATAAATAGATCTATAATTAATTGAATTCACATTCTTTTTGCAGATATGAGAAAGGCGCTCTCGAGGGATGTGAATAAGAAATCGGTTATACCGTACACGCAGCCTGTACGATTGGAAGATATAGATATGAATTGATATCAACCCAATACTGCCCGCATTCGCATTTATGTCTAACTCTGAACATCATAATAATACCCCAATTATTTTTACCATTCAAGATTTGCATTGGTTCAGTTACCACCCCAAAAAAAATTCTAGTTATTAAAATGATATTGTATCTAATCCAGAGTTAGAGAAAAACCAATGTCCAATACCAATCCCAAAACGCTTTCTAACTCGAAAAAAAAAACACCCAAGTTGGATTACATATCAAAAAATTGCGTTCTTGTAATCCGTCGTTATTCTGTTGATAATACTTGATTTATACTTATCTAGAATATATAGTATCTACATGATTTTGTTATCAGTTAAAGAGTTCTTAAGCCGACTGTTCACTGACTTTTTAAAGGTAAATAATAATAATTTTAGTAGTAATTCTCATACAACAAATGTATCTAACCAACAACAAATGTATCTATCGAAATCAAGAAAACATTGTACAATATACAAGATATATTTTCTAATATTGTTAATAACCATTTACAGATTACGATGCGCGAACTGCGCCACCAAATGAGGCACGACAACTAACAGACACCAGATGTATACAGATACTTATATACAGATATAGCCTGGATATCAAAGGATTACCTACCGTACTATTTATGTATTTACAATCCCAAATATTTATCATTTTTTTCATTTCCTTCTATTACAACTAATGAGATTTCTAGGCTGACAAAGTTTTAGGCAGTTTCAACTTTTAAGTGTTACATAAAAATAAACAGTTTTTCAAATATAATTCAAGTGATTTATTGCTTTATTAATAAATAAAAATTAAAAATAGAATTTGATTATTTTTATAATAAAAATTTAAATGCCAATTCTTAAAATATTAACAAAAAAAATTATAAAAATACAACATAAAAAATTGAAAATACAATTTGATTATTTTTACAATAAAAACCCAAAAATTTAACTTAACAATCAAAAATTTAATGCCAATTCTAAAAATATTAACATAAAAATTGAAAATACAATTGTATTATTTTTATTATAAAAATTTAAATATTATTACTTTTATTATTGAGATCATAAATTCGAAATCAATTTGTGTAGTTAAAATTGCAAATAAGAATTGATTCTATTTGAGGTTATCCGAAATTTTATTTCGGGTTTGTTTATTTTATTTTTAATGTTGTAAATCTAATTTAAGATCCGTGCTATATTCGAAAGGGATCAAACGAAAAGGGAAATCAATATTATTAACCGATAATTATCGATAATTGCAATAACGGTTTACCAAGTGTCGCTCGTGCTTAACCTCAAATGTGCTAAGGCGTTGGTGTAAGGGGAGAGGGGTGAGGGGGGGAGGAAAAGGCGTAGACACACCCCCTGTTTTTGCTAACATATTCAAATTGGCCAATTGCCCTACCACAATGACAAAGTATTTAGACGGAATAATAGATAATAATTTAATTAAAGAGAATGGTAAATTTTAAATGAAAACGTGCGAAACATTTTATGGCGTATGTATATTTCTATACTTTATTTTTTTGCACAGTGGATCTGAAAATGTCCAAACTCAATATTCGTTGTGTCTGCAACCACAATCACAACAACAACAACAATACACGCACACAGACAACGTGAGACCAGTGTTGGCAATTTAGCTAATTTATAGCTAGAAAAAAATGATCTTTAGATGCCATTTTAGGTTAAATTTATGTTCACATATGAATATGACAATTTATAGTTTTATAAATATAAATATACAATTTATATACATATATAAATCGAAAATAGTTTAGTTTAGTTATAGTTTGAAAAGTATAAAAAAGGATATTTGGTTTATATAATGAATAATCTTCAATCTACCAATTTTCAAAGCATTTTTAATAAGGTTGTTAAAAGCTATTTCTGGCCAGCTTTTTTTTTTATATTAATTTAGCTATTTTAGCCATTGGAATTCCGACAACACTGTGTGAGACGGCTTCTCCCTTTCGCTTGTGTGCGTGCATTCGTATCCGTGTGTCACGCTCTGACTGTAAATGTGTGTGTGTGTGTGTGTGTATTTGTGCCTGTCACTGTCTCTGTGTGTGTGTGTGCTTCTGTGTATCTTGTATATATCGCTTTGTAAAAACGTAAGGACAGCGAAAAAAGTCACCTGATCAAACTTATGTATAACGATTTGTCTTTAGTTTTCTATTTTATATTTTCAACTTTGTTTTTCTGCGTAGTCTCTTTTTAACTATTTCTCTTGCCTAAAGCAAAAGCACAAAGCAGAAATCGCAATTAGGTTCCGTTATTTCTATGAAAATTGTACACTGAAATAAAATTCATATGCAAATTTAAACAGAATCGTTAACTATAAAAGTAAGTTTTGACTTCGATTATTGTGATATTATATTAAAATTGATCAAATTTTTGTAGAAATGCCACAAAATCGTTATCTCTCCAATGAAGAGCGTGCCAAAATATTGGCATATAGAGAAACAGGAATGTCTTTACGTAAAATTCGGTTAAAAATGGAAAGAAGCTTTTTTACAATTCAAAAGTTTCTAAAAGACCCCGAAAACCACGTTCTGGTCGCCCTCCATTGGTCAAAAATCATGATAAACGTCGAATAAAAAGCTTAGCTCTGAAAGAAAACCTAAGCGCATCCGAAATTTGTGAGGAACTGAGTCTTCCAGTCTCTAAGCGTCGGGTTCAACAAATTTTACGAGATGACCAATACATTTCATATGAAAAAAGAGTTCCCAAATTTGAGCTACATCCTCGACACAAAGTTGATCGCATGGACTTTGCGGAGAAACATAAGTTTTGGGACTTGGAGTGGCGAAATATCATTTTTAGCGAAGAAAAAATATTTAATTTATAAGGTCCAGATGGATATCAATACTATGACCGCGATATCAGGAACCCAAAGCAACAAAAGCTGTCCCGGAATTTTCAAGGAGATTCGATTATGATGTGGGCTGCATTTTGTTACTATGGAAAGAGTCCCATATGCTTTATATCGCACAAGATGAACTCCGACCTATATGTAGAGCTATTGGATTGTCATCTAGTTACGTTTGGAGAGGATATGTGTGGCGATTCCTGGACATTTCAGCAGGACAAGGCGCCTATTCACCTATCCAGGACATCCAAAAACTTTTCCGATGAGCGTAACATACCGCTTTTAATGTAGCCCGACAAAAGTCCTGATCTCAACCCCATTGGGAACCTTTGGGATATCCTTGCCAGCAAGGTTTACAATCCTGGCAAAATATATGGGTCCCTAAAAGAGTTGAAGGACGCAATTGTGACGGAGTGGGCGAAATTGGATGAAACACTCCTTGAAAGTCTAATTAATTCTATGCCAGGTCGCATATTAAAAGTTATTAACAATAATGGGGGACAAATTTAGTATTGAAACATAAAAAGTACCTATGAAAAACTTTTTTTTTATTTTGATATTAATTTAATTTAAAAATACAAAAAAATCCTTTTCTGAAAAATTTATATATTTACTTTGACTTAATTAAGTTTAATATAAAAAAAAAAATTAACTTATAAAAGCAGCGCTTTTTTTTCAATCAAGATCCATAAGTTAAGATAAGTTGACTTTTTTCGCTGGCGCAAATTTAGCTAACATTTTGCAATTATAGGGTATCTACCAATTGTCTTCTCATCTAATTATCAATAATAATTTGCAGTCACAGTACACATATACATACACACATACATGTATGTATGTAAGTTCATATGCTGTGGACATGATAGAGAAAGAGAGAGACAGATTGAGATTGATTCATATTCACATTTCATGCATGTAAAACTCGTTTGAAGTTGAAATGTATTGTGCACGATGTGGCAACGCTGCGCCCCAATGGCAACAGCAGCAGCAGCAGCGAAGCCAAAAGCAACAACAATACATGTACATGAACATGACGAATACTGATGTTTGCCTGTGTGTGACTGTGTGAAACGAACATAGGGTAAAAATAAGCGAACCACAAACAGTCAACAGCTACAGAGCTAAATTGCAGCTGCTATACGCGTCGCCGACGACGACGAATAGGGTAAGTAAAAAGGCAGCAACAACAACAAAAAGCGAATCATGGGCGCAAAGCGAAAATTACGATAAACCGAGGCAAAAAGACACAGATGGCAAAAACGAACGAATGCGAACGGCAACAACGAGCGTACATACATTGAGTATTGAGTATGTATGAATGCAAGCATACGAAGTGGGAGCGATAAACTGCCAGGGGCGTTGGGGGAACAGGGACAGCACTATATGTACATACATTTGTACATTGATAGATGGCTGATGTACATACATATACATATACATACATACTAGGGATGTTGATTATTTTTTTTTGATTTTTATCAATATCGATATTTTCATACGAATAATAATTTATTTTATTTTTATTTTGACAAAACATATCATATCGATAATATAATTTTGATATTATCGTGAGAAAAAATAGCGCTCAAATCTATCGATATGTTATAATTTGATCAACAACCCTATTGTACATATGTAGTATGTATGTACACTGTCTATATCAGCTAGTAATTATTATATTTCCATTTGTTGTAGTTGGCTTATAAATGAATACAAAAAAAAAAAGAAACTACAACAAACAGTTGAAATAAGTAGAATCCATGAGACAGACGGATGCCACCCCTATATGCACGCTGACGCCGACGCCGCTGTCAGAGCAACTGGCAGCGCCGCCTCGCCGCTTGTAGCGAACAGCGACAAGCATTGAATACGAATGAACGTTCGAAAGTGGAAACGACGATAAAGCGGTGCGCACACAGTCACAGTCGTGCGACATCAAGGGGTGCACTGCTGCTGCTGCTGCCAATTGTTGAGATACAACTTCAGTTGCCGTCATAGTTATTCGTGGCGAGTACGAGAGATAAGGCGGTTCCTGTAATTCGGAGTAATTCAATTTAACAAACTGCAGCTGCATCCTTTTTTTTTTTTGATTTTCGTTTGCTTGTTTGTTTTCGTACTTTCGGCCCGCCCCCCACTCGTCGGCGCCACTGGGCATTGGGAAGCAGAGGCAGCGACTACTGCTAGCTTTATTGCTGGCTGCGCTCTCTCTCTCTGGCTGTGGCTTTTGCTCTGGCTGTTTGGCTGACTGCCTCGCTGTGGACAGAACGAAAGACAGGCGGCAACTAAAAGCGGCGGTCGCAAGCGAAATTGTTTAATATTATAAAAATATACAGATATACACAGGCGACGCGCGACGTACTACAACTATAATAATATAAGCATAAACATACATAATAATACAAACAACAACAACAACGATACGGAGAGCGTTTCTACATATACAATTTATCATTTTTTTTTTAAATAAAAAAAAAAACCCCCAAAGGTAAGCAGCAGCTGCAATTCTCGCATAACGAATATAATTCACGTTCGCGTTTCGCATTCGAATTTCGTATTTCGCTTGGTGGCCTCTTGACTCCGAATTCGAAACCGAGTCGGACAAACAAACAGCTCTCAAACTCAAACTGTAGCTGAATGATTGTTATGTTTTAGTTGTTAGTTGTGCAAAACGCGCTTCGTATTTGTTTTATGCCATTTTTCAAAATATATACAATATAAGAAAAGAAATTTCGTTGCCCCGTTTTGTGTATGTGTGTGTGTGTGTGCGTGCCTGCCTGTCAGCCACTGTATGTATGTAAGTATGCGTGCCTGCTGTGCATGACCGTTGTGTGTATGTGTGAGCGAGTCATTGTATGTGTGTGTGTGCATGTTTGCTTGCATGTGTGCGTGCGAAAGACCGACAACGACGACGACTAAAAAGAACCCGACTGACTGTTGGTGCGGACTGCGACTGCGACGGAGAGTAAAAATTCGATTCGATTTGCTGCTGTGCCCTGAAAAATTGCAAATTGCAAATGAAATGTGCTTAACGGTATTGCAAATGCTCGCAAATTGACAAAACGAAGAAACAAACAAAAGCGAACAGTGAAAGTAATTAAAATTTGTTGTTTAAGAAAATTCTCTCTCTCTTAATATCATTAGACTCTCGTCAAATGTTAACTGTAAAATGCTAATTTGTGCTCTTTTTGTGTTGCCTGCTCTGCTTCTTCTATTTTCATGACAACGTTTTCGCCGGCGATGAACCAACCAACCAACTAACTAACAACAACAACAATAATAATAATAATAATATTACAAAACAACAATTATTGAATTATTGTTATCGATAGAAGTTGGGATAAAACGTATATACATATATACTACTACTATCCGCTATCCGCAGATTATCCGGTTTATCCAGGCGAACAGAGTAATCGATCAACGATAATCGACAATCGATCAACCGATTCGATCCGAACCGATCGTCACAATGTCGAACGGCAAAGCGACGGCATCGTTCTTTGAGAATGGCAGCACCACACAGTTTGAATACTGTTATAAACTCTATCCGGAGGTTCTCAAAATGAAGGCGGAGAAGAGGAGCAAGAAGCCGCAGGAGCTAATCCGTTTGGATCAATGGTTTCAAAACGAATTGCCCGTGCTGATCAAGGCGCGAGGGAAGGACGCGCATTTGGTCTACGATGAATTGGTGCAGGCAATGAAATGGAAACAATCGCGTGGCAAATTCTATCCACAATTATCGTATCTGGTTAAGGTCAATACACCACGTGCCGTCATCCAGGAGACCAAAAAGGCATTTCGCAAGCTACCAAATTTGGAGCAAGCGATAACAGCTCTATCGAATCTTAAGGGTGTCGGCACAACGATGGCATCCGCTTTATTGACCGCTGCCGCACCAGATTCGGCGCCCTTTATGGCCGATGAATGCTTGATGGCCATACCAGAGATCGAGGGCATTGATTATACGACCAAGGAATACCTCAATTTTGTCCAACACATTCAATCGACGGTCGAACGTTTAAATGCCGAAGTCGGCGGGGAGACGCCGCATTGGTCGCCGCATCGTGTCGAATTGGCATTGTGGTCACACTATGTGGCCAATGACCTCAGTCCCGAGCTATTGGAGGACATGCCACTGCCGGGAGCTGCTGTCAATAATTCCAATTCAAATTCAAACAACATCAATAATACAAATGGCAGCCTCACTCTCAGTCTGAGCAGCAAGAGCAAAGTTATCGATAACGATGACACCAACGATGGCGTCGCTGTCGATGTCGATGACGAAAGTCTGGGAGCAGGTAAAATGCACAATAATTCAGATCATTCACTCGTTACCCGTTACCCGATATCCGTTACTTGTAGAGCAATAAATATGGAGATATATCCAATCTTTACAGTTAGTCAATCAAGTATTTTGACAACATCAAAAATTCGCATAGTTTTTTATGTTTTCCCTTTTAAAACTTGTTACTTTCACCATCTGTTAAAAATAAAGTTAGGAAATTTTGAATAGAAATTAGGAACAAACTAAGTTATATTTATTAGAATTATTCAGCTCGAATAATTAAACCTTATTCTTTATTTGGTTGTCTTTGCTTCATATCTTCTGCAAGTATCACAATGAGAAATTAAACAAGAATCCA
The DNA here is from genome assembly GCA_035042165.1 of Drosophila kuntzei. Classification (NCBI taxonomy): domain Eukaryota; kingdom Metazoa; phylum Arthropoda; class Insecta; order Diptera; family Drosophilidae; genus Drosophila; species Drosophila kuntzei. The sequence continues at coordinate 1,666,458 of JAWNLU010001422.1, forward strand.
TAAAAAATATATTTTAAATTAAGATATAGCGAACATTTCTGATTTTGTCAAAACACTTTCTTGAGTAACTGTATATATTCGGATCTCAGCGACTCTAAGAGGTAGACACACCAAATTTAGTATGAAGATTTCTCTATATTCTAAATACTAAAATCTTAAATTTCGGCACATACGATAACTTTCGTAGTGCCCATTGAAAATTTCATAAGTTTTTGCAAGATTTTAAGAGCTAGTGACTCCAAATTTGGTTTTGAATTTTTTCCACCTTTATCTCCAGCATCTATACTAAAAAACAAAAGAGCCTTCCAATTCCGAGAGCTCCGGACGAATTTAACAATAGTTTTGACTATTTTATGCTTTGTGCCTTGGGGTCTAAAATTCATAGATAATATTAATATACAAGTTAAATAAAATTGGTACATTTTATTTGATACCTTATCTTTTTATTTTGCATATTTATTTTTAAGTTATAGTTGCTTTGGTTCTTAGAACAAGTTCAAAAATAATAAACAAGCTTCAATTAAACATTTCTTATATATTTTAATAAAAAATAATTTTCATTGAATTAAAATATTTTGAGAAAAACTATAAAGGAACACGTGTAAATTTGTATGTTGGCAGAACACTTGCTTGACTAACTGTATAGTTCATTTAGCAGTCTATATAAATTGAGTAACGGGTATTTAAGAGTCGGGTTGACTCTCGACTATAAATATCTTGTTTGTTTTTTGAAAATTGAATTAATTGTTGATTGTTGTTGTTTAGGTGGACGCAACACGGCTACAGAATCGGAGACGGATAATGAGAATACAAATCCCATTGCCTTGTTGCCACTCAATTCGGATACGGATACGGATACGGCCAAGATGAACAGCAACAGCAACAATAATAGCAACAACAACAACAACACTGCCGCTTTGCAAGATGGCGATTCGAATTTTGTATCGAATGATTCCACCTCACAGGAGGAGCCGATTATTGATGATAATACCACACAGACCACGGCCACAACCACATCGACAGAGGATGGCGAACCAATTGGCGGTGGCTCCGATTCGGAGAGCAATCTCGAGTTGTTGGCCCCCACACACAACAACAACAAGTTGAACAACAATGGACAGAAAACAGCTGGTGGAGCAGGAGAAGGAGCTGTAACAACAGGAGGAGCTGTAACAACAGGAGGAGTAACAGAAGGAGCAACAGGAGGAGCAGCAGGAGGAGCAACAGCAAAAGTTGCTGCTGCTGTTGCTGCTGCAGCCAATGGCAATGGCAATGGTGTGTTAACGTTGGAGACAGCGGCGTCGGCATCGGCATCTCTGCCAGATGAAGATGATGATGAGGAAGATGAGGATGATGACGAAGAAGATGAGGATGATGATGATGATGACGATGACGATGAGGAGGATGTGGATGATGAGCTAGAGGCTGATGAGAGCAACAGCAGCAGCAGCAATATGCGCAACAATAAGCTGCAACAATTGCAGACAGTAGTGGAAGCGAAAGCGACAGCGCCATCTATTGGACAGAAGCGTACTGCGCTGCATTGCGATATGGAGGCGGCAGCGTCAGCAGTGGGAGCAGCAGACAAATCGTCGCCGGAACTTAAGAAACTGCGCAGCGACTGAGCTGCAACTGAGCAGCAGCTGTTAACTGGTGGAAAGAAGACATATGTATGTAGTGCAGTTGTCCGAGTCGACGTCGACACTGAGAGCAAACATTACCTACACACTTTGCCACAACAACATTCAAGAAATTTTACTATTAAGCAAAAAACAAAAAGAAAACATACAAAAAAACAACAACTAATTATACATATAATATATAATATAATATATACAAAACAACATATATAAAGAGAAGCAACACACACACACACACACACACACATACCCCAAACACACACACACCCACATCCACACACAAACAATAAGCAAATAGCAAGGAGTTGAAGAAGAAGCAGCACAGCAATTGCACACATACTAGCATAACGTAACGTAAGCATAACAGATGAAGAAGAAGAATCGCATAACGGAGTCACAGCAAAACCATTTCACGTAACACACAAACACACACAGCAGCAAACAAAAACAAAAATACTTAGAAACATAGTGCGAGCGCGAAATTTGAGGATATACATTGATGGATGGATGAACGAGATGGAGATAATGTGTGCAAAATGAAGAATAAGAAAAATAGCCATATAGCAGAAGAAGAAAAAAGTCAACAACAATTTGGAAGCAGCGATAAAACATAAATTAAATTAAATGGAGAACATGAGTAACGAAAAGCAAATACAAATACATACATACATACATAGTAACTATTAAATCAGAACAAACAAAAATTGATATTTTTACACAGTCAAATGAAACAAAAACAAAACAGAAAACGAAATGAAATGAAATGAAATGAAAAAAACAAAGTCAACATTTAAATATATAAAAAATTTACAAATGCCGCAGTTGCCCACTACATACAAGAAACGGATGATAAAAACAATAATTATAATAAAAAACGTAATTTATATAAGTATTTAAATTTAACAATAAATCAAAAACTTGTCGCATCAAATTCAGAGATCATCGTCACCCCGCCCCCCCGTCCTTCGTCGGCTTCGCTTCGATTAATCGGTACACGCGCTCTCTCTCTTTTTCTCTCTCTCACCACCGCCACAACAACAACACACCCCCCTTCTCACACATACATCCACGCACACTCATGGAAAAAACAAAAAGCAAAATACAAAACAACAACAACAACACACTCATTGCAACAATACGAAATTTTTTGTGGTCGTAATTGTAATAATATAATTTATAATTTATGTGTACGACGTTTTTTTTAATACTATATATAATACTGAATTTTTTATAATTTATATACGATAATAATTTTTCATTTGATTTAACAAAAACCGAAATTTTAATAGCATTAAAAGCATTCGCGGATAACTATTTACATTCCGGCTGCAACTGTCGTAGAGAGCGTCTTTGACATGCGCGCAATCAATCAATCGTTCACATCGATGCCAATCAATGACTCTAGGGGAGAAACAGCTCCAGTAGCAAGCAGATAAGCATCCTTGCCAGGCAGACACTTCTCAGTTCAGGATAATTTGGGGGAGTAACCGATAGTAGGCGGTTGTCACTGGCGAGAACTTGGTGTACGATAGGCAAACAAACAGACGAGGATCGGCTTCCAACGGCAACAGCCCATAGTCCTGTGGATCCTGCTTGACTTCTCCAAGTAAAGCAACAGCTGAGTTTTACTAGCAAATTTGATCTGCCAGTTTGTTGTTCTTCTTTAAGCTTTTTCTTTTTGTTATTGATTCACATTCACTGATGTTGCTATTTCGCTTTCACTAGTCACATTCAAAAGCAACGCAACACAGCTAGTTCTCTCTCACTCTCTCTTATTCATTTTTCTATAACAACCAGCAGCTACGATTTCCGCTATGTTGCTGTTTCGCTTCCACTCGTGACTTTCACAAGCTCTTTCTCGGTCTCTCTTAATTCACTTTTTCTTGCAAACGTTCGTTTGTTTGCTGCGATTTCAGGATTTCTGAGCGCCTGGTTCGCATTTTTTTGTCGCCGATGACGAAAACCACATTTAGAAGAAAAAAGACCACTTTTAGGCGAAAATCCATTTTCAGGACTTTTATTTGCAGAATTATCCTTTTTATGAACATTTCTGAATTTTAAAGCTAATTTTAACTAATTTTGAATTAAAAATTTACATCAAAAATTAATTTTGTTTCAAAAAAAGAGCAAAAATTAACAAAAATTTGAATCGCGCGCCTGTTCGAAAAAAGAGTCTTCTGTCAGCACTAGCAGTGTTGGCAACTTAGCTTTTTTCCGCCACATCTGGAGTTCTAGCTCTTTCTAAGTTAAAAAAACTACTAGAATATTTTAAATTATTACCACTAGATTACTGTTGTATATAGTTGTAATATAATATATATAATCTAAAGTCAACCTAAGAAGTATAAAAACTTTTTATCTGGCTTTCTTCTAGATTTTCCAGTTTTTGTTAGCTATTTTTAAATGTTCACAAAGCTTTTTCGGGTCCTGAAGAGTTGGCAGCACTGCATTTGGCGCTGATTTCATATCGCGTTGTTCAACGGTTATCGACCTGGTCGATAAATTAATCTGCCAGCCTCCACTTGTAAACGATAACAAGAGTTTTGTGTATCGTGCGAATAAATTTGGATTCTAAGCGGATACGTGTCGTTGCGGTTTCTGAGTTTTTCTAATTATGTACGGTTAGCAGTAAAATATTTTCGAATTGTTAGTATGCAAAGTATTACTAAGTGCAAATTGGCATTTTTAAATGTTTCGCAACGTTTGATTGATTTGCCATATCGATATGCACAGTAAATACTCAAAAAAGTAAATGCCGATATTAAGAATAGTTCTGCTTATCGGCACAATGACATATCGATAGCATAGCTGCATCCCTAGTTTGGTATTTTGTTATTTATTTATTTGCAAAAAATAGAAAGAAGAAAGGAAATTGAAGAAACTTGCTAAATTGTTAGCAATGAAGTGTCGCGCAATTTGCAACTGCAACATGCCGCCAAGCAGCAGCTAAACTATGTGACTATGCGACAAAAACGGCCGAAATACACGCGAACACACTGCATTTAACATTAAAGTTGTGCCACACAAAACGCGCACACACATACACAGACACACACACACAGAGGCACACATATATATATATATATAATTACAATAGGGGACACGAGGATAAGGACAAGGATTGAGGAGGCTTCAATATAGTTAAAGATAAGGGCAGTAAGCAATGTTGTTGGTGCGTCAGCTGTTTGGCTCCTCATCCAATTCATGGGTACGCGCACTGATCATCTTTGTGCTTGCGTGGGCGGTTCTCGTCTATGTATTTGTGCTCAAATTAACAAACACACAGCAAACACAGGCTGGAGGAGGAGGAGGAGCAGCAGCAGCAGCAGGAGGAGGAGGAGCACAGGGATTGTCATCGTTATCAGGCAGTGATAATGAGTTCAATGCACGTCGCATCAATCAAGCGCTGCAATTGCTGGAGCACACAAAACAACGTAACGAGGAGCTCAAACTGCTCATCGATGAGCTGATGAGGTACGTCTAAATCAACCCCCCCCCCCTCTCCACACTCCCCACCAACCCCAAAACACGCCACAAGCAGCTTAACCCCCCCTCCCCTCCCCTTTCAATCCGCCTTGTCAACATGCTCCCCTTCATTTCATCTCGCATTAATTCGCTCTATTCATATGCAAAAATTAACCACGTTCATTCATGTCATAAAACGCTCGCGAGGAATTACACATCATTACCTCCCACACACACACACACACACTCTCTCTCTCTCTCTCTCTCACACGCACACACACACTCTCTCTATAAAAATGTCGACAATTAATGCGAAGAATATCAAAATTAGGAATACTAAATTAGGAGTAATTTTATTATGATATAACAATTAGGTATAATCTTATTAGGATATACAAATTAGGAAAAGAAAATTAGAAATATTATAAAGAATTGAGAATGGGGCACCAAAATTAGGAATACTAAATTAGGAGTAATTTTATTATGATATAACAATTAGGGTTCCAAAATTAGAAATAATGTTACTTGGATATAAAAATTAGGAAAACTTAATTCGGTATAATGTTATTAGGATGTAAAAATGAGGAAAAGAAAATTAGATATATTATAATGAATTAAGAATGGGGCACCAAAATTAGGAATAATTTTATTAGAATGAACAAATTAGAAAAACTAAATTAAAAATAATGTTATAAGGAAAAAAAGTTTAAATATAAGGAAATAAAAATTAGGGAACCAACATGAGGAATAATTGTATTAGAAAGTAAAACTTTGGAATAATCTTATTAGAATATAAAAATTAGAAAATCCAAATTAGGAATAATATCAGGAAATATAAATTAGGGAATCAATATTATTAATAATTTTATTGGAATATTAAAATAAGGATATCAAAACTAGCATATAACAAATTTAAAGAAAAAGGCCGGAAAATTTGAAGAAAACTAAAGTTGGCAAATTGGCGAAATTGTTAATTAGAAAACCAAAGTAAGAAATAATATGAGAAAATTACATATAAACAAAAATCAATTGAGAAGAGACAAACTAGAAAAAGGCAAAATCAAAAATATTTTTATTAAAAATCGTGTGAAATGATTCTCAAAATTAATAAAATGTTATCATTTTGAGTTTTTATGATAGAGATGTTTCCTAAAATGTTTGCTCTCTATTTTATGCCTTCTTGTTTTTAATGTTTGATTTTAAGTTTTGTTTAATTTTTTAAATCTTTAAATAATATTTGGAGTCCATATGCTTATTTTAATGTAAATGAAATTTGATTTGCTTGATTTATGATTTATTTTTTTCATGTTTTCTTTTTATTTTGTTCTTCCTTTTTTTTTGTTATCTTTCTCCGAATATTTAACAAATTTCCTAATTAATGTTTTCATTTCTCTCCATACTTATTTTGGTTCTCTTTGTTAATGTTTAAATAATAGATTTTTCGTAATTTTCTCCGAATATTCAATGCATTTTCTAATTAATGTTTCATTTATCTATTCATGTGGCTCTTTCTGTAATTCCGAATATATTTTTATTCGGAATCAGTGTAGCCAAGTGTTGTTCACGGCCTAAAATAGCGATATCCACATTTAAAAATAGCTAGAAAAAGCTAGGAAGTCTACAAGAAAGCCAAAGAAAATGCTATTTTGGTATTTAGGTTGATTTTATAAACTGCATTCCTTGAAAATAGTCAAATTTGTTTGAAAATAATAATTTAGAATATTTCCAGTAGTTTTTTAAAATTAAAAAATAGCTATAATTCCCGCTAGCCGCTATTTTAAAATGTATTCGGCATTTTCCAATTGGAAAACGCTAAATCTAGCGGGAAACTAGCTAAATTGACAAACCGAATCGGAATCCGAATGAGATTCCCTCACACACACACACACAGACACACGCACACACATACAGACACACACACTCACACAGAGATTCGTTTTTTCTTGGATATTTCCCAATACAGTGAGCAGCTGGATAAACAGAGCGCCATGAAACTAATCCAAAGACTGGAGAACGATGCACCAAATGGAAAGTTGGACTCCAATGTGGATGATACGCTCTTTGAGATGGTGCCAGCGGACTCGGATATGGGCAATCATGGCCTGGATCGTCTGGCCGGTCTGGAGGACTCCAGGTTCAACTCGGAGCTGCATGGACAGGCGGGTGTGGAGCCTAGTTTGGAATACGAGCTGACGCGACGTCGTGTGCAGACGAACATTGCCGAGATTTGGAATTATTTCAGCAGTGAATTGGGCAAAATTCGCAAATCTCTGGCAACTGGAGGAAATGCCAATGCCAATCCCAATATCAATTCCCATTCCAATTCCAATCTCAATGCCGAACTGGAGGAGTCCATACAGCAGGTGCTGTTGCAAGGTGCCGAGCACAAGAGATCACTCCTGAGCGACATGGATCAATTGCGTCGCGTCGATGGCTACGAAACGTGGCGACATAAGGAGGCCAATGATCTCAGTGATCTTGTCCAGCGGCGTCTGCATCATTTGCAGAATCCCACCGATTGCGACAATGCCCGCAAATTGGTCTGCAAACTGAACAAGGTCTCTAAAACTAAACTGAACATCAACTTGAAGTCCAACATCAAGATCAAGATTAAGTTTAAGCTTAAGCTCAAGATTCAGTTCAATTTGTGTTTCTCCTTTCGCTGTTTACTCCTTTAATTGTTTAATAACTTTTTCAATTGTTAACTATTTCCACATCCATCTATTAGCATGTGATTCCATTTGTTTTTTCCTTTTCTTTCACTTTTTAATTTACTTTTTACTTTACTTCTCACTTTCTCTCTCACTCTCTCTCTCTCTCTCTCTCTCCTTGTACATCTTTTAACCATCTTCATCGATTTGCATGTGATTTCTTTTGTTTTTTATTCCTTTTTAATTTATTTATTTTTTCCCTTTGTTTAGTCTGGGAATCCCCTCATCAAATTTTAAACGAAGCTTTGCTTTATCTCTCAGTCTCTTTCTCTCTCACTCTCTCTCTCTCTCCCTGTCCTTTACCATTTGTTTACTATCTTCATCTTCATTGACTCACATGGGATTTAATTGATTTTTTATTCCTTTTTAATTTATTTATTTATTCCCTTTGTTTAGTCTGGGAATCCCCTCATCAATTCCCTATCTCTCTCACTCTCTCTTTCTCTCTCCTTTTTCATTTGTTAACTATCTCCATCTTCATCTACTGGCATATGATTTCATTTGCTTTTTCCTTTTTTAATTTATTATTTCTTTTTGTTTAATCTGGGAATTCCCTCATCAACTTTTAAATGAAGTGTTGCTTTCTCAGTTTTCCGTCTCCCTCTCTCTCTCTCTCTCCTCTCTCTCTCTCTCTTAATCTATTGCAATTTACATTTATTAACTATGTAGAATTAATTCTTCAACTCGCTTTTATTTATTTATTTATGCATCTTTATCGACTTGATGTTTATTTTTATTTTATTTCCTTTTCTCTTCCTTTCTCGCTCCTCTTTCATTTATTTTTTCTTACCCATTTTGTTAATTCTATGAATTTTCCTTTTTCTCTCTCCTTGATTCGAGTTTTTTTTAGTTTCTTTCTTATTATATTTCAACTCTTTAATATATTCATGTTTTTCTTTTGTGAGTTGGAGGTATTTCTTCCCAATATTTCTTCGATTTACTCCTTAAGATTCTTCTCTTCTCCAACTCTGTTAAAGAGTTGAAACTTTTCCTATTTCTTTTTTCTTTAATTTATTTTCTTGTATATTGTCTCCTAATTAATTTTCCCTTTTCTTCTTTTAACTCTTAAAAATTCCCTTTCCAATCTCTCTTTGATTGATACTCAATAATTTAATTAATTTTTATATATTTATTAATTTGCTTAATTAATTTATTTATAATTTTCTTTGATTTATTTAACTAATTTATTTATAAGAATCTTCCATTCTCCCTTCTCTCTTCAATCTCTTCAGTCTCTCATCACGATTGTAATTTCGGTCTCCTAATTAATTTTCCTATTTCTTCTTTTAACTCTAAATCTCTTTGATTGACTCCCATTAATTGTATTGTTATTTATTTATTTAACTAATTTAATTTATTTATAAGAATCTTCCATTCTTCCTTCTCTCTTCAGTCTCTCAATTCGTTTCCTAATTAATTTTGTCTCCTAATTAATTTTCCTTTTTCTTCTTTTAACTCTAAATCTCTTTGATTTACTCCTATTTATTTATTTAACTAATTAATTTTATTTATAAGAATCTTCCATTCTCCCTTCTTCAATCTCTTCAATCTCTCATCACGATTGTAATTTCGGTCTCCCTGTTTTTTTTTGATTTGCAGGGATGTGGATACGGATGCCAACTGCATCATGTGGTCTATTGCTTTATTGTTGCCTATGCCACGGAGAGGACACTGATATTGAAGTCCCGGGGATGGCGTTACCACAAAGGTGGCTGGGAGGAGGTCTTCCGTCCGGTGTCGAATAGTTGCCATGATGCGGGCACTTCGAATGCCTATAATTGGCCTGGTAAACCGAATACTCAGGTCTTGGTGCTGCCCATCATTGATTCGTTGATGCCACGTCCTCCATATCTGCCACTGGCTGTGCCCGAGGATCTGGCGCCTCGTCTCAAGCGTCTTCATGGTGATCCCATTGTCTGGTGGGTCGGACAATTTCTCAAATATCTATTGCGTCCACAGACGGCGACACGAGACTTTCTCAACTCCGGCATGAGGAATCTCGGCTTTGAGCGTCCCATTGTGGGGTAAGTTTTGATTTTGAGAAGACATTTCAATTGCAGTAGAGTTAAAACATCAGAGAAACTTGTAGCATCTACACCAAAAGAGCTAGACACTCTACAACATCCACACTTTTAAAATTAGAACTCTTTTTATGGTGATAAACGTTTCCCTTCATTATAATTTATGATCGTAATCAATTCCATCAATATCCGATAAATAAAACTCTAGCTATGACGGTTTTAAGTTTATAAAGGAAGCACTACTTTGAAGATAGAACTCTTTTTATGGTGATACGCGTTTCATTTTATTATTATTTATGATCCTACTCAATCCCATCAGTTTTGGAAACATATGACGTTAGTTATGTCTGTTTTAAGTTCAAAAAGGAAGCACAATTTTAAGATAAAACACACTTTTTATGGTGATAATCGTTTCATTTTATTATAATCTATGATCCTACTCAATCCCATCAATATCTGATACATATTAAGCTAGTTATGCCTGTTTTAAACGTTTCCTGTTATTATTATCTATGATCCTACTCAGTCCCATCAATATCGGATAAATAAGACTCTAGCTATGCCTGTTTTAAGTTCATGAAGGATGCACTACTTTGAAGATAGACCGCACTTTTTTGTGATAAACGATTCCTTTTCTTATTAAGTATGATCCTACTCAATCCCATCAATTTTGGAAACATTTGACGTTAGTTATGTCTGTTTTAAGTTCAAAAAGGGAGCACAGTTTTTAAGATAAAACACACATTTATTGGGATAAACGTTTCCTTTCATTATAATCTATGATCATAATTAATCCCATCAATATTAGATACATATTAAGCTAGTTATGCCTGTTTTAAGCAGGGATTAAAACCGAAACGAATATCGGTTTCGGTTTCGGTTATGCTCGAATTAAGGTTTTCGGTTATCGGTTATGCAAAATCTTGGAGTATCGGTTTCGTAACGGTTATCGGTTTTTTGTAAGTTTTGGTTTAAAAATACCGCTATGGTTTCGGTTCACAAAAACATTAAAAATTTCGGTTGACCAAAATAAGAAGCGTTATTCATTGCTTTACATGAAATTAAATTTTGATTTGACCTTTGAAAATTTCGATTATTTTGATTTTACTGATTTTTAATAACTTCAAACTGCCATAACTTTGTCAAAACTCAATCAATTTCCATGCGCAATTTAAATTTCATCAAAATTTTACCTCTAAATTCGTTCTGCATTTAAATTTTGTTGATTTTGAAAATTCGAATTTTTTCGAAAAAATCAAAAAAGACAAAGGGGTAACACTGTAAATTTTCAAAAAAATTCGATTTTCAAAAAATTTTAAAAATGAACAAAATTTAAATGCAGAACGAATTTGAAGGTAAAATGTTGATCAAATTTACATGACAAATGGAAATTGATTGAGTTTTGACAAAGTTATGGCAGTTCAAAGTTATTAAAGTAACCGAAATTAATTCTTATAAATGAACCGGTTACTAAACGGTTATTTCGGTTTTAAGAGTTACGGTTTATGGGTTTCGGTACAGCGGAAAACATTTTTCGGTTACGGTTTCAGTTACGGTTACAAATTTCAATCGGTTTTCACCGGTTAAAGGTGACGGTTTCGGTTAAGGTTTTAAAATCTGATATTAAGAAAACAAATCTGAAATAATTTGTATTTCGAAATCTATAAATAAATATTTAAATTTAATTATTATTTTGCACTTTTTAAATCAAAATTAAAAAAAATAAGTGTTATTTCGTAACTTTTGATTAATAATTTGGAAATAATTGTAAGAGTTTAATTTGAATTTAAATTTTTCAAATTATAAGAATTAAGATGCTTGATTGAAATGGAGTAAAGGGTATGTGTGAGTCGTGGGGACTCGACTGGGGACTGGGGACTGAGTGTTGAGTTGCGATGTGTTTTGAATGGATTTTCGCCGTCATTTCGTCATTCCAGGGTGCATGTGCGGAGGACAGACAAGGTGGGCACGGAGGCGGCGTTCCATGGTATTGAGGAGTACATGACGCATGTGGAGGATTATTATCGGACGCTGGAGATGAACGGTAGCAGCGTGGTGCGTCGCATCTTCCTCGCCTCGGATGATGCCCGAGTTATTGAGGAGGCACGCCGAAAGTATCCACAATATCGGATCGTTGGGGATGCGGAGGTTGCCCGGATGGCAGCCGTATCCACACGTTACACGGATACGGCATTGAATGGCATTATATTGGATATACATTTGCTATCGATGTCGGATCATTTGGTGTGCACATTCTCATCGCAGGTCTGTCGCGTTGCCTACGAGATCATGCAGACCATGTATCCGGATGCGGCCTATCGTTTCAAATCCCTCGACGATATCTACTATTACGGCGGACAGAATCCGCATAATCGTCGCGCTGTCATCGCCCACAAGCCGCGTTCCCACGACGATCTCCAGCTGAAGATCGGGGATCTTGTCTCGGTTGCCGGCAACCATTGGGATGGCAATTCCAAGGGGAAGAATACCCGTACCAATCAGGGCGGACTCTTTCCTCCTTCAAGGTCGTCGACAAGGTCGAAACCGCCCAGTTGCCCGTCTATGCGGGCGTCTAAAATCGTTATCGTTATCGTTATCGTTATCGATTACGTTATCGAAACAAACTTAATTCCTATGAATCTTTCATATCCGAGAAATCGGAACAAACTTAATTCCTATGAATCTTCATCAATTTTCAACACTTCTCTATTTGATATTGATTTCAAATATTCTTTCTCTCTGTATCAAATTCGAATCTCAGACAAATTTTTAAATTTACAACAACAACAAATTAAAAATTAAAAAAAAAACAATTCTCTCGCTATCTCGAATTGTGAATCTTGAATCTCGAATCTCGCGAAGCCAACAACAAAAAAAAAAGTGCGTTGAAAACTGTTTTCAAATTTGTTGCCTGTTTTCGAAAAGCCCAAGAAGTTAAAAAATACAAAATAATGTTGACAACACAAACCGTAATGAATATATGCATATAGAAATATAGAAATATATTAATATAAATATATCTATAAATATAAATATATAAATAAATATATATAGTATATGTTTAAGCATGCATGTAGGATTCAAATACGCGCAATATAGTTTATCCTTTGTAACATAGACAAAAACAAACAAAACAAAACAAAACAAAAAATATGAAATAAATAGTAAAGTTTTAATTTTAAACACACAGTTAATTTTGAAGCGTTGTAGTTTGGATTCTTTTAATATCTGGAGAAGTCTTATCAGTTTTATGCAAACCGATCAAAAACTGAATCCCCAGTGGATCTAAAAAAAAACTGAAGAAATTTATAATTTCCTAAAAATTTAAACAAACAAAAAATCACCAAATACAATTTAGTTTTAAAATTTAATATCGTGAGACATTGGAGGGACTCGATTTTAATGTCTGTTACAGGGATTAAAACCGAAACGAATATCGATCGGTTTCAGTTATGTTTTCGGTTATGCTCGAATTAAGGTTTTCGGTTATCGGTTATGCAAAATCTTCCAGTATCGGTTTCGTAACGGTTATCGGTTATTTATTAGTTTCGGTTTAAAAATACCGCTATGGTTTCGGATCACAAAATAATATAAAAATTAAGGTTTTCGGTTGACCAAAATAAGAAGCGTTATTCATTGTTTTACATGAAAAGACTTAATGCTCTAATTAGCCTGGAAAATAATGTTATCTGGTTATTGAAATGGTCCAGCGAAATGTCGATTTTATTATAATTTGACCTCATATAAATTTGGTTCATTTGGTTTGCAAATTCCGATTATTTTGATTTTACTGATTTTTAATAACTTTGAACTCTCATAACTTTGTCAAAAATCAATCAATTTTCATGTGTCATGTAAATTTGATCAAAATTTTACCTCTAAATTCGTTCTGCATTTAAATTTAGTTGATTTTGAAAATTCGAATTTTTTCGAAAAAATCAAAAAAGACAAAGGGGTAACACTGTAAAATTTCGAAAAAATTCGATTTTCAAAAATTTTTCAAAATGAACAAAATTTAAATGCAGAACGAATTTAAAGGTAAAATCATGATCAAATTTACATGACAAATGAAAATTGGTTGAGTTTTGACAAAGTTATGGCAGTTCAAAATAACCGAAATTAGCCCTTATAAATGAATCGGTTACTAAACGGTTATTTGAAAACGGTTAAATTATTTTCGGTTGCGGTTTCAGAGACTCAAAGTCTGGAATTTAGACTCTGAACTAATAAAATAAGAGGATTTGACAGACAGATACTTATGTAATGTAATAATTCTTGGGATAAAAAAGGGATACTTTTTGATATTGTTTACAATCATATTATTTGCATAATATTACTATAAAATGGCATTATTAAGTTTACGGTAGTGAAATTGTAAGTAATCATAATCAGAATCGATTTCATCGATCTCTAACGGCCCAAACGAAACATTTAACTTTGGATGCTGGAAATACGAAGGAAACAGACGCTCGATTTTCACAGGGACATGGAAATGAAGGTTTAGAGTTGTAGTTCGCATATTCAAAGCATTTTCCATGTCACATCTGTCTGAGGAAAAGAAGACTTCATCTAGCTTCATGTTCGACATGTTCAAGATCCTCAGAGATGGACAACAAATGACAATTTTCCACAGCTCAATTTCCGACTCGAAAAACTCGACATTTGTTAAATCAAGACGTTCCATTTGGGCCAAAGACGTTATCAATTGTTCTAGATCTCGACTAATGATTACATCGTGATTTACTTCCTTTACAATCAATCGACGTAGGTTTATCAATTTTTGGACATCGTCAAGTTCGTCCAAATAAACGCACTTCAAAGTAATTTGCTCAATATCCTCGGCACGCTTTTGAATTCGACGACTTAAGCTGATATTATCGGAGGAGCGCATGCCAAGTGCTTGAAGATTGGGCAAATATATCAACATATCAAATATCTCATCACTAAGGTCTTCTTCCCAAATGAACAGTTCTTCCAGCATCCGAAATCCGCCGTTTTCTATCGCCAATTCAATTTTCTCGTAATCGGGACAACATTGGGATACATCCAGTTTTCTCAAATCCATCCAATCCAATCCATCAAAGTGAATTATACCGTTGGCCCCCAATGCTATTCTCAATTGCTGCAGTCCCGGAAAGATCTTCACCATTAATTGTGCTACTGGATTCGAATCATTGCCGTGTAATCTCCGTTTCTCATCGCTGTTGCAGAAGATCGTCGAGTATTCCAGAGATCTCATCATCGGAAACTCGTACTCCGTCCAACATTTGAGTCTGGCCGGTGTCACATCGTGTAGAACCAACTTTTCGACCGTTGGACTAATGCTGGACAGCAAATTATGCAATAGTTCTGGTTTCTTTTCGAAAAATTGAAAGTCAGGCGACGAGAATCCGAATCGGCGCTGTTGCCAAAGAAATCCGAGAATCGACGCCCAACGATTTGTTGCAGATGCATCTGCTTTCGTTGCCTCGAATAGGTTTAATTGGTCTTCAATGTCCAGATACTTGATTATAAGCAAGTAGCAGTCATCGGTGAGTGTAACCATCTTAATAAACTGAGTTTATCTTTCACATCTCTCAAGCATCAACAAATGTTTTAACTTGAAAAACATTTGTTCTTTCAGCTAGAGTTGTTCATCATAGTTCAATTGGAGGATTTAGTTCAGTAGTTCATATAGTTCATAAAGTTCATATAGTTCAATAGTTCAGTTGTTGTGTTCGTTCGTTCAGTGACTCGGATCGCAATAGATTTAGTTCGATGATTCGAGCACTGTCGATCGTTATGCTTAAAAACAGGATTAAATAAAATGCAAATGATTTAAACCAAATACAAAACATATTCATATTTTAATCAAAATAATAGGAATAATAAATAAAACATTACAAAATAAAAAAAACTAGCTCAATGTCCAAATACTTGATTATAAGCAAGTAGCAGTCATCGGTGAGTGTAACCATCTCAATAAACTGAGTTTATCTTTTACATCTCTCAAGCATCAACAAATGTTTTAACTTGAAAAACTTTTGTTCTTTCAGCTAGAGTTGTTCATCGTAGTTCAATCGGATTTAGTTCAGTATTCATAAAGTTCATATAGTTCAATAGTTCAGTTGTTGTGTTCGTTCGTTCAGTAACTCGGATCGCAATAGATTTAGTTCGATGATTCGAGCACTGTCGATTGTTATGCTTAAAAACAGGATTAAATAAAATGCAAATGATTTAAACCAAATACAAAACATATTCATATTTTAATCAAAATAATAGGAATAATAAATAAAACATTACAAAATAAAAAAAATTTGCTTTGTAAGCTACATTGCGTTATGCATAATAGGAACGTGTGTATTCGATCAGTCCAAGTTTTCCTGCCAATCAGAAATAGTGATTGTAAATAATCAGATATGTGGTAGAAAAATGCTTTTGTTTTTAAACATAACGATCGACAGTGCTCGAATCATCGAACCAGCTCTATTGGGATTCGAGTTACTGAACTAAATGACCTACAATCAGGGATTTAGTTCGTTCGTTCACTTTAAAGATTAGTTCAATTGATCTTAATCCGAACGATTTGATACAACTCTAAAATGTACAACAAGAACAACGACTGCAAATTGCAACAAATATTAAAAATGGTAAGTAAACTAAGGTAATTGTCTAATATTCTAAACTAATAAATAAATAACGAAAATAACAACACTGAAAGCGTGTAAAAATAACAGGGGAACAGAATTCAGCAGAAGGTGAAAATAGAATTTGAGCAGCAGAATCTCAAGGTCATATTTCACTCAATTTAATTAAGACTCAAATAAAGTTGATTTGCTTTCTGCTCATTTCTGTGCGCCTGGTATTTTTGTTGGTATTTTGGATTTTTTGTAGACTTTCTCTTATTTCCAAATTGTAATGCAGAATTTGGTTTATTTGAGAAATTAAAAATTTGTCGAACATTTCCGATATTTCTTTATTGTTTTTCAAATACTTTCCCCTATAAATTTCTCCAAATATTTAAAAATCTTATAGCTTGATATACAATTAACTGATTTTTATGCGGAATGTCCTGAATTCTAATGTAGATCTTATGTTGCATTAATTGAGTAATTTGCTTTTGAGTGCTGAATCCTTCCAGTAACCAGGTAGCATTAGTTTTTAATATAATAAGAGCATTAATTCATTTTTCATTTATCACATTGAATAACGCTTTTTCTTTTGTTTTTTGTCCAACAGGGAATGCATAACCATCATGGACATCAATCAGGGGCTTCCCCTCCATAAAGGCTATCGTATTACGAAACATGGCAGCTGTAAAATTAAAATCCATTTATGTTATACTCAATTTTAATTTTAATTAATACCATTATTTATATATTATCATAAATTGTTGTACATTCTCCACATCAGAAGATAAGCATAGGAATTATTTATCAATGTTATCAAGATCAATGATCAAAAATTTTAAAATTAATCAGCTCAAAATAAATAAATTTTATAGTACTTTTATAATTTAAATTATAAATTTTATAACTAATGCTAATATTAAATATTGTACATTCTTTATATATCAGAAGATAAACATAAAAAATATATAACAATGTTAGTCATTAAGGATAGGATTTTAAGAATAAAATGAGTTTAAAATTTAAAAATTCTTTCTTTTCTTTTTTACTGCAAAGGGCTTTTTTTTCAGATGGGGAAACATTTTTAAAAATTTCAGGAACTAACTGAAGAAAACCCAAAAAATACCAGGCGAACAGAATTTACAGAAGGTGGTTAGAGCAAAAAAATTTAAATTTACTTGTCGCTCAAAGAAACGCTCAAGCATTCACTAAAACAGAATGAATTTCACTCAGCTCAGCAACTCAAGGTCATATTTTCACTCAATTTAAATTTGGTTGCTTTCTACTCATTTCTGTTCGCCTGGTATTTCAGCTGGTATTTTGGCAATTTTAGACACTACGCTTCAGAAGTAAGTATACAGAAGTAAGTATTATTTCAGCTTGCAACAGCTCGATGCATCAGGAAATTCAGTAAAAATACCAGGCGAACAGAAATCAGCAGCAAGCGAAAGTTGCATATATTAAAATTTCGAAAAAATTCGATTTTCAAAAATTTTTCAAAATGAACAAAATTTAAATGCAGAACGAATTTAAAGGTAAAATCATGATCAAATTTACATGACAAATGAAAATTGGTTGAGTTTTGACAAAGTTATGGCAGTTCAAAATAACCGAAATTAGCCCTTATAAATGAATCGGTTACTAAACGGTTATTTGAAAACGGTTAAATTATTTTCGGTTGCGGTTTCAGAGACTCAAAGTCTGGAATTTAGACTCTGAACTAATAAAATAAGAGGATTTGACAGACAGATACTTATGTAATGTAATAATTCTTGGGATAAAAAAGGGATACTTTTTGATATTGTTTACAATCATATTATTTGCATAATATTACTATAAAATGGCATTATTAAGTTTACGGTAGTGAAATTGTAAGTAATCATAATCAGAATCGATTTCATCGATCTCTAACGGCCCAAACGAAACATTTAACTTTGGATGCTGGAAATACGAAGGAAACAGACGCTCGATTTTCACAGGGACATGGAAATGAAGGTTTAGAGTTGTAGTTCGCATATTCAAAGCATTTTCCATGTCACATCTGTCTGAGGAAAAGAAGACTTCATCTAGCTTCATGTTCGACATGTTCAAGATCCTCAGAGATGGACAACAAATGACAATTTTCCACAGCTCAATTTCCGACTCGAAAAACTCGACATTTGTTAAATCAAGACGTTCCATTTGGGCCAAAGACGTTATCAATTGTTCTAGATCTCGACTAATGATTACATCGTGATTTACTTCCTTTACAATCAATCGACGTAGGTTTATCAATTTTTGGACATCGTCAAGTTCGTCCAAATAAACGCACTTCAAAGTAATTTGCTCAATATCCTCGGCACGCTTTTGAATTCGACGACTTAAGCTGATATTATCGGAGGAGCGCATGCCAAGTGCTTGAAGATTGGGCAAATATATCAACATATCAAATATCTCATCACTAAGGTCTTCTTCCCAAATGAACAGTTCTTCCAGCATCCGAAATCCGCCGTTTTCTATCGCCAATTCAATTTTCTCGTAATCGGGACAACATTGGGATACATCCAGTTTTCTCAAATCCATCCAATCCAATCCATCAAAGTGAATTATACCGTTGGCCCCCAATGCTATTCTCAATTGCTGCAGTCCCGGAAAGATCTTCACCATTAATTGTGCTACTGGATTCGAATCATTGCCGTGTAATCTCCGTTTCTCATCGCTGTTGCAGAAGATCGTCGAGTATTCCAGAGATCTCATCATCGGAAACTCGTACTCCGTCCAACATTTGAGTCTGGCCGGTGTCACATCGTGTAGAACCAACTTTTCGACCGTTGGACTAATGCTGGACAGCAAATTATGCAATAGTTCTGGTTTCTTTTCGAAAAATTGAAAGTCAGGCGACGAGAATCCGAATCGGCGCTGTTGCCAAAGAAATCCGAGAATCGACGCCCAACGATTTGTTGCAGATGCATCTGCTTTCGTTGCCTCGAATAGGTTTAATTGGTCTTCAATGTCCAGATACTTGATTATAAGCAAGTAGCAGTCATCGGTGAGTGTAACCATCTTAATAAACTGAGTTTATCTTTCACATCTCTCAAGCATCAACAAATGTTTTAACTTGAAAAACATTTGTTCTTTCAGCTAGAGTTGTTCATCATAGTTCAATTGGAGGATTTAGTTCAGTAGTTCATATAGTTCATAAAGTTCATATAGTTCAATAGTTCAGTTGTTGTGTTCGTTCGTTCAGTGACTCGGATCGCAATAGATTTAGTTCGATGATTCGAGCACTGTCGATCGTTATGCTTAAAAACAGGATTAAATAAAATGCAAATGATTTAAACCAAATACAAAACATATTCATATTTTAATCAAAATAATAGGAATAATAAATAAAACATTACAAAATAAAAAAAACTAGCTCAATGTCCAAATACTTGATTATAAGCAAGTAGCAGTCATCGGTGAGTGTAACCATCTCAATAAACTGAGTTTATCTTTTACATCTCTCAAGCATCAACAAATGTTTTAACTTGAAAAACTTTTGTTCTTTCAGCTAGAGTTGTTCATCGTAGTTCAATCGGATTTAGTTCAGTATTCATAAAGTTCATATAGTTCAATAGTTCAGTTGTTGTGTTCGTTCGTTCAGTAACTCGGATCGCAATAGATTTAGTTCGATGATTCGAGCACTGTCGATTGTTATGCTTAAAAACAGGATTAAATAAAATGCAAATGATTTAAACCAAATACAAAACATATTCATATTTTAATCAAAATAATAGGAATAATAAATAAAACATTACAAAATAAAAAAAATTTGCTTTGTAAGCTACATTGCGTTATGCATAATAGGAACGTGTGTATTCGATCAGTCCAAGTTTTCCTGCCAATCAGAAATAGTGATTGTAAATAATCAGATATGTGGTAGAAAAATGCTTTTGTTTTTAAACATAACGATCGACAGTGCTCGAATCATCGAACCAGCTCTATTGGGATTCGAGTTACTGAACTAAATGACCTACAATCAGGGATTTAGTTCGTTCGTTCACTTTAAAGATTAGTTCAATTGATCTTAATCCGAACGATTTGATACAACTCTAAAATGTACAACAAGAACAACGACTGCAAATTGCAACAAATATTAAAAATGGTAAGTAAACTAAGGTAATTGTCTAATATTCTAAACTAATAAATAAATAACGAAAATAACAACACTGAAAGCGTGTAAAAATAACAGGGGAACAGAATTCAGCAGAAGGTGAAAATAGAATTTGAGCAGCAGAATCTCAAGGTCATATTTCACTCAATTTAATTAAGACTCAAATAAAGTTGATTTGCTTTCTGCTCATTTCTGTGCGCCTGGTATTTTTGTTGGTATTTTGGATTTTTTGTAGACTTCTCTTATTTCCAAATTGTAATGCAGAATTTGGTTTATTTGAGAAATTAAAATTTGTCGAACATTTCCGATATTTCTTTATTGTTTTTCAAATACTTTCCCCTATAAATTTCTCCAAATATTTAAAAATCTTATAGCTTGATATACAATTAACTGATTTTTATGCGGAATGTCCTGAATTCTAATGTAGATCTTATGTTGCATTAATTGAGTAATTTGCTTTTGAGTGCTGAATCCTTCCAGTAACCAGGTAGCATTAGTTTTTAATATAATAAGAGCATTAATTCATTTTTCATTTATCACATTGAATAACGCTTTTTCTTTTGTTTTTTGTCCAACAGGGAATGCATAACCATCATGGACATCAATCAGGGGCTTCCCCTCCATAAAGGCTATCGTATTACGAAACATGGCAGCTGTAAAATTAAAATCCATTTATGTTATACTCAATTTTAATTTTAATTAATACCATTATTTATATATTATCATAAATTGTTGTACATTCTCCACATCAGAAGATAAGCATAGGAATTATTTATCAATGTTATCAAGATCAATGATCAAAAATTTTAAAATTAATCAGCTCAAAATAAATAAATTTTATAGTACTTTTATAATTTAAATTATAAATTTTATAACTAATGCTAATATTAAATATTGTACATTCTTTATATATCAGAAGATAAACATAAAAAATATATAACAATGTTAGTCATTAAGGATAGGATTTTAAGAATAAAATGAGTTTAAAATTTAAAAATTCTTTCTTTTCTTTTTTACTGCAAAGGGCTTTTTTTTCAGATGGGGAAACATTTTTAAAAATTTCAGGAACTAACTGAAGAAAACCCAAAAAATACCAGGCGAACAGAATTTACAGAAGGTGGTTAGAGCAAAAAAATTTAAATTTACTTGTCGCTCAAAGAAACGCTCAAGCATTCACTAAAACAGAATAGAATTTCACTCAGCTCAGCAACTCAAGGTCATATTTTCACTCAATTTAAATTTGGTTGCTTTCACTATTTCTGTTCGCCTGGTATTTCAGCTGGTATTTTGGCTCTTTTAGACTCTCCAGGCTCTATGTTCTAGTGTTCAGGTTCTAGATTCTTATTTTAAGGAACTAAAATCTTATTTTAAGGAAGATAAATTCTTATTTTAGGAAGATAAATTCTTAAATTAAGGAAGATAAATTCTTATTTTAAGGAAGATAAACTCTTATTTTAAGGAAGATAAAATCTTAAATTAAGGAAGATAAATTCTTATTTTAAGGAAGATAAACTCTTATTTTAAGGAAGATAAATTCTTATTTTAAGGATGCAGTTTCTTATTTTAAGGACCTAAATTCATCATTAAGGGCCTAATTCTTATTTCTAGGGTCTAGATTCTTTTTTATAGATTCTAGGTTCTAGGTTCTAGAAAACCAAATACCAGCTGAAATACCAGGCGAACAGAAACGAGTAGAAAGCAACCAAATATTAAATTGACTCAATATATGACCTTGAGTTTCTACTGCCCACATTGAAATTGAGTGAAAATATGACCTTGAGTTTCAGCTACTCAAATATGCAACTTTCGCTTGCTGCTGATTTCTGTTCGCCTGGTATTTTTACTGAATTTCCTGATGCATCGAGCTGTTGCAAGCTGAAATAATACTTACTTCTGTATACTTACTTCTGAAGCGTAGTGTCTAAAATTGCCGAAATACCAGCTGAAATACCAGGCGAACAGAAATGAGTAGAAAGCAACAAAATTTAAATTGAGTGAAAATATGACCTTGAGTTGCTGAGCTGAGTGAAATTGATTCTGTTTTAGTGAATGCTTGAGCGTTTCTTTGAGCAACAAGTAAATTTAAATTTTTTGCTTTGTTCCTGAAATTTTTTTAAGTTCCCCATCTGAAAATAAAGCCCTTTCAGTAAAAAAGAAAAGAATTTTTAAATTTTGAATTCATTTTATTCTTAAAATCCTATCCTTAATGAGTAACATTGATCTATAATTTCTATGCTTTTCTTCTGATACATAAAAGATGTAAGTACAATATTTTGATATTAGCATAAATTATAAAATTTATAATTAAAAGTATAATAGTATTACAATCGATGTAATGTATGAAAATCGATTCAGTTTTTACAAAGTTATGCAGGTTGTAATAAGAGTAAAATCCTGAAACATGAATCTGGGAACTTTTTCAAGATAGACTAATGTTATTATTGGCTATAATTAAGAAGATAAAAGCTTGAAATCAATGCAGGAGTGTTTTTTATATTAATTTTATCACCTTTAATCGATTGAAAGTGTAAATTCAAAATTTTAATTTTTCAAAAATTTTGAAAAATGTAAAGGCTAACCCCTTTGTAATATTTTCAAAATCATAAAAAAATTTTTTGTTTCGAAAAAGCTATAATTAAATTTTATGTCAAATAAGGCATAAAATTATGAACAAAACGACTTTCCGCATTAAAATCGGTTTGGTTTTGACAAAGTTTTGACAGTTTTAAGATGGGAAAAGTTGAAATTTTATCCCATCCTTATTGATATATAGTTTCTAAGTTAATCTTCTGATATACATATAAAGAATGTACACATTTTAATATTAGCATTAGTTATACAATTTATAATTAAAATTATAAAAGTATTACAAAATGTGTTTTTATATTTTAAGCTGATTAATTTTAATATTTTTTCGATATTTTCATACTTATCCCTTAACATTTTTCCAAATACTTACGAGTAAACCATTTTCTTAAAATTGAAATTGGGAAATGAATTTCTTAATATTATCTAAGAAGATGAATCAAACAAATGAATTGAGTCGTGTCATTTCTTTATCATGGGATCATCTCTTCTTTATTTACATATTATATATTTATTCATTCACTTAAAGAATATATTATACTAAAAGAATAGAAAGTGTGAAATATATGTTTAACTGAAATAGGGAGTAATTTTCTCGGGTTTGACAGGACTCGTTGTCGTTAGTCGCTCACAAGGACGAACTCCATCGATTGGCATCAAAATATTAGGCGGTCTTCTAAGTAATTCTACTTCTGAAAATCCATGAATAAAGATTTGAATTTGAATTTGAAGGAGTGAATTCTCATTTGGTATTGGTATCTCACTCCACATGGATTGGAGTACATCATTTATTTTGGCTCCTCACTCGAAGGATTAATCATTTCCTCATCTCTTACAGCTTACAGGTTACAGCTTACAGACTACAACTCTAGGACAACTCTAGGATGATCCTTGATGATCACTTGGTCTTCTTACGCTTGGATGCCCCCCCACGTCGCTTGTTGTAGTCGATCTCGCTGACCATTAAAGGATCGTTGCTCAGACGCTGGAACGTCGCCTTTGCTCCACTGATCCGAGGTTGTTTTGCAGCTGTCATTGGATTGGAGGCAGATCCCGAGGCAGGTGGATTGAAGCCGACTCGCTTGAGAGCCGTGGGAAGAATGTAATCGGGCACTTGGGATAGATGTGATTGGACTTTGATCGTTCGCGTTGGTTTATCGTGTCGCAGCGCCTGCAAGTCGCGTTTGTTCTCCTCGAAGAAACCCTTGAGCTTCTCGCAGTTGAGAATCTCGTTCTTGATCTCACGCATCCTCGTGTCATGGACCGCAACTCGAGTTGCAGCACGCCAACAATCCTGAGCCCGATAACGAAACGCCTCCACTTCCTCCATTTTGAATTGATAGAGTCTGTCGTGGAATAGATCAATAGATTACATATATTATATTAAGAGATTATATTGAATACCAAATGCATTTTTGTGGGAATCAAATTTAATGTGTCCAAAATAAGGCATCAAAACCGAAGAAAATAAACATAAATGAGCAAAAGAACTAGTTCATTAATATTCCGGGATTAAAATCTTAACCGAAACTGTAACCGTAACCTTTAACCGGTGAAAACCGATTGAAATTTGTAACCGTAACTGAAACCGTAACTGAAAAAATGTTTTTCCGCTGAACCGAAACCAGCAAACCGTAACTCTTAAAACCGAAATAACCGTTTAGTAACCGAATCATTTATAAGGGTTAATTTCGGTTACTTTGAACTGCCATAACTTTGTCAAAACTCAACCAATTTTCATGTGTCATGTAAATTTGAATAATATAATATAATAATTTTACCTTCAAATTCGTTCTGCATTTAAATTTTGTTCATTTTTAAAAATTTGTGAAAATCGAATTTTTTTAAAATTTACAGTGTTACCCCTTTGTCTTTTTTGATTTTTTCGAAAAAATTCGAATTTTGAAAATCAACAAAATTTAAATGCAGAACGAATTTAGAGGTAAAATTTTGATGAAATTTAAATTGCGCATGGAAATTGATTGAGTTTTGACAAAGTTATGGCAGTTCAAAGTTATTAAAAATCAGTAAAATCAAAATAATCGAAATTTTCAAACCAAATGAACCAAATTTATATGAGATCAAATTATAATAAAATCGACATTACGCTGGATCATTCCAGTAACCAGATAACATTATTTTCCAGCCTAATTAGAGCATTAATTCTTTTTTCAATTAAATCAATAAATAACGCTTCTTATTTTGGTCAACCGAAAGCCGTAATACCCGTATTTTTAAACCGAAACTTAAACCGAAAAAACCGATAGCCGTTACGAAACCGATACTGCAAGATTTAGCATAACCGATAACCGAAAACCTTAATTCGAGCATAAACGAAACCGTAACTGAAATTGATATTCGTTTCGGTTTTAATCCTTGCTTTATAGTTAATTTATATTTTTAGGGAGAGGCAATAGATATTGAGAAATATTAATTAAATTATATTTAATATAATTTATATTTAATTAAATTTAATTGTTTTTACTCTTTCAGATTCGAATTTAAATTAACTCTAATATAATTTTATTTGTAATTTCACATTTTTATTATTTAATTTGTCTTTATAA
Source organism: Drosophila kuntzei (assembly GCA_035042165.1). NCBI lineage: Eukaryota > Metazoa > Arthropoda > Insecta > Diptera > Drosophilidae > Drosophila > Drosophila kuntzei. Next base: position 1,692,191 of record JAWNLU010001422.1, read on the forward strand.
TTTAATTAATTAATATATTATATTTTCTCTCTGTCGACTGCTTTCAGTCGACGTTAAATAAATAAATAATAAATAAATAAATAAATATTTATAGTATATATGGATATTAATGGGTAATACTCACTTGATGATGTCGTCGCAATTCTCTTTGGGATTGCGCTCCTTGAAGTCGGCAAAGGTGCGTCTCAGTTGCTCAACGGTTTTGTTGTTGGTCGCACCATCTTCACAGGAGGCGGAGGCGGAGTTGGAGGAGTTGGAGTTGGTCACTTGTGTGTCCCTTTTGGCGAGTGTTTCCCTGCCGAAACATGTGCGCAGCTTCTGCTCGACGGCATTGTTGATGGTCACCTCCTTGACGCTGACAAAGGATAGAACAGATCCCTTGTTGTTGCCACGTGCGGTGCGTCCAGCTCGATGGATGTAGGAGGTGACATCGCGTGGGAAATCAAAGTTGATCACATTGTTGACACCTTGGAAATCGATGCCACGGGATGCACTCGACTCGTGGTCACCCTGTTTGGATATCGATTTCGATTTACGATGCGATTTGCCACCCGACGGTTTCTCCAGCATGTGCTCATCGGAGGCAATGATGATGTCGTAGGTGCCTCTATTAAACTGGGCAATGGTGTGGATCCGAATATTCGCTGGCAGCTCCGAGTTCAGCACACAGGAGCGTATGCCAAACTGTTCCAGGAACAGACGAACTCTACAGTAAGAGAATGAATCGAATTAACAATTGATACAATTCGAATAAAATATAATTATTAATTAATATGATTGCTGTCAATCCATCAGAGAGAAGATTAGTCCATGGTCATGCATGCGCCAACTGTTGCCAGCTGCGCACTCCCATTAAATGAAGGTTCTGTCATCATCTGGCTGTCTGTCTGTCTAAATCCTCTCAAGACTCTTCTACTCAACTCACTTGTAGCAGCGATCCACATTGTTCACAAAGATGATGCTCTTGCCCTGGATTAAAGTAAGTTTTAATAGAGCACACAATATCGCCGGCTTGTCATTCTCCTCGGCCAGTATGCGTTGATGTGTCAGCTGCTCTAGAGACACCAGATCCGGTTCCTCGAGCTTCAATGTGACGGCATCTCGGAGGCATAATCCCTTCATGCGCACCACATCGTCTGTTATGGTTGCGGATACGAGAACCGCTTGATAAATGGGCGGCAAGTGTTTGATTAAACGTTTAAAGTCCTTCTCATAGCCAAAGGCAAATACGAGATCCGCTTCATCCACCACCAGAGTCTCAATATGCTGCAGATCGACGGCATTCGCATCCGCATGTGCCAAGATCTTTGATGGTGTCGCCACCACAATATCGGGACGCTCAGCGAGCGCATGTCGCTGTGTCGCCGCATCATTCGAGCTGCCGGCAATGTCCGCCACCCGCACCACCTTGCCACAGGATGCGGCCAACTGTTCGATCACCTGACGCGACTGACGACACAATTCCTTGGTCGGAGCCAAGACCAAAGCGCTCACACATTGTTCGCTTGCATTTAGCTTCGAGTTGAGGATCTTCTGTATCAGGGGCAGTGCATAGGTGGCCGTCTTCCCAGATCCCGTCCTCGCCCGCACCACAACATCCTTCCCCTCCAGCAGCAATGGAATCGCCGTCGACTGTATCAACGTGGGCTGCTCCCAACCCAAATGCGCAATTGCCTATGTTATCGATATCGATATCGATATCGTTATAATTGATAATTATTTCATTTCACATTATTAATATATGTATGTACTCTTACCTTGAGTATGCATTGGTCCAGCTCCAGTTCATGGAACTGCAGCGTTTTCTGTGTTTTGCTCATTGCAAGCAACAATTCAAACTATGAGAAATGAGAAATGGAAAATGGAAAATGAAAAATGCGTGCGAACGCAACACGCGAGACTTGCAAAAAGACAGTGCGACAGTGTTGCAAAATGTTCGATAATCGATGTTGAAAATATATTAATAGGGGCACTCCTGCAGCGCATATCGATATCGGCAAATTGTAAATTGATTCATTTATATTATTTATGATTAATTTATACACATATTTTAATTTATCACTCGTTTTAAGCAATTAATCGATAACATGCAGTACCTTTTGAATGCATACATAATCGATATACCAATTATATTCACACACAAGAGGCAAATTGTAAATTGATTGATTTATATTATTTATGATTAATTTATACACATATTTTAATTTATCACTCGTTTTAAGCAATTATTCGATAACATGAGTGCATACATAATCGATATATTTATTGATTGATTTATATTATTTATGATTAATTTATACACATATTTTAATTTATCACTCGTTTTAAGCAATTAATCGATATCATGAGTGCATACATAATCGATATATCAATTATATTCACACATAAGAGGCAAATGGATTCATTTATATTATTTATGATTAATTTATACACATATTTTAATTTATCATTTGAGTGCATACATAACTACTATATTTACACTTTTCTATGTAAATGCATATTGTGTATTGTAGTTAATTGATTAATTAATATTATTTATGATTTATGTGCTTACTTTAATTTATCATTTGTAGGACAACAGTATTTACGTGTTTATTACAATTAATTGATAATAATTAATAACAGTTTGCATAATTGCTTTTATTTAATATCAGCAACAACATTTTCGTGCAATTAATCGATAACATACAAGGAACTTTTACAACACTGCCGATTTCCCACGTGCAGTTGCCGCTTTTGTTGTTTTCCTTTATTTTTATACCGCTGCTTGGCTCTCATTTGTTTATAATGAATTTTAAATCGGAATTCGAAGATAGAAAAGATGTGAGTAAATGTGAAGTGAATAAAGTGAATAAAACTAACATACACATACATGTACATACTTGCAGATTAGTATAACACAACAAGCGACATTCGCAAAAAGCAAAGACAACAACAATGTCGCAGGTGTTCATCTGACTTCCAAGGCGTGCAAACGGGAATACCTGGAAGAGACGGATCACATTGAGGTCAGTAGGGATCTATTTGACAGCGAATGCGGAGCAGAAGTGGAAAACTTCGATTTGGCCGTCCATGATGCCTGGATCGTGCAGTGTCCCAAGGGAATGGATCTGACCGCATTGACGAACAAACGGATTAAAATGCCCGGTCGTCGGTATGTGGACAATCTTCAGGTGCGGACCACACACTTCTCGGAGCCATTAAATCAGTCCATTGGCTATGTGAATGCCAGGGGCAAGTACGCATTGCGTCAGATGCCACTAACCGGACATATGACTGTCAGCAAGCGTCTAAATATGGACAAACCCAGCGATGAAACCAATAACGAATCCAACGATGCATTCCCAAAACAATGTAAGCCACCAAAGTTTCGGTTGCCAGTGCGTCATCCGTTCTTTGACGCAACTACAAGGAACGCATCGAGGTGAGCAAGAAGACATCGAAGAAGCTGCGACTGGCGGAAAAGAAGAGCGCCGAAGCGACCATCAATTTGCGATCCACATCGAACTATTATAGCATACGCAGCAAGATGTTGGCCACCACTCAGACGCTGGACCAGAAGGAGCATGATGTCCGTCAATCTGTCTTAACGGGCGTATCGCCAAAATTCATGAAAATTGCTGCACATCCCAATTACGTGGATCTCACAAACAATGACGAGGAGGAGGAGGAAGAGGACGAGGAGCAAGCTGTGCCCGCCAAGCAACGCAAACGTAAAGCCAATGCCGTGGATAAATCAGTAACCAATGGCGATGTTAATGATGAGGATGCCCAGGAATCCGCCAAGAAAAAGAAGAAGCCTAAAACTGAGGGGACAACGACTAAAAGCAGCAAGAAGCTCAAATCAACTTAGTTTTATTTACATATGTATAATTAAAGAATACATATATACAATTGTATATATCAATTGTTGTATTCAGTTGTTTAATTTAAATAAATATTTTACTAAACTTTAATTAACTACTGTCCTCAAAACCTCATGTGAATTTGCTAACTCATAATTACTTTACTTTTAATTTATATAAGATATACAAGTATATATTCATCATTATATTTGTTCGCAATTTAAATGTATTCAAATTTGTGCGCTCTGTCTGTCATCCCAGTTTATCGATTAACATATATCGAAATATCACAAGACAATAACAAACGAAGAGTGCAGAACATAAAATGCTTGCTTTCTCGTTCTAGCATCTCTCTCTGAGACAAGGTGTATTTATAATAAGGTGACGTCGTCCGATGTTGTCAGGGTCCCAAACGTTTTCAGCTCTCTCTCTCGGCTCTCTCGCTAGAGAGAGATGACAAATGTTTATCGTTGTGCACTCTTCGTTTGTTATTGTTTGAGTTGACAGAAATGAAAATATTTTCTCAATAAATAAAACGGAATAATTCAAAGCAAATCAGGAATTTTGGAGAGAGGCCTTTAAAATAATAAAAAGCATATTCTTTTCATTGTTTTCTTTTTACGTATGAAATGAAAATGAAAAAATCATGCGCACACAACCTCTCTTGATGAAGTTTGAAAGCATACTGACAAACGCTAGGACCCTCAAAAGAGAGCAGCTCTCTCGATAACGTCACCTTATATATGTAAATATACCTTGAACAGTCCTACTGTACTTCCATATGACTACCAGACGCTCAAAGGATAATAGAAACGAGTGATTTAAACGTAGTGAAAAGTAAAAGGATATCTAAAAAATAAGAGTTGTAATCGGTTATTAAGATGGGAGGATATTCTCAACGATGATTCCCAGCTGCTAATAATCAAGTTGTTAACTCTAAAGGATCAATTCAACCTATATGAAGCAATCAAATGGGATTCCAAAGCAAATCGTTGGATATCGAATCTCTGCTATACTTGGCAGCATCAAAATAAATTCATTTTGGAAGACGGACAATTTAAAATCTTTAAAGAATCTCCAAAACTGTTGCATGATTTCCTCTCCAGCATTGGTGAAAATGTGGAAGAATTGCATTTACAGGGTGTCACATCGGACGATTTGCATTGTTGGACGGATTACGAGTTTCCAAAAATGCGATCATTGAAGTGCCAACAAAGTAAAGATTTCCCGAAGGACCCGAAAATATTGATCGAATTAGTGGTAAAACTATTTCCAGAACTGAACGATCTCAAGTATTGCGGTCCATTTGATTTGATTTACATTGAAAATTTAAAGCATTTGCGTAAATTGGACATTTTGGAATGTTGGCCCACTGCCAAATTGGATGAATCTACAAAAGGATTTAAAGGACTGGAGATGCTGGAAGAGCTGACAATTAATGAGGAGAATTTATGCAGAAGTAATTTCAAGTTGTTAACGCTATTACCCAAACTTGTAAAGCTTACCTTGGGAAGCATCGCATTTAAACATTATAGAGATATACTTGTCTTGAGATCTAGGGATATAGAACAAATTAATTTAAACGGCATTGATTCGAGCAGCTTAAAATTTGTTACAACATTTATAAATTTGCGTCACGTGACCTTAGATAATGTCAAATTCACAAATACAACTCTACATAAATTACTTTCCCCTCTTCCATCACTCGAAAGACTTGATCTTTTTCAGTCTCCATGTTTAACTTGTGGAAATGAGTTTTGGAATATTGTCGACGGTCATCCATCTCTAAAGATCATAAACATGAGGAACATTAGCATATCCGAAGAATTCTTTTATTCAAACAATCGTTACATGTTTAAAACTCTGAACATGCGATCAATCCCCCTCACCCTGTATTACTATAACTCTTGGGATACTGATTACTCGTTGATTCGTTCATATTTGAGTCATCCAAAATTAAAGCTCTTTTTTGAGCTTCTAGAAACGGAAACCAACTATTTAAAAACTTTAAAATTTCATTTTTTACCCTACCTAACGAATTTTTAAAGTTAAGTATTCAATTTTAGAAAAATGTAATTATTGTTAAAATATTATTATTATTAAAAGTGATTATATAATACTCGTATAATTTTGTTAATTGTATACTTAAATACTTTCCACTGCAGGCAAGTTAATTAAAATATGAGATGAAAGATCTAAAATTTATTAACTAAATTTATCGAAATCTACGCTAGTGACTCCAATATTTGTTTGACAATAAAGAATACATTTTTTAAATTTTTGATAAACGCCGACTTCAATGATCTCCAATCGAACATTTTCTGAACGAATTAAGTCAAATTTTATGTAAAATAAAAATAATAAAATATAGGAAAAGTCAGTTGGGGTATTCCTGCAACAAATTTAGAATTAGAATCTAAATATTTATTTATAATTATTAATTTATAAAAATAATTATAAAATTCTATGCTTAAAAAAACAATGAAAATGCTTGGTTTTAGGTTTTTTTTTTTATATTTAAAAATTCGATCAATCTTTTAAAGTTGAATAAGTTCAAATGAACATTGACTTGATCGATACCAATGAGGAATAATTAAAAATTCGATATTATCGATATTGTAATAAAAAGAAATAAAATAATAATATGGAATGGATGAGATCAATTAAAAGGAACTTCATGTCTTAAGACTAACCAATATTTTAAATATGAAACCTCATTGTTGTCTTAAAACTTAAAAACATATTACATATTGTGGTGAACGAAATGAACGATATAGTTCATGAAGTACTGAATAAGTTCACTCGCTCATTTTGATGACCCGTTCAATAGAACTTGTTCAGAACGAAACGACACAACACTATTCGATAACACGATAGTGCCATCGCTAATAAGTCAAAGACACAATTTTAAAGCATAAAACATAATTTTTATAATAAATATATGTAAATATATTAAGATGGATACACTCAACGATGATTGCCAATTGCTAATAATTAAATATTTAAGTTTAGAAGAACAATTTGCGCTATTCGAAGCATTCGAAAAGGAAACAACACTTCGTTTACACTCCAATCTTCGCTACACTTGGCGAAATCAGCGAGACTTTGAATTGAATGCGGCTGAATTGCATGAGAAACCGAAATTAATGCATGAATTTCTGTCCAGCATTTGTGAAAAGGTGCAACAATTGAAGCTGTACAATTTAGCATGGAATATTTTGGAAGATTGGAGGAGTTACAAGTTTCCGGAAATGAGATCACTAGAGTACACACTGGGTTCTTCCGACGACATAAATGCGAACATAATCATAAAAGAAATCGCAGATCTCTTTCCAGGACTGCATTATATGAAACCTGATGGTATTATTGATTTAATTCACTTGACAAATTTTATGGATTTGCGAAAACTGGACTTGATCTCGCAAAGGAAAAGGAGGAATGCAAATGCTGGAATATCTAATTATATTTATTGAACTTCTAAACGAAGATTATCTTAAAATGTTTCTGACTTTGCCCAAACTTCAAAATCTAGACTTAAGAGCTGTGGATGAAAGAAGTTTAAATTGTATAATTAATATGCGAGCTAAGGACATTAAAACATTTACTTTAAATGGTTCCGACTTCTTCGCTATTTGCGACATTACCGAATTGATAAACTTGCGTCAGTTGATCCTAATAAATGTGGATGAAGATTTGATCAGAACCGAATATCTACAAAAATGGTTAAGGAGTTTCCACATACTGGAACGTCTTGACCTGATCTACTCTCGCATTTGGAGCTCGGAAAATGAACTCGGCAAACTGTCGAATATTGTCGATCTCTCAACATCCTAAACATATCGATCATGGACATAAACAAAGACTTTTTCTCTTCAAGCCGACGCCAAATGGAAATGGTGTTGAATAAACGATCCAGCCCTCTTATCTTATATACCCGAAACTCTGGAGAAATCGAGAGTCTGAATCGTTTATGCTTTAAGCATCCAGTTAAAGGTTTCCTTGAGCCCTTGGAAACTGATTATAGCGATAGGACTCAAGTAGGAATACATTTTTATCCAACTTGATTTTAAAACTTACAAAATTAATAATAAAAAATAAAGAACTACAACTTGAGAAATTCCTCTCGTTTCTTTAAAATACGAAACACTTTAATTTTTGTCTCGATTTTCGCAGAATCGATTTTCAACTACTTTAACTCGATTATTTTTTTTGATGATCGATTGAATCGATTGAACTGACTGGAGTTTCTAAAATGAACTACACTTGAAGAATTTAGTTCAGTCGTTTAATTTATGATGAACGAGCGAATTATATGACGTTCAATCAAATTTAAATTAAATTAAAATGACACAGAAAATAAGATTTGTAAAAAAAATCGATATTTGTAACTCGATTTATTATTTGCCGATTGATCGATAATTCGATATTTTTTTTTTTTAATTTTCAACTCGATTCACAGTTAAATCACCATTTAGAAACCTGAAAATCTCTTAGTTATTATCAAATAGAACTTCAGTTTGAATAAATAACTGGGTTCGATTCTTCGGCATGTTTTTAAGTTCCATTGCAATTAAAAAAAAACTAAAAATTAAATAACTAGAATAACTTGATTTGTTTTTCGCTCTGTGTAATTCTTTTTTAGCTATTTCTTAGCTTTTTCTTGGCATATTTTGGCTTCGTTCCATTTGTTCTTGCGTCGCAGTGCAGAGAATTCGTTAGTCGGCTCGATCGCCAGCAGTTTGTGTCCTTGGGCATCACAGGATTTGTACTTGAATAGCTTATGATTGCGAGGTTTGCGTTTCGCCCAGCATTCCATGTCCTGGCCATTCAATATCGACTCGCCGCTGACGACAATTGATGAGATCTTGGATCGATCCTCCGTCTGCTGTTCCTCCTCCTTCAATTGGCGTCTCTTAATCGTGGGCTTCTTTAGTGGCAACTTTTCGGGCCTGATTTCGCTTGAAATATAGCAATCGGCATTGGACACAAGTTTCACCTGGTTAATGGTTTCCTCCTTGTGCTGTGATTCCTCATTGGACGTCAATTGCGGCTCACAGAATTCGATTTTATTTTCGATAATTGCGCTGAGTTTGCGCCAAATGTGCGTCTGCATGTGTTTGCTGATCTGCAGATCGTTTCCACCTGATCCACTTGTACTCTGTTCCAACTCCAGATAACGCTCACTCCTGGGCGGCTCCACTTGTTGAGCAGGAGACGGAGACGGAGCCTCAGTCGCTGGCACGTGTGAGTCTTGTTTTCTTTGGAACATGTCATTTGTGAGGAGCGTGTGATCGGCCGCCTCGAGGAATTGTCGCATTTGTGCCTCATCTTCCTCCTCGGAGTCCGTGTCACTTGCGGGCTTCCTTTTTTTACAATTCCTTGCCGACATTGCAGACATCAAAGTGAATATGTGTGAAACAATAACAAACTGTCAATGTTTACATTGCACCAGTGTTGCCAGCTCGTCGTCCACATTTAAGAATAGCTAGAAAAAGCTAGGAAATCTGCTAGGAAGCCAGATATAAAGCTATTATAGCTTTTTCATTGATTTTATACCCTGCATTTATTAAAAATTGGCAAAATGTGTATAATGGCTTTGGGCAATCATATATGTATGACAGGCCTAAAGGCTAACTACGACCCTATTAAGCACATATATTCTAAATCAGTCTGTCAGTCCGTTTGTATTAACACCAAAACTTTTTCATTATCATTTTTTATAAAAAAAATTTAAGAAATATCCATTCAATGCTTACAACTATACACAATGAGTAATCTAGGATGATTAATTTTGAATTTTTCCAGTAGTTTTTTAACTTGAAAAAAAGGTAGAAATACCGCCAATCGCTATTTCAAACTTTTCCCCGCAATTCTCACGGCATTCAAAATAACTCGAGATCTGGCGGGAAAAAAAGCTAAGTTGGCAACAACGCATTGCACAGCTGTGTGACTATCGATAACTTTTGATTAACTAGCGCACGTGCTGGGCAATAATCATGACACTTCTCAACACAACATAATTCAAATCTTTACAGTTTGCATGACATGTTATTGTAGAGATCGTAAAAATTAACTAATTATTGGCATAAAACACACTGTATTAATAAAGCACTGTTGAAATAAAGAACAATATCGATACCACGATATTGACTCACGCGCTCAAGTATCGATATTGTATACAATTCGCTTGTGCATACATATATCGATACATACATCGCTTGTTGCCAGCGATTAACATGAGACACTGTTCAACACTGAACAAATTTAAAATGTATTTTTTTTCTTGTGGGTATTTATTGTTAGCTAAATCGCATGCATGTTATAACTAATGTTAATTAATTATTAAAATGGTTGTCATTACGTTACCGAGCTGCAAAGTCCGCAATTGCTAACGGGGCACATTTTCATTTCGATATCCTCGCCAACGCGCACAACGGCCGCCATGCCATTTTCCGAGTGCGGCGATATGTGACAATGGAACATCCAATAACCGGGACTGTTGGAATTGAATTGTATGATGGTGTAGCCAAAGGCCGGCACCTGCACCGAATCCTTAAGCGGTGCACCGCGTCCCCGTCGTCCCAATGGCGTCCGCTTGTCAATCTCCTCGATCTGGGCAATCCGTTTCTCGCCGAGCACACCCATCCCGACCACACGGAACGTGTAGCCGTGCAGATGAATGGGATGCGGTGTATTCGACTTGCTGGATATGACAAATTCAACATTTCTATTGGCCGGCACATGGATGACATTGGAGCACTTGCAATGACGACTCTTGCAATTGAAACCAAGTGACGCCTGCTGTGTGCTATTGCAGAAGAACTGGCCAATGCCCAGATTGCGGGTCTGCAGGAACGACAACTTTGGCATGCTGAACGTAATGTCGTCCATCTGGAAGCGGAATCCCTCGCCCCGCAACTCCATCGCATTCATGCTCGTATAATAGGTGAGAGACGGCGTCAAAGCCGGTTCAATATGACGGGCATTCAAGCTGACCAACGAGATCTTCTCATCACTATCTCCACCTCCGCCTCCGCCTCCGCCAGCATCGTCGCCCAGATCGTTGAGCATCACTCCGGGGGCATCGTAGGCATAGCTCAATGTCCGCGTGTCCAGAGCACGATTATCGGCATCCTGATAATGCAACACCGCCTCCTGATGCAGTTGATTCTTGGCACAGAAGCTGTAGCCTTTAATGCGTATCCAATAATTGGACACATCCTGATTCGCGTGCAGCACAAAATCGAATCTCTCGGCACCATGGAACATTATCTTCTGCACCTCAACGGGCTCAATATCGTTGCCATCGCTGGCGATCACAACCAGGTCGTGACTATCGATGCTCATGCTAATCGGACAGTTGGAGACGCCTGCAAATGGGAATAATCAATTGATTAACGAATTCTGAATCTTATTGAAGGAATTAAAACAAACCAGAATACTGTAAATTAAATTTAATGAAATTATGAAAGTAAAAACTAGCTTATTTTAATATGTAGAAAACAGGGATTGAAACCTTAACCGAAACCGAAACCGTAACCTTTAACCGATAAAACCCGATTGAAATTTGTAACCGCAATTGAAACCGTAACCGAAAAAAATGTTTTCCGCTGTTCCGAAACCCATAAGCCGTAACGCTTTAAACCGAAATAACCGTTTAGTAACCGATTCATTTATAAGGATTAATTTCGGTTACTTTGAACTGCCATAACTTTGTCAAAACTCAACCAATTTTCATTTGACATGTAAATTTGATCATGATTTTACCTTCAAATTCGTTCTGCATTTAAATTTTGTTCATTTTTAAAAATTTTTGAAAATCGAATTTTTTCGAAAATTTACAGTGTTACCCCTTTGTCTTTTTTGATTTTTTCGAAAAAATTCGAATTTTCAAAATCAACAAAATTTGAATGCAGAACGAATTTAGAGGTTAAATTTTGATCAAATTTACATTGCGCATGGAAATTGATTGAGTTTTGACAAAGTAATGGCAGTTTGAAGTTATTAAAAATCAGTAAAATCAAAATAATCGAAATTTTCAAAGGTCAAATTATAATAAAATCAACATTACGCTGGATCATTCCAGTAACCAGATAACATTATTTTTCAGGTTTTTAGCCTTAGTTTTTAGTCGTTTTTCATGTGAAGCAATGAATAACGCTTCTTATTTTGGTCAACCAAAATTTTTAATGTTTTTGTGAACCGAAACCATACCGGTATGTTTAAGCCGAAACTTACAAAAACCGATAATCGTTGCGAAACCGATACTGCAAGATTTTGCATAACCGATAACCGAAAACCTTAATTCGAGCATAACCGAAACCGTAACGGAAACCGATATTTGTTTCGGTTTTAATTAAAAAAAATGAACAAAATTAAAATGCAGAACGAAATTGAAGGTTAAATTTACATGACATATGAAAATTGGTTGACTTTTGACAAAGTTATGGCAGTACAAAGTTATCAGTACCTGCGACAGCCACAACCGAAATTAACCCTTATAAATGAATCGGTTACTAAACGGTTATTTCGGTTTTAAGAGTTACGGTTTGCGGTTAAAGGTAACGGTTTCGGTTAACGCTTTAATCGCTCTGTCAATAACGATTATTTTCAGTAACTGGTTCTTATTCCTAGTATTATTTATACAAATTGTTATCGGAAATCGGAGATCGGTGATCGGACTCACCGTTGAAGATGACACGGAATCGATAGCGTCCACCTCGAATAACGTTAAATGTGGCATAAAGCGTCGGCTTTGATTTGTGAGTGGTGTCCTTCTTCATGTTGCGACCGCGTCCGTTGATGAGTATATTCTCGGCAATGCTCTCGTCAAAGTTGTGCACCCAATCCTGTACCATGATGACATGCTCCGTTCTGTCGAAGTCGTAGAGATGCGCATGGGGATTCATTTGAAGGGGCTGTCGTACAATCAGAGGACCAGCGAGTCCAAAGGCACGCTGATGTTCGGTGTGACTGTGCCACCAATTGGTGCCGCCGTGATCCACGTCGAAGCGATAGCGGAATGCCTGGCCGGGCTCAATGGGATACTGGGTGACATGTGGAACGCCATCCATGTGGGGGGTGGACTTCTGATGAATGCCATGCCAGTGGATCGTTGTCGTCTCGTGCATGCTGTTGATGATGTCCGCCACGATGGTGTCTCCATAGCACACCTCGATCGATTGTCCTGGCAATTTGCCGTTAACCACCATGATCGAGGATTCAAGTCCATCCGCGTATTTGCAATCATCGTTTTCCAATTCGGACAGTTTAAAACTATCGATATACTCCTTGCCATTCAATTTGAATCGATACTTCGATTGCAAATATCGCTTGCAGGTGTCCGACATCGTGTCATCGTAATGCACGACCATATAATAATAGCATGTCATCGGCTGCTGCTCCACACATTCCCGTTTGCACGGATGCTTCAGATCCTTGTCCGCATAGCGCCATTGCGAGGATTCGCTCGACGACAGCTGCGGATACAATTGACTGATGCTCTCATATTTGCTCACAATTCTCTTGCCATCGGCATCTGCAAAGGGATAAAGTATCAATTAGTTATCGATAACAATATCGTTGTCATCATGGTGCAATTAATAACAAGGTACCCAAGGTAACAAAGTAGCCAATTTTTGAACGTAAAAAATAGCCAGATTTAAAAAAAATGTATAGAATGCAAAAATGCTGCCAAAAAACAGAGATATTTATGATTTTAGTGTTTTTCTTAACTTTAAAAAAACTTTTAAGCCTCATAAGAACTGATAAAAAAAATATCTGAAATAGTAACAGTGTGTCCAGCCTTTTTTTAAAGGTATTTACAAGTTTTTACAATGAAATAAAAACATCAATACCACAAATATATTTGCCGTTAAATATACGATTTTTTGAAGTTATGATTTTAAAAATATGTCTATCTATTTCTGTCATTTTAGGAAGGTAAAAGTCGAGTGTCTCCGATATCTTGTCAATTATTTCACTATGCTTCACCTTGTATCCCATCGATCTGCACTATAATCAGGCAACTGATCAAAACGATAGTTTTTAATAAACTAATATGCATTATTAGGGTTAAAAATGAAGAGAAACCAACTTCTCGACGAGGTTATTGTGAATAGTGCCAAAAAGAAACTGTTGTTGAATTTCCGCTGTCGGTTACCTTTTTGTTGGCGCAAAATCAAAATTGAATAGAGTCGAGAAATTGCTTAGAATTTGCCGTGTTGTTGGCCTTGTTGAACACGACGTAATGGTTAATTGAAGATTGTTCGCAATCTTGCACAGAGATACAGTTACGATAGAATAAACAAAATTCTAATTTTCAACTCTTTCATTGCTGATTCATTGTCAAGGGGAATAACTTCATTCTTCTTCTTCTTCATCGTCTTCTGATTTTCTGCCTTGGCCCATTTCGTATGCAAAACTTTATGATGACCTTGAGGAATTCCCATGATATTTGAATTGATTGCAGCTTGTCAACTTCAATTCGAATTTGAATTTTAGTTTGAATTCTGACCAGTGTTGTGCAGCGCACCACATGGCGCTCAGTGTTGCAAGCGATGTCGCAAACGAATTGTAAACAAATGAAGAGCAAAGAGGAACAAATTGCAGAATGGACGGAAAGTAAACTAAAAAATTTGCACACTTTGCTCCCCACTTCATCAGCTTTTATTGTTTATATTCATCTTTATCTTCTGATAAGCAGCAACAACTCTGTGGGCAAAGCTAATCAAAATGCTTGTCGTGTATATGTACATATGCATGTATATGTATGCACTAAGATTGCATATGTGCGTGTGTGTGTGTAAGCAAACCAAGCCTAATAAGAACATTGTACTGAATTAGAATTTCGTTTTCATTTGCGTTTATCACATTGTTGTTGCTACCTTTGCCTTTGTTTATGAGTGCCTGCAATTGGCGGGGCCTGCGGTCCAACAAGATTGTTGTTGATTATGCAAAAATACGTATGTATGTACATATATAAACAGCAAAAAGAAAACAAAGAAGCAAAATAAGCAACAAGTACGTTGGGTGGACTGCAACAAAACATTGTACACACACACATACATAGCGGTAAAAATACAACAAGCTACACATAAAAAAACAAGTTTGGATTGCTCGTATTGGAATTGCGTTTAATTGTTGGCTGCTGGCGCGTCATGAACTTCATTAGGCATTTCATATTGCCATCGAGCAGACGCCTCACAGCAGCTCCTCTTCCTCTTCTTCTTCGTCAGCAGCCATCTAACGGATCAGACTTTCTGCAGTTCCACACAGGAACGAAGTTCGGTAAGCAACCACCGATAGGGTGGCAACGCCGGCAAGAGTTAATTGTTGTTTACCAAGTTTATACGACAGCTTGAACGCAATATTTAATTCACTGTGAACATAGCCAATATTCAAATGTTTTAAAGTTCTTTAAACTTCAGAAAAACATTAAAATTTTTTTGTTTGTTTGTGGGCACTTGAACTTTATTTCTTTCTTTTTATTCTGCTATTCTGTATATTTTGTTTTATTTGAAATCTAGCTGTTTTTAACGATCAAAATTCTGGCAATAGTGAATTATTTTAGCAAAGTTCGCTTCTTAAACGTAGTATATCGCTTTAAAGTGTTTTAATAAATCAGTCGACTCAATATAAAGCTTTAAAAAAAAGTTCAAAATGATTTTTGTGAAGTCCGGTTTAGCTGCCTTGTAAACGTGGTATGTGTTAGATATGCTAGGGCGTGCCAAAGGAATTTCCCAACATTGGCTCATTTCACCATTGTTATTATTATTTTTTGCTATTGTATTTACTAATTACAATGCTAGACAACAGCAACAGCAATAGCACAGAAATGGACACCACAATACATTCGGCAGGGATTTCCGAGGTGCATGATGTGCCCATGTCCGTTATAAAGCGACCGATACCTTCTGTGTTAGACGAGCTGAAAGTTCAATCACTTATGGACACGATCAAAGTAAGTACAGTATGTCAAGCAATTGTTTTGACAATTCAAATAATTCGCATATTTTATTAAAAAAAAAATATGATAGCTTTTTTATGTTTTATTATTATTATTAAGAAGTTAGAAAAATTAAATATTAAAAAAATAATACAATAATAATAACATTTTTATTTTGAAAAAAATGGAAAAAATAGTTCAACCTAATGGAACTTATTTATTTTATTTTCGAAAAATCATAAGCAACTATAATAAAATAAGAAAAGAATTAAAGGAAAAGTAAGAAAAGTTAAATATTTATTTATTTTGCAATATCAAATGTGCAAATTTTGTAATTTGTAAAAAGAATTACTTGACATACTGTAATATATTCAACTCGAACTTGTTTACTTGTTGCAATTAAACTAAACTCTCTCTTTTCTCTTGATTGCTTTACAGTCTGAAACTGGCGAGGATGATGTGCCGCCTGTGGATATTTTGTGGATTACGGGCAGCAAAGGCGGCAATTATTATTTTAGCTTCGGCGGTTGCCATCGATTTGAGGCCTACAAACGTCTAAACCGGAACACCATAAAAGCCAAACTAGTCCGATCCACTTTGGGTGATCTTTATCATTATATGGGCTCCAGTGCGCCCAAAAATTTGGCATAGTGCTTTTTTTTTTTTGTAATTGTTGACTGTTATCACGTTTTATTTGTTTACTCTTAACATACATAAGTACATATGTATATACTTAAAGTAAGTCAAGAAAGTCTTTTGATAAAATAAAAATTCACTTATTTGTTTTTCTATTTTTAAAAATAGTTAAGTTTAATAAAAATTATGTTTTTCTTTTTTTTTTAAAAGTCAAGAATAATAAAATAAATATCCATAAAAAATAATATATAATTTTTGGAGAAGAAAATGACTAAATATTTGATTTTATCAAAACACTTTCTTGACTAACTGTATATCTGTTTTTGTACAGATATTATAGAAATTAAATGATACCAAATTTTATATTGTTGAAATTGTAGGTCAAAATGTTAGAGATTTTAAAATTGTGAAAAATGTCGCCTAAAATTAAAGTTGATTTTGGTTTGGTTTTCGGTTGGTTTGAATATCGGTGGCAACCCTGAATACATTTTATGCACGCTTATTTTATGTACTTAATCATGATATCTGCTTGTTTTTATAAATAAATATATAAATTCAAAATAGTGGGCATCACCATTCCCCACTAATTTCAAATAATTTACCCAACTGCGGTGAGTATCACTTCAACAGATTTTTTCTTTTTAAAACACTTCTATCTGATTTTCAGTTGCAAAGTCCACGGAAACAGGAGAAATCAAAATCAGAAAAAAGTAGGGAAAGTTCAAACAGCAGCCCTGGAAACCACCATAAAAAGGAAACCACAAAAATATCGATATTCTTGACAGATTAAAATATCGCCAAAAAATAAATCATCGTCAAAAAAAGCTATCGATATATCGATATTATAGCAACAACCGTAGTACTCATAAATAAACAACGGTGTCGTTTGTAATTTGTATCCATCGAATTTCATAACATTATTAAATGGATATTCTCAACGATAATTGTCAACTGCTTATAATAAAGAATTTAGACTTGATAGATCAATTAAACCTATTTGAGGCAACCAGAGCAGAAGCAAAAAATCGTTTAAACTCAAATCTGCAAAATAATTGGAAAAATCAGCTGGAATTTTGTTTGATTGACGAAGACTTTGATAAGAATGCAGAAATATTGCATGATTTTCTGTCCATCATTAGTGCAAAGGTGCAAAAATTGGAACTTTGGGATGTCACACCGGATAGATTAGAATGTATGACGCATTTCAAGTTTCCGGAAATGCGATCACTTAGGTACATTCTGAGTGACGAATATTTTAACTGCGATGCCGATGAATTTGACGATAAATACTACGATTGCAATAAAGAAACGGAGATACAACTAATTATACAATTAATGGCGAAACTATTTCCAGAATTGAATAGTCTATATCCTGAAGGTCCATTTGATTTAATTCACTTGACAAATTGGAAGAATCTGCTAAAATTGAACTTGAGCGATTCACGTGTCATTTCTATAACAAATGAATCTGAGAAAATAATTGAGGGATTGCAAAAACTGGAAGAACTGACAATTAATCGTGAAAAATTAAGCGAGAATCAATTTAAAATTTTATTGGAATTACCTAAACTTCGAACACTTGCCTTGAGAGAAATATCACGTTTAAATTGTGTAATTCAGAAGCGTGCTAAAGATATTGAGAAAATTACATTAGACGACGTTTCCTCCCACAAATTCGAGGACGTAAAAAACTTGATAAACTTACGTCAAATGACATTACATAGGTCATCAACAGATGTTGCAGCTGAGGATCTGCAAAAATTGATTGGGGGTTTACCTTTAATGGAACGAATTGATCTTATCGATAGTTGGATATTCAGATCTGAAATCGATCTTTGGCAAACTGTCGCCAGTTGTCCATCTCTAAAGATCTTAAACCTATCGAACATAGAATTAGATCAATTCTTCTTTTCTTCAAACAGACGTCAAATGGAAATGATTTTAAATGAGCGATCTACTCCCATAAGCTTACATTACCATAACAATATTGGAAACGAACTGATTCGATTACATTTTAATCATCCAAAATTAAAAGTCTCCTTTGCGCCCTTAGAAATCGATTACATCATTGATGAAGTCAAATTTCATTTTTATCCTTTTCCAAAATTCACTATCGAAGAGGAAGCTTAACAGTCATTACAGTTAATTAAAATTTTGATTAAAAATTAGATTAAATGAACATGATCATATTAATAAGGCGAATTTGTAATAATTAATTCTAATAAAAAAGAATCAAATAAAACGAAATTAAACAGTAAAAATCAATTATGACAAAACCATTTCAATTCGAGATTAGATAAAATAAAAAGCAGCATGAAATAAAAGCAGAATTTATAAAACATTTAGTTTTTATTTATTTAGCTGCAATACAAATTGATAAATAAAAAAAATGTTCTTTATCAAATGTATATACTTTGAGGAATTAAGAAGTTATATATATAAATATATATATATATATATATATATATATATATATAATATATATATATATATATATATATATATATATATAAATATAGTATAAATGTGCATCGTTTAACTCCCAATTGATTCGATTATACAAAAGTTTCGGCATGGAAATATTATGTCATTTTTGCCAGTGTTAAAAATGGGCAACGCGCGCAATTCAAATATGATCTTATTTTTAGTTTATTTAGCAATAAATTATTAAATTTGATGCACATTTTAAATTCTAAATTAGATAAAATAAACGTGATAATTTTTATTAAGTCCGTCTGTCCGTTGCATAATTTAATTATAAAAAAATTCGAAAAATTTTTAACAAAAACTGCACAAATTTTCAAAATTCTGCTTTAAAATTGCAAAATAAAATAAAAAAAAGATCCCTTTTGGAAAAGACACGGAACTTTTAAAATGTATCTTTTACTGAAAGGCTGCCAGACGTTCATATATTTGCTGGGTGGCAACTCGGTTTAATTTGTGAAGAACGTGCTGCGCTCTTTGTTGTTTTTTATTAATCATAATCTCGTTGTGAAATTGCAAAATCTTTAAAAATACATATCGCGCAAAAAAAAAGGAGAGAAAATGTCACAATTCACGTGCTTTAATTGTGATGCTCGCTTTGCGGATGCGAAAATACAGCAGGAACACTACAAAACCGATTGGCATCGTTACAATCTGAAGAGGCGCGTGGCGCAGTTGCCGCCCGTTGGGGCCGAGGAATTTCAACAGCGCGTGTTGAGCGCCCGCCGTGCCACAGAGGATGCCATCGAGGAGCAACAGATGAGTGTTTACTGTACGGCATGTCGCAAGCAATTTGGCAACCAAAAGGCACACGACAATCATCTCAACAGCAAGAAGCACAAAGAAGCCCTCGCACGCTTCGAGCAGCAGCTGCAGCAACAAACTGATGATTCTGAATCTGCACAGTCCGCACCCGCTATATGCGTCAAGAGCATAATTGAGCCACGCCCACATCCAGCCATGGTGGCAGCTGCCGCCAGCAAGGGACGTCTCGCATTTGCCGAGCGGGCAATGCAAGCGAATGCCGACGACGAGGTTGACGACGATGAATTCGAGGATGTTGAGGAGGAAGAGGTAAGTGAAAGCGTCACCTTGTGTGCAAATACACCATGAGTGAATATAGCAGCCAGTAACGGTTGTCATGAAAATAGTTTGTACCAGAATCTTAACAGATTAAACGTACCAACTTTAATTGATTTTAATTGTTGATATTAGTAAATTTACATATAATGAAATGAAAGCTGTCGTAGTTGGATGCCACAAATTATAGTAATGTTCATGTTGTTTGTTAAAATACACAATTAAAATGTGGATAATCTTATTTGAAAATTAAAAAAACTAAAGTAAACTAAAAGCTTACCATTTTGGATATAAGTAATCGAATGTACCAACGAATTAGAAATGTACCAGTTTTACGATACGAATGTACCGTACCAACAGCTTGCTGACATTTTGTTAATTGCTATGAAATTCATTGTACTCACTTCAGGTTGATTCGGATGAATGGGATAAAATTGCCGAAAATCCGCTGACTGAACGCAATTGTCTATTTTGTGCACACGAAAGCGACGATTTGGTGGAGAACCTTAAACACATGTCCGTAACACATTCGTTCTTTATACCCGATGCCGAATACTGCACAGACATTGAGGGATTGATTTATTATCTGGGCGAGAAGGTGGCCAATTATTTCATCTGTCTGTGGTGCAATGATCGCGGCAAGACATTTTATTCCCTGGACGCTGTGCGGAAGCATATGCTCGATAAGGGACACTGTCAAATGCTGCACGAAGGCGTCGCCCTGGCCGAATATGCCGAATACTACGACTACAGTTCCAGTTATCCAGATAATGTAAGTTTAACTTGACTTTTTCAAATGATATTGCGAATCAGCCAGCAGCTTTTTTCACTGGCAACAGTGTTGACACAACAGTTTTGTTTTTCCCTCGTCAAAACACTGGCAACACTGATTTGCAATATTTATCAATGCTCGATATTGTCATAAATCGATAAATATGCTTATCGAAACTCCCTCTCTCGCTCTCACTCCTGCAGAAAGACGGCATGGACATTGATGAAGAGGTTGTGCCCGAGCTGCTCGATGGTGACGAGTATCAGTTGGTGCTGCCATCGGGCGCCGTCATTGGGCATCGTTCGTTGCTGCGTTACTATAAACAGCGACTGCATCCCGAGCGCGCTCTCGTGCTAAAGAAATCGGATCGTAAGCTGCATCGGGTGCTGAGCGAATATCGCGCTCTCGGCTGGACACAGACACAACAACATTTGGCAGCACGAAAAGCGCGCGATATTCATTTAATGAAGCGTGTGCAGTCCAAGTGGCAAATGCAGCTGGGCACCAAGGCCAACAAGTTGCAGAAACATTATCGCGCTCAGGTGCTCATTTAAACCAACAACAACAGCAACAACAACAACGGAGAAACAAACAAAGAAACTTGTAAACATCTTTTTTTTTCGCTTAAATTAAGCAAATTTGTTTTCATTTAAAATTACTACGGTTTTCTCTTCAAAATAAAATTACATAATTTAAATTAAAAATTAAATAAAATTTACTTTTGATTGTGTATAAGTAAAATTGTATATCGTTAACGTTACACTTACAGCATTAATTTAGTTATTAAAACTAGGTAAAAAAAAAAATATATATTTAATGAGCGATGCGTGTGTGTGTGTGAGCGAGACGGCTGCATTGTGAGTGTGACTTAAATAAACCGATGCTTATGTACGTATGTATTTGTATGTATGTGTGTGGGTGACTGTGTAAATTTCAGCTAGCTATGTCTGTGTGTGTGTGTGTGGGAAAGAGAGAGAGTGAAAGAGCTCATCCTTACAACCAAAATGAATTTACTATCAAGTGAAGTATTCCCCACAGATGAGGTAGCTTAATAATCTCAACATGCTCTCACAATCATGGTGAAATTATTATATGCTCGTGTATGCACTTCACCTCGGCTCATACTTTTTCACCACAATGAGAGGAATGGAGTAAGCTGTATTTTCCATACTCTTCATAAATAAATAAATGTAAAATGTGATTCTTAGCTCTTGGGTTTTATTTATAAATATTATTTACAGTTACTCTAGAAAGTGTTTTGCCAAAATAAAAATGCACACATTTGTTTTCTTTTTTAAATACTTGAATTCGATTAAAATTATTTTTCTTTTTTGTAACTTGAATAACAAAATAAGAAATAAAATAAAAATCCATAAGAAAAATATATGTATATGTATATGTTTTTTTTTTTTTTGCAAGAGATATTCTGTAAATTTTGAATTTGGTCAAAACACTTTCTTCACTAACTGTATATACGCATTTCCACAGTGCGACAGAATGTGACATAAACAACGTGAAAAGTAAAATTTTGGAACAGTTCTTTTAATAACCGATTGGCAATTCAGTTGGACTCTATTTAGTACAAAATATAAAAACATATTAAAAGATATAAACAAATATATGCCGTGACGTTACGTTACAAAAAATATAACTTGGTTTTGAGCTGGAATCGAAAAACGAAAAGCTCTTTTTAAATATCGTTAAAAATAATGTAAATTGATTTCTCAATGTATTGCATTTCAAAATGTGGAAGAAACTTTCACAAGATTTAATTTTTGATCAAATTAAAGTTTTTGGCCGTATGCAATTTTTAAAACTCATTAAAATTGAGAAGCAATTTATACAACACAAAAATTGCAAAGAAATCGATTATTCACGATTATCGATTTATTTGCATATATTGCAATTATCGATTAATCGATGTATATTTACAATATCCGTTTGTTTTCTTACTGTCATCAGTCACAATCATGGTGAGTAAGAAAGAGCATGGTGAAATTATAGTAAGTTGAAGTATTCACTCACCATTGCCTTTTTTTGGGTCTTATTTATTTTATAAGACTCGTAGCAAGGTGTATTTATCAGGAGTTCTTCGCAATTCATAAAATTAATCGTTTTTCACTTTATCGGACTTAAATAAATAAATTCTGTCCTCACTCTACGACATTTGCTTTTGTTGTGTTCAAAATATGTATGAAACCGGACTGAGCACAGTTTCGGCTCCACCTTACTGCAATTTCACCAAGAGTGAGAGTGAATATACACCACAGATTGTTGTAATTTCACCACGGTCAGAGAGCGCAGCTGTGGTGAAAACTTTAGCTTATAGTAAATTCACCTCGCTTGCATATGTGTGTGTGTGTGTGAAACAATAAAAAAAGGTGTAATAAAATAAAATGAAATAAAATAAAAATATGAAATTATAGATAAATATATGCAGACGGCAGGTAACGTATGCTAATGTATAACTACAGGATTCTGTTGAACACATACGCCCACCATGGGCGACGACGCGGAGGCGTCGCTGCTGCCGCCGCCGCCGCCCGCTGTTGAGCTGCTGCCGATGCCGACGCTGCTGTTGTTGCTGCTGCTGGTTGCTGCCGCTGCTGCTGCTGGCAGCGATGCCAACGACGATGATGCTGACGATGCTGACAGCGGCAGTGGCAGTGGCAATGGCAGCGACGCCAGCGGCGGCAGCGGCAGCGGCTGCGGATGATACAATAACGCTGTATAGGAGGACGGTGGTGGTCCCCCCACCCCGCCAGCAGCAGAGGCGCTAATAACACTTGAATCCGTCATCATCAGATGCGACGCGGCAGCGGACATATTACCATAATGATGCATCAAATCCAGCGGCAGCGACGCCGGCGCATAGCTGTGATGTGGCTGCAGCGACTGCGACTGCAGTTGATGTGCGGCGGGTGCTGGCAGAGGCAGTGGCAGAGGCGGCAGCATTAGCGGCGCTGCTGCTGCTGCTGCTGACATGCTGCCGTTATGCTTAATGCTACTAAAAAATGGCGTCTGGCCGAGACGCAGCGCCGCAGCTGCCATTGCCGCTGCTGAGACGGGCGGCAGCGGCGGCGGCGGCATTTGCTGCTGCTGCTGCGGAGGATCGCAGTCCATGGCGTGCGGATAACTGTTATTGTTGTTGTTGTTGCTCATATACATGTGACGTCGACTGGAGCTGCCGACGCCGCTGCCAACGCCGACGCCGCTGCTGTGATTTAAGCTATTCAGACTGTTATTGTTGCTGCTGCTGCTGATGTTTGATGTCGTCGTTGACTGCTGCGCCGGCTGCAGACTCAGCGCCGAAAAGTTCATGTTGTTGTTGTTACTATTGTTGTTGTTTCTGTGATGCATCAGCAGACCTGCAAATGTAAATGTTAAATGTGAGTCAAAGCGAGAGAGATCATTATAAATTAACAGAGAAAGAGAGAGAGCAGCGCAATTTTGCCAGACTGTCAGAGTTGCCAACTCAGCTTCTTTTTGTTTTCCGCCATATCACCATTTTTTCGAAGTGGCGGCTAGCGAAAATTCTAGCTATTTCTAACGTAACCATATTAAGCTATATTCTAAAAATCACTGTTTAATTTTAAGAAATTTTATAAAAATCTGACATATGATTTTAATACTTTTTTTTCGATTAAATAATTTGATTATAGACAGATTTTTCTAAAATTACTCTAATTTAATCATTATCAATGATGAAAGTCGTTAAATTTATTGAAAATATCATTTTTCTTCTATATGTATTCCTTGTCATTGATTTTTTCATTATAAAAATCATTACAACTGGAAATATTTTTTAAATTATTGTTACTAGTTACTATTGTATGCAGTTGTAAAGACTTTTTTGAATGTTTTTTATATAAATAAAACGTTAATGAAAAAATTAATTATATTGCCTATTTATGTGTTTCTAGCTCTAAGAGTCTCTGAGATCTTTTATCTATTTTCCTAGAATGCAGGATTTGAGAGCAAGCTGAAAAAGCTTTTTATCTAACTCTCTTGCAAATCACCTAGCTTTTTTCTAGCTATAATTAAATGGTGATGTAGCTTTTTTAAACGCTGGCGAGTTGACAACACTGACAGACTGTCAATGTTCTGGCAAATGTTTAAATTTAATTTCATTGTTTTTTTTTTTGTTGATTATATCATAAATTTTTATTGAAGGGTTTTTCGCTTTTTTTTCGTTTCGTTTTGTTTTGGTAATTTTTTTTCTTTGTTTTCTTTTTTGAATTGTTTTTTTTTTTGTTGTTTTTGGTTTTTAAACTTATTAATAGTAATCGTTTTTTTAAATTATTTCGTACTCATTAAACTTAAACCGTCAGCTTTTATGTTTATATATTTATGTTTATATAAATGCCACATATGCGTGAGAGTGTATGCATGTGTGTGTCTGTGTGTGTGTGTGTGTCTGTGTGTGTGATTTGTATTTGTTGTTATTATTACATTGCTAAACAACTAAATGCATTTCATTTCAAACTCTGTTTGCTCGTCGTGTTTTTCTTTGCTTTTTCTTATAAATTTTCTTTTTGCAATACTGTTTACTTCTTTGTATTTTCATTCGTTTTATACAAAATATGTATGTGTGTTATGTACAGTTAGTCAGAAAAGTGTTAAAAAAAAAAATTTCAAATAATTATTTCAACACACACTTAATAATATCAACACACTTTCTTGACTAACTGTAAGTGTGCGTTGCATTTAAAGAGTAATGTTATTTCGCTACGACGCCATATTGAGAGTCGGCCATCTTGTTTTTGTTGCTCTTGCTCTTGCTGTTGATCCTTGCAATAATGCTGTCAAAGCTCTCGCTCACTGTTAGGCTGCTGTTAATTTGCATTGCTTTGGCCTGAAATGTTAAATTAGTGCATACTCTTTGGCGTCGTCTGCTATCATTTTTTCAATGTCTTTCTTTTTATGTTCTGTGTAATTTTGTTACGTGTTTTCGTTTCTAAATATGATTTTCCATCTTCTGGATTTTTTCTTCTCGCTTTTTTTTTGGTATTCTTCATTTGCCTAAATCTAAATGCTTGCAATTCATTTTCATTTTCAATTTCATATTTTTTTTAGTATTTCTTTTATCTTTTAACTAAACTCTGTCTGTGTGTGTTTGTTTGTGTTTGTATGTGTGTGTATCTTTTGTAATTTTAACTTAAACTTTTAACACTCTTTATTTCCTTTTGCTTGCTTTAAATATTTTACATAACTTTTGAAAGTTGTTTTTTTTGTTTTGTTTTTCACTTTTCAGATTTATTAATTATTTGTTAAATTCTTGAATTGTTTACTCGGGGCTACGACTATATTGTTGAATTATTTATACATATTCATATATGTATTTTCTATAATCTCATTTTTTTATCATTCAAAAATTAATTGATTTCTTGTTTTCGATTTCGCATAATTTACTCTCATTTATGTATGTATGTATGTGTGTGTGTGTATTTTGTTAAATGCTAAAGTTTTCATTTAGTACTGATTTAAGTTGTTGTTCTTCTTCTATTTTCTGAATTCTGAATACTCTATATATCTCTTCTTCTTTCAAGTTTGCCTCTAAACGCGCTAAACTTGTAACGTTATTTAATTATTTCGCTTTCTGATTTATCTCTTACTTTTTTAATATCTATTATATATTTAATTAATATTATTAATTTTTGCTATTTTTACATGCCTAAAACTATGATTTGTGTTTAGATTTTTTGCGTTTTTTTTCTGTTTTGATCATTTCTAAGATTTTTTTTTGTTTCTGTTTAATAACTATATTTATTTTTCTTTTCTTTGCTTCATTCGATAAAAAAAACGTGATTTGTGAGTGTATTTACCGTTACTACTACTCTGTGTAGTCGCTGTTAACGTGCTGTTAATTAACAGTCGCACAGTTATGTTATTTAACATTGCTATTTTTACCATCGAATTAAGCACAAGTTTATTTATCATAGAGATTTCCTTGTAAATGTTTACGTATGTAATGAGGAGTGTTTGTATGTATGTGTGTGTGTGTGTGTGTGTGTGTGGATGTGGGAATGGGGGAATGTACGATTAAAGTTGCTTCAACATGCAGAAAGAATCATGTATGTATGTATTTATGTACATATGTATGTATGCATGTTATATATGTGTGTGTCTTACATCGAGTGAAGAAATTTACTCTCTCCCTCTCTCTCCCTCTCTGTCACAACAGCTTTTTCCTATCAAATCTGACTTTGGCGGGAAAAATCTACATGTGTTTTGATCGTAGCCAAACTAGCTATTTATGGAGTTTTAAGAGTTTTTGAAATTTAAGCAAAACTATTAGATCATAAATTGTTATTTCTGCTTTGGCTGCATTAGCCTTTATTTTTTCGCTATTTTTCTTTATTTGATCTTTTTTTTTTTCAAACCTAGCATTTTTTAACGGTCTGTTTTTTTCATTAAAAAATAAATGTTATTAAACATGAACAAAATCAGCTTTTTGTTCAATTTTTGTTGTAAAATTTAGCTTTTCTTTTTTTGCTGCTTAAAGCGGATCAAAAAGTGAGCGAGATATCAAGAGAGAGAGAGAAAGCTATTGTTGGGGTCTGTTATGTTCTGTTATGTTAAGAGATATCACAAAAAGCGGCGTCTGGACTCACACAACTGTAGCCACTATTTATATACATATGTATGTATATTTTTAGTACACACAACACTGAAGAAGAACTGATTCATTTTACAATCCCAATATGCACAGTATAAGTCTCAGTTTTTATACATGACACGTCTGAAAACATTGCAGAGGTTGTTCTTAACAGCTGTTAGCTGCTTAACAGTGTACTGTTAAGTTAACATTGCAGCGGACTGATAAATCAAGGTGTGGTGAATTGTGGTGAACTGTGTGTGTGTGTGTGAGTGTAAACAACCAAAAGAGTAGGCAAGACAACAATACATACATTATGTATGGATGTGTGTGTGTGTGTTTTAATATATATATATGTGTATATATATATATTTGTTACATACATAGGGAGTACATATACTATTGCAATCTCTCTTCATACACATACACATGCACATATGTATGAATATATGCATTTCGCTGGTTATCGATAAACTTGTTATTATGTATACATATTTATGTATATTTGGATGCATTTACATACATATACATATTTATATACATACACATGTATGTATGTATGTATGGCAGTCATTAAGAAAGTCGTTAAGGATTCCTTGCTTACACTTTTAACAGTTTTCTATTTTTTATTTTATTTTTTTTTTAATTTATTCTTTAGGTTTCTTAATTGTACAATACTATGGCCCTAATTGCTTACAATTAAATGCGTAATTTCAACACAAAAAAAAACAAACACTAATTATAAAATTAAACGAAAACAAATTAAATAAATCTTGCTTTTTATCAATTTTACGCCTCTATATTAACTGTATGCTGAGTGCAAAAAAAAAATATGTTTTTTATATTTATATACTATATGTATATAATAATCTTTGTATATTTATGTATGCATATATGTAAAAAAAAAATAAATGGCGCCACAGATTAGGAAAACAATTGTGATGGGTGTGTGGAGCTGGAGCCTCTGGCTATTTACAATCGAAATCAGCCTATCGATAACAACAATCGAGTTGCTTTAACACAGCTGTTAATGTTAATTCCCGTATCCAGTGCTGTTATTGCTGCTGCTGCTTTTAAAGTCGCTGTTACAGTCGCTGTTACTGTTATCCTGAGTAACTTATGCCTAATTTGCCGATGTTTTTGTTGTTGTTGTTGCGGTTATTATCGTTGTTGTTGTTGTTGTTGCTGGTCATCGGCGCTCATCTGTGTACAGCATTAGTTTGAGTTGTTGTATATACATATTATGTATATTATCATTATTATTTTTTTATTTTTGTTTATCATTTATTTTCATTTTTTTGATTTATTTTAAGGAAAATAGAAAGAGAGAGCATACGATTTTGGCACAAATTAGTTGATTTACGTGTTTTTGACATTTTCCTTGTTTAATATTCGCAAAAATTAACCAACAAAAAAAAAACAAAAAAATTACTACGTTTGACAACAGTGTTTTTTATTTTTTAGAGAATAAAACTACTGCTAAGCAACGAACAAAACACACGTACAACAATTCATTATGCTTAATAATAAGTATTTATTACAATATTATAAAAAAGAAGTGCAACTAAATTTTATTGTTCTCACAGAAATCATAATCGTTTAAATATACTTATACAATTTCAATAAATAATTAAAGTGTTTGTTTTTTGTATTCTTTTTGGCTTTTTTTTTTTATAAACAATTTTCAGCTTAATCGCAAAATAATAAGTTGTTCTTTTTTTTTTTTTTTTTCTTGTTGTATTCTGATTTTATTGAATCCAATTTGAGTTATTCACACACAAACACACACTTATCAAAATCATGCAAATTATGGAAAATCTTGATTGGAAATTATGCATTAAATTTTCCATTAAATACCCTATAAAAATATATGATCAAATGTTAGTAACATATAAACAAAAAAAAAACACCACAAACTCAAAATTTTTGTCAGCTACAAACAAAAAAAAATGTTAATACATAAACAAACTTTAATTTAATTAATTAATAGACTAGTTACTTTTTAAGGATAATATGAGGAAAAATATCTATTACAAGGAAATTATTTCAATGACGGATGTTTATGCGACAGTCTGTTTGTGACATCGATCGAAATCAAGGTGAAACTATCGTATGATACAAAATATCAAAATGTTCAGGAATATTGAAAATGGAACAGCATAATATTTTATTTAATATAGTTTTTTTTTTTATTATTTATTATCACAAAAAATTTAATTTTTAAAGAAATGTAACAAATGATTATTTCAAAATGTGTATATGGAATTGATTATAACAATAAGTTAATTTGAAAATGAAATATGACAAAGGATAATATTTATAGATTAATTTGAAATTTGTTTAACACAAAAAGCGAGTTCGATAATGGAATTTATTTATATCACAAAAAGTGATTTTAAAATAAATGCAAAATAGGATAATTTCAGAGGAATTTCGATATGAAATTGAATATTAGAAAAAGTGAGTTTCAAATGAAAGGTAACATGGGATAAATTCAAAAAGATCAATATGATCACATCAAACGAATTCGAAAAGAAACATATTTTTTAAATAAATTTGATATAAAATTTATTATCCGGAAAAGTGAATTTCAGTACAAATGTAACTAGGATAATTTCAAGACATCGATATGGAATATATTGGAATAGAAAACTAAGATTAGAAGAAATGTAACATACGATAAATTACAGAGATCGATATTTAAAAAAATAAATATAACATACGATAATTTTAAAACAATTTCTATATGAAATTTATGATCTCAGAAAGTACATTTCAAAAGAAATATAACATTCATAATTTTGACATGGAATATATTTTAAAAAAAATGTGAATTTAAAAAAATATATAGTACTATAATTTAAAAAAAATTTCAATATTACAAAAAGTGAATTTCAAATGAAATATAACCATCGATAACTTTAAAATAATTTCGATATGAAATTGATCATCACAAAATAATGAATAATACATTTCAAAAGAAATGTAACATTCGATAACTTTAAAATAATTTCGATTTGAAATTAATGATCACAAAAAGAGGATTTCAAAAGAAATGTAAAATTCGAAAACTTTAAAATAGTTTCGATATGAAAATTGATCATCACAAAATAATGAATTTAAAATTAAATGTAACGTACGATAACTTTAAAATAATTTCGATATGGAATTTATTACTAAAAAACGTAAATTTAAAAAAAATAACAAAATTCGATAACTTTAAAATTCTTTCGATATGAAATTGATTATCACAAAAAATTAATTTCAATAAATACGATAATTTTAAACAAAAAAGTGAATTTTACAATTAATGTAACATACGATAATTTCGATAAAAAAAAAGTTGATTATCACAAAAGGTAGTACGCATAAACCTCAACGAAGCAGAGAGAGGGAGAGAGGGAGAGGAAGAGAGAGAGAGAAAGAGAGGGAGCTACTCACCTAAACATTGTGGATCCAAAACGCCGCCAGCTGCGCCGCTGCCGCTGCTGCTGCTGCTGCTAGAGACGAGCGACTGTTGCTGCTGTGTGTTGATGCCGATACCGATGCCACCGATACCGATACCGATGCCACCGATTGCTGCCGATGAGGATGAGGCAGCTGCTGCCGCTGCCGCGCTGGAGGAGACAACGCTGCTGCTGCCGCTGCCCGGACCAGTTGTACCACCAGCACCGGCAGCACTACCAGCAGCAACATTGCCAAGTCCACCAGCTGCGGTACCACCGCCAGCAACAGCAGCAGCACCACCCGATGAGGAAGAGGAGCCACCACCGCCACCGCCAACGCCACCGCCACCTGAAGTACCACCCGAGGTACCACCGGATGAGGAGCCACCACTGGTACCACCGGCATTAGCCGTAGCCGAGGTACCGCTCGTGTTTGTCGACTCGTCGGTGGTGCGCTTGAAGAAATTGTGTTGCAAGGCATAATATGGTGTGACTCGTTTCTTGGGATCAAAGTCCAGCATGCGCAATATCAGATCCTTGAACTTTAAATAATCATAAACCGAATGTCCGGGCTCATCAGAACGTCGTCCCGCCGGACCGCCCGTCTCAACGCCCAAAATGTCATGAAGTTGGCGGGAACCGGGCGGTTTATATTTCCTGCCGTTGAGCGTCTTCTTTAGCACGTAGGATCCATCGGTGACAATCTTGTCAAAGAATTTGCGCGTCTTGTGCGCCTGATCCAATAAATATTTCGGTGGCATTCCCAGCACCTCGACAATCTTGTTCATCTGATCGAACTCATTGCAGCCGGAGAAAAGCGGTTCACCCGTATGCATCTCAACCAGAATGCAACCGAGTGACCACATATCAATCGCCAGATCATATTGAATACCCAGCAGGACTTCGGGTGACCGATAGAAGCGCGACTGTATGTATTGATAGATCTATTTTCGTTGGGAATTGTAAGAAAGAGAGAGAGAAGGTGAGAAATTAGTTGTGGCATGATTAAATGATCGATGGATGAGGAGAAAATGGGAGAGATTCGATTGGATATGCAATGATTGATTGATTGATGGGTAGAAAATGGGGAAATTAGTCTTGGATTGATTAGATTTGGAATGTTTGAGTGATTGATGAGAGGAAAATATGGAAATATGTGATGGATTGATTAGATTTGCAATGATTGATTGATTGATGGGAAGAAAATAGGGGAAATTAGTCTTGGATTGATTTGATTTGGAATGTTTGAGTGATTGATGAGAGGAAAACAGAGAATATTAGTCTTGGATTGATTAGATTTGGAATGTTTGAGTGATTGATGAGAGCAAAACAGGGAAATAAATGATGGATTGATTAAATTTGCAATGATTGATTGATTGATGATAGGAAAATAGGGCATATTGTTCACAGATTGATTAAATATGCAATGATTGATCGATTGATGAGAGGAAAATAATGGAAATTGTTGATGGATTGATTGATGTTAGGAAAACAGGGAATATTAGTCTTCGATTGATTAGATTTGGAATTAATGAGGGGAAAATAGGAGAAAATTAGTCTTAGATTGATTAGATTTCGAATGATTGATTGATTGATGAGAGGAAAATAGGGGAAATTAATGAGGGATTGCTTGAATACGCAATGATTGATTGATTGATGAGAGGAAAATAGATGGATTATAAATAATAAAAAATATAAAATTGATGAAAAATTGATGAACAAGAAATTGAGGAGATATGTAACTGACGTCAGGATTATAGATTGAATATGATAGATTTTGCAGAGATGGAGAAACTTACGCGCTGTCCCAATTGACAGGAGCTGCCAAAGTCAACAATTTTGATGGCCGATCGTTTTGGATTGCATAGCAATATGTTCTCGGGCTTCAGATCACAGTGTATTATGTTCAGTTCGGGTGTGCTCAGGAACAAAAGAGCCGTGCACAGTTGCTGCGCAAATTTGCGCGTGAGGTTCAACGATACGCCACGGAAATTCGTGTTCCTCAGCAGATCGTACAGATTATACGAAAGCAGCTCAAAAACGAGGCACAGATGATTGCGCCACATAAAATGACGCTTGAGCTTGACTGAAATTAAAATAGGTATAATACATAAATATATAAATAAATCAAGGATCGCAATTAAGAGTTTTGAATGCAAATTTTAACTAAATAAATCAATGTGAAGGAATACACTAAAAATCCTATTTTAATTATAACTGAGCGACATCAGTCAAAAACTTATTTTTATTATTTTTAATTTGAATTTAAACAATTTCAAATTATTATTAAAGATTAATTTTTATTTAAAAATTAATTTTAATTTATTCAATTTTATTTATTTTATTTTATTTGTAAAGTTACAAAAAAGAGTTATTTATAAAAGTTATTCCGTAATAAAAGTTAAATTTAATATATTTTTAACCAATTTTAAAAAATTTAAAAATATTCTCTATTTATAATTTAATAGCTTTGAAATGATGTCATATCCTAAACGGACGAATATTTGACTATTGACTATTTTTAGTATATTTTTGGATACTAAAATAGTCAATTTATTTTCCTTTTTAATTTTTAAATAAAAGTTACTGTATAACTCCTATTTGTAATTTTTAAAATAAAAATCAGAAATAACTTAGTGTTTTTTTGTAACTTATAAATAAAAATTGAAATTTAATTATTATTTTACATTTTTGAAATAAAAATTTAAAATAAAAATGAACAAAATTCTAATGCAAAACGAATTTAGAGGTAAAATCATGCTCAAATTTACATTGTGCATGGAAATTTATTGAGTTTTGACAAAGTTATGGAAGTTCGAATTTACTGAAAATCAGTAAAATCAAAATAATCGATATTTTAATTCCATTCCAGTAACCAGATAACATTAATTTCCAGGCTAAAAAGAGCATTAAGTCTTTTTTCATGTAAGACAATAAATAACGCTTCTTATTTTGGTCAACCGAAAACCATAATTTTTATTTTTTGTGAACCGAAACCATACCGGTATTTTTAAACCGAAACTTATAAAAAAAACCGATAACCGTTTCGAAACCGATATTCGTTTCGGTTTTAATCCCTGGTATTAAGTATATTTTGATATTTTTATTCTTTATTATATTATTACAATTGTTATTTTTATGAAATTATTAATATTCAACTCGTAGTTGAACTTACCGATATAGTATTTATTTTCAGCATCCGCACGATTCATCATCTCGAGTAGTTTAACTTCGATTTGTGCCTGATTTAGGAACGGTTTCTTATTCTTAATTATCTTGATTGCCACATGGCATTGCTCCTCATGATCGTAGGCCTTAACAACCTGACCAAAGCTGCCCTTGCCTGTAAATAAATTAAATACCATTAATATCCTCAAACGAACTATTGATATAAATTATGTATTATATATATTTATATATTTACCAATCAGTGAATCAATCTCATAGCGATCTAAAAACTTTTCACCATTCTTGATTATATAATCGTGATTATCATCATCATAGCCATCGTTATATAATTTACGCTCCTTTTTATTGGATGAATCATCGTCTCCTTGTGTCTGCTGTGCACGGCGTTTCTTCTTCGCATAGTATACCTTTAAAGATTGTACAAATTCCGAATTATTCGTTGAGAATGGTGACATTTTGTGAAACACAAAACAATAAAATATATAACAAAAATCTCTTTAATTGGTTTTCTTTATAATTGCTTAAAAAAAATGTATATTGTATATTCAAGTTGTGTAAGTTTTGAGTCCTAAATGAGTTCAATCTTTTCTGTTTTTCATTATAATAAATTCTGATTACTTAGTCAAAACAAATAAATCCTTTGAATATCAAAATATCAAATAGATTCATTATTAATATATTTATTTTCATGGTAAGATTCATTTTTATTCTAAAAATTTATTTTAGCTTTTTATGTTCAATAACAAATAATATGAAATAATAATTAAATTTAAACTTTTAATTAAAAATCATAATGTATTTTCTATTTTCAATTATTCTTATAAAAATCAAATATAAAAGTTATTTTAAATAATAATTAAATTCAACATTTATTTCAATGTAACTCTTATTTTTAATTTTTGTTATTAAAATCATATGTATATGAAACTTATTTTTAAATTTCAAAAATTAAAATTATTTCAACATTATTTTTATTAAAAATTTTGAAAAAATTTTCTTTTTTATATTATTTTGTATTGCTATTTTCTTTCATTTTGATTACTTCTATTTTTTAGTTTTAATAGTAATGTTAGTTTATTTACGAATAATTTGAAATTGGCGCGATAACTAGTGCATTGTCACTTATCGATAATTGCATAACAGCGCGTCTGTTAATTAACAGTCGACTCAAAATGGCGCTTGCTGCGAGCTCAAGCTTGCGTTAACAGCTGTTAACGCTAGCGTTTCAGAGCTGCATACAAAATATAAATGTTAATCTTTTGCTTATGCTAAATTAATTAAATGAATTAAATTTATGCAATTTTGCTAAATTTTAATGCTCTTTTTTGTTAATTCGTTTTTGATTAAAGAGCTAAACGCAGAGTTGGTTTCTTTTTCTCCCCTTGTCGCTGCCCCCGCTCATTGGTTTGGCGAAAAATTTGATATGCAGCTGGCGCTTGGCAAAAAAAGTTGTTGCTAACGCCGCTTGCTTGTGTTGGTGCGAAAGAGTGCGCTGCCGCCGCGTATGCAAGCGACAGAGATAGCAGCAAAGAGAGCACGCTTTGCAGCAAAACGTTGGTGTAACTCAGAGAGAGAGCGGTAAAGAGAGAGAGCGAGATTTTCAACAACGCCTAAAAGACGGCTGCACAAAATGGGGAGCTGTTGTAGAAATATTCATGGGGAGCAGCAGCGTCGTCGTCGTCGTTGTGAGAGCAATGCTCGAAAATGGGTGTATGCCGGTGACGACGTCGACGTCAGCGTCGCAGCAGCTGCGACGGCAACGGCGACTGTTGTTGTTGTCTGGCAATGACGTTTTCTGAGCAACGTCACAGTTAATCGCCATGCTGCGCTCTCTCTCTCTCTGTCTCTCTTAAGTGTAGCATACAATGCTGCGACTGCGACGTCGACGTCGACGCCTGCATATGCGCTGATAAGACTGTAAAAAGTCCACACACACACACACACACACACACACTAACAATGTAACAAGTAAGCTGCTCCCTCTCCCTCCCTTTTACTCTCTCTCTCTCTCCTCTCTCTTTTCGACACTAGAAAATTCTGTGTGTGTGCAACAATTTGTCGACCAATTAATCGTTGCTGATAATAATGATGATTGTTATTAGCAAGGTGTGACCATCATCATCATTAACAGCATTAACAGCATTATCATAATTATCATCATCATCATTATCACGATTCGTCTTGACTTTCACTCTAACCTCAATAGACAACATCTTTTACATGTTGTTTCTGTTTTGTTTTGTTGTTTTTCGTTTTTTGCTCATGCATTTTACATTTATTTCATTTCATTTGCTGCCATTTCTCCATTTGTTTGTTTATTTGTTTTTGTTTTTTTTAGCTGTGACTCTAATTTATACCACATAAAAAACTACGTGCTTTTGACCACTGTGCGAACAACAAGTGAAAACTGTCTATCGATACATCGATAAATCATTTGCAGCGATATATTCAATACGTCAATATCTATTATAATATAATCTATGTATATTATTCTTATATATTTTTAATCCTTGTTTTAACCAACATGTGAAATTTGCCTATCGATACATCGATAAATTTTTAATATCTATATATATTACACAAATTGTTCGATATTTTCAATCCTTGTTTTTACTCTTTCCAATTTAAGTAAAATTAAATAAAGATTAATATTAAAAAAAATAATGCACGAAAAAAATTAAGTTTTTTTCCATTTGCAACATAAAGTATGTTAATTTTGGAATTTGGCAAAACTATCGATATTTTTTGTTGTCAAAAATATGAAATAAAAATTAGATTTTTCACATCGGAATATTATCGATATTGATATTTTAAAAAATCGTAAAAAGCTACAGGGTAGTTGCATTTAATTGTCATTAGTAAAAGTCTCTGAAGAATCGATTGAGTATAAAGAGCTCTCTTTGTTTCACACTTCTCTCCGATCTCCTCGCTAATCTGTACACCCAAAATTCAGTGATTTTAGGAGGTGGAAAACTAGGGAATTTGGCAAATTTCAGATTGCGTGCCCGTCAACAAGATGCGATGCCAAATTGACGAGACGAGTCGAGGTCTGAAGCGAGGTCAAGGACAGAAGACTGTAGACTGTAGACAGAGACACGCGCCGGCATTACTGAAACTTTGCCAAAGAGCGAAGAGCGAAGAGAGGGGGGGATGTTGGAGAAAAGGGAAGAGAATTGGTGTGTTGATATTTTCAATATTATATCAATATCGATAATATTTCGATTTTTTTTGCTTAATATTTAAGACAAAGAATATATGGATGAAAATTGTTAGTTAAAAAATCTCGCTAAATAATGTCGATATTTTTTAAAGAATAATCAAATAAAATATAGAAATAAAATATCATTTTTATTTGATATTTAAGACAGCGAAAATATTGATTACAATGGTTTAATAATCGCTAAATAATATCGATATTTTTTTTAAATAGTATAATGCAATTCAGAAAAGGGAAGATTTGTTGTATGTTTATATTTTCAAAATTATATCAATATCGATAATATTTTGATAAGAATATATATTATTTTTATTTGATATTTAAGACAACGAAAATATCTTTAAAAATGGTTATATACAATTATCGCTAAATAATATCGATATTTTGTTAAATAATAAAATGCGATAAAAGAAAATAGACAAGAATAAACAAATAAATAATAAAAACAAAATATCATTTTTATTTGATATTTTAGTCAACGAAAATATCGAGTTAAATATATCGCTTAATAATATCAATATTTTTAAAATAGTAAAATTCAATAAAAGCAAATAGACAATTTGATTATGCAAATAATAAAGAATAAAACTCAATAATAAATATATATTTAGTGAAAAGACTTTCTTGACTTATGGAAAATACATATGCATCTATCGATAGTTTAAGTCAAGAAGACTTAAAGAGAGTATGATGAGGGGGGGGGGGGGGGTTGACTTACCTCATTGATGTGCTTGTAGGTCTTTATCAGATCGACGCTCAGCTTGCGCAATGGAGCCATGGCCGGATCTCGAAAGTGTGTGGGAATGCGAGCTTGCATTGCTCGCACCTCCGACGAAGACGAAGGACTAGAGTGCTAAAAGGAAGAGAAGAAAGAGACAGGAATAAGATAGTGATAATATCATAAAAAGCTGGCAAATTTATCATCGGCATGCCGAACATTAAATACCCTTTCCGATCGCTCTAAATTTAATTTTCAAAAAGTTTTCAAATAACTTTTTCCCAGGGACCGTAACGAAAATAATTTTTTTAATTAAATTTGCTAAATAAAAATTATTTTTCAAATGAAAATTACAAAATAAAGATTAAATTTGAATAACTTTTCAACCAAGTAGTGTATTTCCAAAATCTAAAAGCGTATTTTAAGGATATTTAAGGTTGAAAGGATATGATTTTTAAATAAAAATGGAAATTTAATTATTTTTGATTTTTATTTTAATATTTCAAAAATAAGAGTTTCAAGAAATTTTTATAGTATTTGCTTTTTCCAAAAAAAAAGTCTAGTTAATTTACTTAATACATTTTAAAATCATAAACAAAAATATTGAACTTTTTAATCGATTTTCCTATGACAGCTGAATGTAATATAGTCCAAAATAACTTTTGTTTTCAATTTACTTTAATAAAAACTGAAAATGAGTTATTTTCATGATTTTTAGACCATAATTTTAGTTTAATAACTATTTAATTTGTTTATTTTAGATGAAAAATAAAAATTGAAATGTAATGCTTATGATAAAAACTGAATATAAAAGTTTATTCTTTTTCCTGCATACCGCATTTAGATTTTGTATTTTATGGATTGATATTTTTAAAGTCCTGAGATGCCTCAAGTGATTGACTGACTGATTGATTGATTGATTACTTAGTTTATTTAAGAGTTCTTTCATTTTTTAATAATTTAGATTTTCTTTACTATGGATTGATTTCTTTAAACTCCTGAGTATTATTTTAGATCACATTTAGATTTTGTTTTCTAAGGATTGATTCTTTGTAAACTCCTAAGAATTATTTGAGTGATTGACCAATTGATTGATTACTTTATCTTAGAGTTTTTCAATAATTTAGGTTTTGGTTTTAGGGAATTGTTTTTTTGTAAGCTCCTGAGTATTTATTGAGATGCATTAAGTGACTGATTGATTGAATGATTGCTTGATTGACTGATTGATTGATTTATTGAATGACTGACTGAATGATTGACTGATTGACTGATTGATTGACTGAATGATTGAATGTCTGAATGATTGATTGACTGATTGATTGATTGATTGATTGAATGATTGATTGAATGATTGATTGATTGATTGAATGATTGATTGATTACTTACATGATGCATGACATCACGATGCGTGGCAGGAGTTCCTCTTCGACCACAAAGCGTCCGTAGAGGGGGCATGTCGTTGTCTTCCCCCGCTCCCGCTGCCCTGCGATGTGTCCACGGCGCCCGCACTGGATCCATATCCAGCGGATACTGCAAGAGACAGACAGAGAGAGAGAGAGATAGAGATAGAGTAAAGATAATGAGTAAGTGAATGAGTCAGAGAAAGAGAGGAATTGGTTCATTGACCGTTGTTTCCTCCCTGGGTCCAAAAATGTTGCACCTGACGTGATGTGACGTATGTCGCACACCTGAGGCTGTTGCCAATTCAAAAATACGTTTTCAATTCTAAATTTATAACTAGACGCCCAAATGGTAGGGAAATTATTACACAATATGCAAGTATTCGAAATAGTTTCTGTTTTGCTACGATTCAAAAATAGCACAAAGGCAAAAGCTGAAAAAAAAAAGGAAAAAAAAGGAAAGGAATAAATCGAGACAATCTCGAGATGGGCAGGAAGAAGAAGAAACTGATATTGCATTTCGCAATTGTACACTCAAAGAAAATATGCCAATTTATATCACTTTGTTCTCCAAATTTTAGGATTAATTAAATGATTGTGAAACAATCTTAAATTTTAAATCATTCCTTACCAAATTAAGTCCGAATATAAAAAAAAATGGGAATCATAAAATCTGTGAGTGTCGTTAAGATAACTCCAGAAATAACAGAGTTATTTATACTAAACTAGTTTAAGATCTTTTTGTACTTAAAATAGTTTTTGCAGGATTAAACTGAACTTAAAAATGATAATGTGTTTTACTAGAAACCTGAATATTTTGGGAAATGAGCAAGATTTCAATTTTCATTGTCGCGTCTTAGAATTCTCAAGTGGTTCCAGCGATACAAAGTTGAAGGGTTGCTAACCTATAAAAATCAACACTATTAAATGGTATATAATTTAGTTATTTTGCTTAATTTTACTAATTATGTAAAAGATTAAATGAAATTAAATATGACAATGTTTTGCAAGTACATTTTGGTTTAGATTAAGATTTTTGGGTACTTAATCTAATGTTTTAATCTTTTACATACTTGAATTAATCCCAAAATGTACTGAAAGTATACCAGAAAAATCGTATTTGAATTTTATTTGTTGAACTTGTGAAAACCGAACTTGAAATAAGATTTTTGTTCTCAGATTTGGAATCATTTTTTACCAATTGCGAGTGTCGGAGATTTAAACTGTTTGATTATTTCAATCTTAAAAGCTTTCATGTGCTTTTCTACACTGTTTTTCCTTAAATTGTGTGAGCTTTTCACTGTAAACTAAATGTTATAAAAGCTACTAAAAGATAGATTTCTTAACCACAACTTTCAATGGTTAATGAAGCTAACTAAATAAGCTTTCATCTGCTTTCAAGTTCATTACAGGTAGGATTTAAGGATTTAATGTGATTTTCTAAGCTGAGCTTTTTTCTTTAACCTACAGATTTTAACAATAAAAATGTTCTTTCATGTAATCTCTTAAGAGATTTCTGACACTACAATTCACAAAAGTTTATAAAGCTTCCCTTAAGCTAAAGCTTAACATAATTAAATAAAATAGTTTATTTTCAGGTGCTTTCTTAAGTCACTTTCAGCTATTTTAAGACAAAAGCTTTACATATTGTAATATTAATTAAGTTCTTTGATGAATATTACACATTGCAAACTTTTCTTAAGTTAAAGCTTTAGGTGTTTTATATTAAGGTAAAGCTTTAATGCTGAGAAGTATAAAGATGGAAACATTAGAGTAGGAAAACGCATAGTTTGGTTATTCCAAAAAAGAAAACAAAATTCCATTCTCTTAAAAACTAAATATTTTAACAACCTTTCTTAGATTTTAACATCATAAATAATCTATAATATATATCTATAACTTTTATACTTACAAAATTTCGATACTAAAAATATATTAAAAAGGAAAAACGCTCAGAATAATCGCCATCAAATTAGAATTTAGATAAATGTGCTAATAATGAGATAAAGTTTTCTTAAAAATAGAAATTATTACCCTCAAATAAATGTTTTAGTATTGGCTTTACTAAAAAACTTTCTAACATTGATGGTAAGTCAATTTGGCGCCTTTTTTGAGGCGATTTTTCGAAATTTTTGAGTGAAAAAAATGAAAAATTCTTAAATTAAGCTTACAGCTGTAATGATGATTGCTGTCAGATGATTGATTGATTGATTGAGCTGCTGTTGGCTTAAAAGAAGCATCAAAATTCTTAACCGTATGCTGGCAATCAATTTGGGCCAAATAATGCGGCTGTTGTAATTGCAAATGCAACTGAAAATGGTTGTTGTTGTTGTTGTTGTTGTTGCTACCATTCTCATGCGCATTTCCATAGCAATTTCCATTGGTCCAGTTGCGTGCATAGGACGGTCGTTGATTCGTATAAGTGTAGGGCCAATCGGTATCGGAACCGGAGCCGGAACCGTTCACTCCATGATCAGTTGGATTATGATCGTGATCATGATCAGTTGTTGGTGGTGTCGCCTCATGGGATCCGTTTATTGACTGCCAGTAAACCAAGGCGGTTGACATTTCTCAGCTCAGTTTTTATTATATTATTTACTATGTATATTGTATTTCCTTCCTTATTTACTTTCTTTTATTTATTTTTATTGACTGACAAAGACGTCTCTGTCTTCTGTCTTCTTTCTTCTGCACGAATTCACATACAAATAAAAATCAACAATTCACTTTGAATTCACGTTTTAATTGTTAATATTGCAATCAGGGAATAAAACCGAAACGAATATCGGTTTCCGTTACGGTTTCGATGCTCGAATTAAGGTTTTCGGTTATCGGTTATGCAAAATTTTGGAGTATCGTTTTCGTAAAGGTTATCGGTTTTTTTTTATAAGTTTCGGTTTAAAAATACAGGTATGGTTTAGGTTCACAAAAAAAAAAAAAAATTAATTAACGTTTTCGGTTGACCAAAATAAAAAGCGTTATTATGCTAAGGCTAAAAACCTGGAAAATAATGTTATCTGGTTACGGGAATGGAATTAAAATTTCGATTATTTTGATTTTACTGATTTTAAATAACTTTGTCAAAAGTCAATAAATTTCATGAGCAATGTAAATTTGTGCATGATTTTACCTCTCAATTCGTACTGCATTTAAATTTCGTTCATTTTAAAAATTCGAAAATTTTCGAAATTTTTTTTTTTTTAGAAAAATTTAAAAAAATTGAAAATTTACAAAAATTTAAATGCAGAACGAATTTGAAGTTAAAATCATGCTCAAATTTACATGACACATGAAAATTGGTTGAGTTTTGACAAAGTTATGGCAGTTCAAAGTAACCGAAATTAACCCTTATAAATGAATCGGTTACTAAACGGTTATTTCGGTTTAAAGAGTTTGGGTTTATGGTTTTCGGTAGACCGGAAAAAAATATTTTCGGTTACGGTTTCAGTTACGGTTACAAATTTCAATCGGTTTTAATCGGTTAAGGGTTATGGTTACGGTTTCGGTTTTAATCCCTGATTGCAATTGTTAAATATGTTTAGTGACTTCCACAATTTGTGCACTGTTGCCATTTTTTATTCAATTCTATTTACAGTCAATTTTATCTACTATATTTATGTATATGTTTTATAAATATATATTTTTATTTTATATTTTTTGCTAACAACTCGCGCGATCTGCGTCGCGTGAAATTTCAACGCAAACTGCGTCAATTTTTTTTTAGCTTCTGGCCCCAAAGTCTCGACATAAACCAAGTCAAAAAAAAAAAGACGCGACAACGTCTGTTTTATTTATATATATGTCGATTTTTATCGTTGTTCTTCTTTTCTTGTCGTTGCATTTCTTCTTCTGCTGCCAACAAAAAAAATAAACAACAAACAACGCATGCTGACGATTTTCGCAAAAGCGAGAGAAAAAGAGAGAATCGGGAGAGAGGGAGATGGTTGCACTTTGAACCCAAAATGCAGCTGCTTCTCAAAAAAAAGATCCATTTCAGCTACTAATTTTGCGCCTTTTCTAGCTTTTTTGAGCTTTCAAGTTGTGTTTTTTTTTTAATTTAATCTTGTTACTTTTTTAATTTTGTTTTTTAATTTTTTAATGTCTTCATAATATATTTTTTTATTTTTGTTACTTTTTAAATTTAATTGAATTTTTAATTTTAATCTTGTTACTTTTTAAATTTTATTGTTTCATAATTTTTGTTAAAATCGTCAAAATATATTTTTATCTCATTTTTTTAATTTTTAAAATTAAATTGAATTTTTAATTAAATTTTGTTTCATAACTTTTTTAATAAAATTACTAAAAAATTAAAACGCAGATTCTTTTATTAATTTGGAAACTCAAGTGCGACTCACAGATCAATTTTGTTAAATCTTAAATCAAGTAGTTTTAATTCTTATATATTTTTAGCGTTTGCTCGCTTAGAATTCCCAAATGGTTCTTGCTTTTCTGCTACCAAGTTTACAAAATTTTGATTTAATTGTGCAGTATGCTTAAATCAAGTATCATTTTCATATTTCAACATGATTTTGTACTCAGATCCAGAATTTAAAGAACATGGATCAAGTTGGAATATATTTAAATCAAGTGTGTTTTAAATTAAGTTACTTTAAGTTTTAAAATACATAAATATTTAAGTTTCGTACAGGGATTAAAACTTTAACCGAAACCGTAACCTTTAACCGGCTAAAACCGATTGAAATTTGTAACCGTAACTAAAACCGTTACCGAAAAAATTTGTTTCAGCTGTACCGAAACCCATAAACCGTAACTCTTTAAACCAAAATAACCGTTTAGTAACCGATTCATTTATAAGGGTTAATTTCGGTTCTGGCCGTCGCAGCTACTGCATTCAAATTTTGTTCATTTTAAAAAATCTTGTATTTTCAAAAAAAAATAGAAATTTTCCAACCAAATTTATATGAGATAAAATTATAATAAAATCGACATTACGCTGGACCATTCCAGTAACCAGATAACATAATTTTTCAGGCTAATAAGAACATTAAGTCTTTTTTCATGTAAAACAATAAATAACGCTTCTTATTTTGGTCAACCGAAAACCTTAATTTTTATTTATTTTTTTAAACCGAAATTTATAAAAAAAAAAACCGATAAACGTTACGAAACCGATACTCCAAGATTTTGCATAACCGATAACCGAAAACCTTAATTCGAGCATAACCGAAACCGTAACGGAAACCGATATTCGTTTCGTTTTTATACCCTGGTTTCGTACTTTAGTAATTTCAATCTAATTTCGTACCATTTTAAGTGCGAAATACTTGATTTTCCCTCTGTGTAATTCTCCCATCTACTTGTTTCATTCAATTCACATCGAGGGTAACTGTTAGTCGAGCAATTTTAACTATAGCATTTTGACAGTCTTCCTTGTGTATTTTGTGTCCCTGTTTCTGTCTTTGTTTCGACGAGGAAGTCGAATGGCAAAAACCCAAAAAGCAAAAGTAAATTAAATGCGAAATTAATTTAATTTTAATTACAGTCCCAAAAATGTTGTCGAGCAAAGTGAGCGGTACTAATGAGACATTCTCCAATGGATCTTACATTCACACCGACTTCACGGACGGACAAACTGCAATTAAATACATTTTCATTTTTTTATTTTTTTTTTTTGCATCAGTTACGTGTC
The DNA here is from genome assembly GCA_035042165.1 of Drosophila kuntzei. Classification (NCBI taxonomy): domain Eukaryota; kingdom Metazoa; phylum Arthropoda; class Insecta; order Diptera; family Drosophilidae; genus Drosophila; species Drosophila kuntzei. The sequence goes on from JAWNLU010001422.1 coordinate 1,737,177, forward strand.
CGACTCTCTCTCTCTCTCTCTCTATATGAATGTTTATTAATAAATCAACGTTGATCTCCTGCCCGACTCTTCCTTCTTTTTCTCTCTGTCTCTATCTCTGTCTCTTTCCTGGCCTGCATTTCGATAATGATGATAATAATGTGATGCAGGCAAGTGCGCGCTTTATTTATAGACAGTGGTCTCCGATCTGTTTTGGTTTATGCGAGGGTCGATCAACAAATACTCCAAAAAAAAAAAAAAAAAAAAAAAAAAAAACATTTCTTTCCATCTTTGTAGTGATTTGAAAATATCAAAACATTCATTAATGATTTTTGCATAAGGGACAAATATGTCACACCTGAGAAACTATAAAATGTACTATTCCTCACTAAATTTAAACACTTAACATACATTGTATTACATTAAATTACACGTTACATTACATTACATTATAAAAGAGTATTGCTAACAAAGATTAACAGCATAGATGAGATAACCGATAAAAACCGATTAAAATTTGTAACCGTAACTGAAACCGTAACCGAAAACAATTTTTTCCGCTGTACCGAAATCCTTAAACTCTTAAAACCGAAATAACCGTTTACTGACCGATTCACTTATAAGGGTTAATTTCAGTTCTGGTCGTCCCATGTACTGAGCAACTTTGAACTGCCATAACTTTGTCAAAAGTCAATCAATTTCCATGTGTCATGTAAATTTAAGGATTATTTCATTTTTTTTCCAAAAATTTTCGAAATTTTCTTACTATGTTGCATGGAAATCGATTGACTTCTTATTTTGGTCAACCGAGAACCTTAATTTTTTTTTGTGAACCGAAACCATAACGGTATTTTTAAACCGAAAGTTATAAAAAACCGATAACCATTATGAAACCGATACACCAAGATTTTGCATAAACGATAAACCTTAATGCGAGCATAACTGAAACCGATATTCGTTTCGGTTTTATTCCCTGATATTAATTTACTTTAACCATTTATCATAATCTTTTTATTTTTGCAATAACAAGTCTAGTTCTGTTGGAACTACCCTCGTGCTGTGGTTGTCGTCAGCCCAAAAATAGTTTCGATGACATTTTTTGCCACAACGCACCACAGTAATGTGAACCGAAGGAAGGAAAAGGGAAGGGAAGGGAAGGGAAGGGAGAAGGAGATTGCAATATTGCGATGCTGAAATGCTGAAATGCGGGAAACTATAGGAATGTTATCACTAAACTGGATTACTAAAGGCTATCGCCCACATCCGGCCAACTGGTTGGTTGGGAACTGAGGGAAAGCTGTCGTGACTCATGAATGACCCATGAATGATTACAATTGTTTGCGTCGCTGCTTTTTCTTCTTCTTCTTCTTCTTCTTTTTCATGTTATTGTTGTTGTTTCAGAATTTACAAACACTTGACAAATTGAGGGACAGTCGGAGACGACGGCGCCTCTTTGTGATATCGCAATTCGTGGAATGAATGCACTAAACAATTCCGATGGCAACTTTGTCATCGTCATCGTCATCGAGTCGCCGCCTTAGTCACGACTTGAAGCTCCGCCCAAAAACCAAAAGGTGAGTGATAAGCAGACCATAAGATGAGCGAGACAGCAACAGGTGCTTGTAGACAGAAGGTCACAGTTACAGAACTCTCTACTGTTATACAACTACACACAGAAAAATTAATCAAGAATTTCGTACTTAAATTCAAATACAAATGATTCCAAATCTGAGAACAAAAATCTTACTTCAAGTTCGGTTTTCACAAGTTCGACAAATAAAATTCAAATAGAATTTTTCTGGTATACTTTCAGTACATTTTGGGATTAATTCAAGTATGTAAAAGATTAAAACATTAGTTTAAGTACCCAAAAATCTTAATCTAAACCAAAATGTACTTGCAAAACTTTGTCATATTTAATTTCATTTAATCTTTTACATAATTAGGAAAATTAAGCAAAATAACTAAATTAAATACCATTTAATAGTGGTGATTTTTATAGGTTAGCAACCCTTCAACTTTGTATCGCTAGAACCACTTGAGAATTCTAAGACGCGAAAATGAAAATTGAAATCTTGCTCATACTGGTTTCTAGTACAAAATATTATCATTTTTAAGTTCATTTTAATCCTGGAAAATCTATTTTAAGTACAAAAAGATCTTAAACTAGTTTAGTATAAATAACTCTGTTATTTCTGGTGTTATCTTAACGAGACTCACAGATTTTATGATTGCCATTTTCATTTATATTCGCACTTAATTTGGTAAAAATCATATCTTGGGAATTATCTGTCACAACTTAAAATTTAAGATCGATTAAGATAATTAGTTTAATATTTTTAGTACAAAGCTATCTTGAAATGTTAAGGCCAAAACGGTATAATTCAAGTATTAAAGACTTTTATTCCAAAAATGCATTAAAAACTTATAAAAGAGTGAAAATATTTATTTATAAATAATAAATATTTATTTTTATATTTTCAATGTAATTTTATGGGTTACACGATTAAAGGCCTATTTAGACTCGTAGCGAAACGACCGCGGAATGAAAAACTCTATATAAAAAAAACAGCGAAAAAATTTTTACTATTTGACGTTTCAAATTTGGTTTACACTTCTCGTTACGTTTCGCAACGTATTGGCATTACGTTCTGTTAACAATAACATGGCAATGTTATTGACACACTTTGCCGTGAAAATTGCCACTAATTTCGCCGTGGAAATTAAAAACAATAAAAGAAAACTACAATGATTATAATAACTGAATTAAATTCCTTATATAATATGTACCCTATATGCATGCAAATCTATGTAATCACATTCAAACAGATACCACACATAAATAGTATATTTATTCATAATTAATTGAATCGCCTTCGACTATTTATTAGGCTAAATTCAGTTTAAATTTGTATTTAATTTGGTTAACAGGGCACAATAATTTTTTTATTTTTTGTTATTTAACAGCTGATTTGGCTTAACAGACCGCAATAACAGCGCAGGGTCGCTAAAATACGTATATCGATAGAAAAAAATACTAATATTCTGTAAATAACATAACGTAAGCCAACAGCTGATTTATGTTATGGGCCTGTAACTGTTAACTTTAATTGTTTGCAGTTATCAATATAAACTTAGAGTTTGTATATCTTTATTTCTTGTTTTTGTTTTGTTTTGTTTTTGTTTTGTTTTGTTTAGATTGATATACTTACATTTCTGTTTATTCTTATCCATAACGGCGCCGCTATTCGTGTCCTCCAATCTATACATGTGGCTGCTGTTGTTGTTTGTTTAATGTTTAATGATGAAATGTTAAATGTGGTGTATACCTAGATATAGGTACACATATATATATATATCCAGTTTATCTAGATATATATCTATCGATGTGTATTTTTATGTATTGTATATAAATATTGCGTTATTTGATCATAAATTGATAAATGTTTACTTCAATTTTCTTGCATTTATTTTGTTGATTTGGTTGTTGTTGTTGTTGTTGTTTTCGTGTAATTTCAATTAAATTAGCATAAAATTAACGTTGTTGCAGCAATTAATTAATTAGTTTCCTCTCGTTGTTAATGCATAAATATATATATATATATATATTTTTAAATAATGTATATATATAATTTATTTATTTATTTATGTATTTGGGGTATTTATTTTGTTTTCAAATACTTTTGCATATATCGTATGTGTATATATACATATATATATTTATATATATGTATGTGTGTTGAGTTAAGTTATATATTGTAATTTATATTTCGTTCGCTTGATTTTATTATTATTTGTATTTTTATTTTAAAGTAATGAACACACTTTTTAAGTCTTTTGTTGGATTTGCTTTGAATGTTATGTATGTATGTATGTATTTATGTCTATGTTATGTTGCTGTTATGTTAATGTTAATGCTACTGTTATGTTATTGCCGCTGCTGCTGTTGATCTTGTTGTTGTTTTTACGCACACGTTTTTTTGGTTGCTTCTTCCTTTTGTTGTTGTCGTTGTTGTTGTTGATGATGACGTTGCGATTTTCATTTATTTACCGTTGTTTTCAACACACTCACATGCACACAGGCAGACAGACAACGCACAGTGGTTCATAGTATTGCAATAACAATGCAAATCCATTGCACACACACACACCACCACACACCGACCGACCGACCGAGCTCTCTCTCTCTCTCTATGCGTGTGCGTGTGCAACGAAAACAAAAGCAACACACAAAACACTCACTCTCACTCTCTCTCTCACGCAGAGAGCAGAGTGCACACGAAGAGCGGGGTAAAGAGAGAGACGTAAAGCCAAAAAGTAGATTTGTTTTTATTTTCTTTTTTTCTATTTCCTTAAGTTATTGTTGTTGTCGTTAGTTTGTTGTTGTTGATCTTCTTTTTGCTGCTGCTTCTTCTGCTGCTGCTGTTGTTGTTGTTGTTGTTGCTGTTGTTATTATTATTATGATTGTTGTTAATACAAAGTACTGTTGTGCACATTTTGCATGGGAACAAACATTTCACGAGAGAGCGCAAAATTAAATAAAATTGACAATTACACAAATTACACGCACGTTTTATCAACTTTTGAACACAATTGTTGTTTTGCTTTTCGATTATTATTATTATTAATTTCTTGTTGTTGTTGTTGCTGCTGCTGCACTGAGCTTGTTGTAGATGTCGTCGTCGAGAGCTGCAAAGAGAAACAGAATAAAGAAAAGCTTAGTTGGTCATTTTATAAACAATGCATTTCACATTACATACATACACATGCATACAAACACACACACACACACACACACACACATACATACAAACAGTTAGTCGAGAAAGTGTTTTGACAAAAGTATGCATACATACATATGTAATTATGTTTACACTTATGTTTAATTTCTTAGAACAATTTAAAAAATAGGAAAAATAATCTTCATCGAATTTAACTATTTTTAAAAATGAATGAAAAAATATGAAAACATGTGAGGAAAAGAAAAACAGAGCAAAAAAACACAGCTAGTCAAGAAAGTGTTTTGACAAATCACAAATTTACACTATTTCTAAAAAATATATATTTTTTTATTAATTTTTATTTTATTGCTTATTTTATTCTTCTCGTCTATGGTTTTAAGAACAACTTAATCATACGAAAAATAGTTTTGATCGAAATTAACTATTTTTCAAATTAAAATAAAATGTTCAAATTTTGTTTTTGTCAAAACCAGGAATTAAATCCGTAATCGAAACAGAAATCATACCAAAATTTTGAAACCGAATCATACAAGAGACCGATAACCGTTACGAGACCGATATACAAACATAACCGAAACGCGAACTGAAACCAATGTTCGTTCCGGTTTGATATCCTGGTCAAAACACTTTTTTGACTAGCTGTGCATACATACATACATATGTACGTGTATGCAAAGTGCAATAATTCAATAACATTTTGCGCGTCGCAAAAGAAACCAAATAAAGCAAAAAAAAAAAAAACAAAACACGCGCTGTTCACACGCTGGACTCAAAGAACTCACACACACACACACATACGCTCTCTCTTTGTTAAGTAAACTCTCTTTCTTCCTCTCTCTCTCTCGCTGTCTGTCTGGCCTATCATTTGGTCGCGCGCTCAGAGCTCGGCAGGTGAACGAACGACACGCGACGCAAGTGTCTCTTTGTGTGTGTGTGTGTGTGTGTCTGACTTTTTGTCTGTGTATGCGCGAGTTCTAACAGCTTTGAGCTATGAGAGCAAGTTCAAGCTGTCTAGCTTGAGCGCCACGCGCACTCACACACACACACACACGCACATAGAAAGCGCAGTCTGACTTATAGCTGTGTGCTATGACACACAGCTGTTAAGCGCCTCTTGTTACCAGGCAAAAAATGTGTTTTCTTTTATAGATGTGTTTGTTGTGTGCGCGCAAATGTTTTAATGAGCTTAACCGTCAATTTACTGACCAGTACTGGCCGAATATTATGTGCTAAAAAAACTAAATTGACAAAAAAAAATTGCTGGAACATTGCTAAGAGATAATTAAAAAGTGCTACAAAAAAATTACAGTACTTTAACAGATTTTAAATAAAACAAAATGTTTTTTAACTTATTTGATAAAATGGATTTTTTGAAGAAGATATATTCATTTTTCCAAATTTCTAGTTTTCTAGCTAATAACACTATATCAAATTTTTCAGCTTTTGCATCTATCAAATTTCTAAATCTAGCAAACCTAGTTAAAATTATTTAATTTTTAAGTAACGGGTATAACAATCGAAAATACGAAAGAGCTAAATCATTTGTTAAATTGCTAGATTTATAGCTAATAGCATTTCAACAATTTTTCTAGCTTTCTCAATTAAAAATGTGCTAAATCTAGCAATAAAATAGCTAAAATGACAACACTGCCACTGACCCACAAATACACACACAGCATTATTGTCAGAACTAGCTATAAATTAGCTAAAATGTCAACACTGGCCAGACACACACACCTACATACATAGTCTTGTGTCTACAAATGTATGTTTGTATTTTCGTATGTAGAGTGAGCGGCAAATTCGCTTTGCTTTTAGCGGTGAAAGTGGCCACCGCTTTTAGCTGTTAACTGTTTGGTTTGTTGCTGTTGTTATTCTGACATATTTTGGCATTTGTTTTCACATTTGTATTGTCGTTGTGTTGCCATGCAAATGCAAAGAGCGTTGCCACACTGACAACAATATTCACACACAGACATTAGGGATATTCCTGAAAAGATTCAGATTCAAACAAACAAGTGTGCCGAACTAATGTTATCGAAATGAACGATCACAAATATTATCGAATTATAATCATATCGAAATATATCTCATAGATTTCGTATCTAAACCAAATCCGTAATAAAACCCAATCTGAATCTGTGTCAGGAATACCCCTATTACATTGCCGGCTGGCGGCAAAAGTTCAGTGCAAGACAAAAACAAAACAAAAAACCAGTTCCATCCCATGAATGATTCGTTCTGATTCTGATTCACACGGTAAAAAAAAGAAATGAAAATAAAAAACATTTCACGGATGCGTCATGGCGACGACATTCAAATGGCATCTGATAGTCATCGCGAAGCACAGTGAACACTGGCCAACATGCAACATTCATTTCGAGTTTCGTATGATTGGTAATCCATCATCATTCAAATCACAGTCAGTAAGAAAAGTTTACTTTGTTGCGTTCCTTATCAATTGCACGAGTTGTGTTTGTGACTGATCGCTGTGACCTCACAAATTGTCGCAACAATCAGCTTGTGTTTGCATGCTCGAGTATATTATGAGCTTGCCCATTACCAGTGTTGCCAACTTTTCACAAACCAAAAAATAAAAAAGAGTTTTAGGACAGTGTTAAAAAAAATAAATATTTTTAAAACAATAACAAAGAAAATAAAAAAAATTTAGTTTTATTTTTTTTTCATGTTTATCAGTCAGTTTCTATTAATCTCTACCTACCCTAAAACAGTAAATTTATAAAACTGATGCAAATTTATTTTAAAAATTTAAAAAATGGGCATAATTTACATTTTAAATGTTGAAAATATGTCAATAATTAAAAATTTTATTGAAATTATAGATAATTAAATGCAATGAAATCAAATTTATTTTAATAATTTAATAAATCGACATAATTTACATTTAAAATTTACAAAATATGTCAATAATCACGAATTTTATTGAAATTTGAAGTACAGTAGTGTTGTGACTCTTAAAAAATTCAATCTCTGACATTTCAGAAACAACGGCTATTCATCATAATAATATTAACTTTATAATGTTTTGCCAATATTAATTAAACAAATTTTCGTTTTCCGCTTTTTTTTGAATTGATCGCCACATTTGACTGGAAAAACGATGTTTTAGCAACACTGATGCATACATACATAAATAATTGTATACATGTGTGTGTGTGCTTTTTTTTTTTGTATTTTTAGCCAGGCAGCAACAACTTCAGCATGCATCATAATTTATTTTTGGTCTACGATTCAAAAATTCAAATGCCCCACGCACAGAATCCACACACACACACACACACACACCAATTAAATTTCATGCGCAGCTGGCAACTCTGCACATTTTGTGGGTGGACGCTCTTCTCCCCGCCCTCTCCCTCTCTCAATCTCTTGCATTAGCTTTAAAAAGTTTACGATCCAACAACGTTTGACGTCACCGCAGCGTGAGCGAGAAAGAGCGCGTGCTTCTGCTTTCGCTTTGCACCAGTGTTGCCAGAATATTATGGGCTAAAATAGCCAAATTAACAAAGAAAAAATTGCTAGAAATAACTGAAAGAAAATTGCTATTGCTTTAACAGATTTAGATTAAGGATATAATACGTTAATAAAACACAAAATGTTTTTTAACTTATTTTATTCCAGCAACAATGAAATTTGTTTAAATTTTTCACTCTTAAATAATTAAATCACTGCGGACGGCAGTCCGCGCTAGTGACGAAAGCAACACGTAGTGTGCAAAAGGCGACTAGCAATATATACACGCAGAATGGAAAATTTGCTATGACTGTCCGATCGGATTGAGTTATATACCGATCGAAAGGTATGACTTTACCTAACAAAAGTGCATACTAAGACTTTTGGTAACTCACCTGGTTCGTAAGATATGGGGGTGTAAGTGGGAGGGGCCAAATTTTAATGATTGCAGCTAGTGGGGCCGTTGGAGCCTTTTGGTAAAATTTTATAATTTTTAAAAATTCTTATTAAAAATACGCGTCGAATGATACCTCGATCATTTCAATCCGACATTTGGTTCAAAAGATATATTAATTTGAAGTTTTTAAGGGCCTTCTCAAAATGAGATGAAAAGTTTGTTTGTCTGTTTGTCTGTTTGTCCATTTGTCCATTTGTTTGTTTGTACGAAGGCGCTGAAAAAGCTAAATTTTTCTGATGAGGAATTGTTTCTTATCAGAAATCTAGAAATGTTTGTTCTACGACTTTAGCGGGAAATAGCTAGTTTAGCGGGAAAAAGCTAAAACGTGATAAATTTGAAACACCCATTGCTTCCAATCCAAGAAAGCTAGAGATGTGTTCTATATGTCGTTAGAAAGGTATATTAGAGGGCTTTCAGAAGTGCCTTGAATATTTTTTTGCAAAGTGCTCAGGATTTTTATTAAATTTCAATATGTTGTAACACGTAAAATTTCGCGTCTTTTGATATATGACACATGTCTCTCAGCCGCAAGGTGTGGAAGATATGACCGGTTAACTGAATATATACATTTTACTATTTACTATATGGTACTAATTAGAAAATCAAGCTTTGGTACAAAAAACTTTTTTGTTTTTCAAGGTTTCTCAACCAATTTGACAAAGTATGCATTTAAGTAAGTCTTACACATTATGTCCAAATTTAGTTGAAATCGGTCCACTATATCATATAGCTGTCATAGGAACGATCGGTTAAAAATCAAGTTTTAGTATGAACAACTTTTTTGTTTTTTAAGGTTTCTCAACCAATTTGACAGAGTATGCATTTAAGTTAGTCTTACACATTATGTCCAAATTTAGTTCAAATCGGTCCACTATATCATATAGCTGCCATATGAACGATCGGTCCAAAATAAGGTTTCAGTACGAAATTCTTTTATATTTCTCAAGATATCTGAACCAATTTGACACAGTATGCATTTAAGTTGGTCTTATACATTATGTCCAAATTTAGTTCAAATCGGTATACTATATCATATAGCTGCCATATGAACAATCGGTATAAAATCAAGTTTTAGTATGAAAAACTTTGTTGTTTTTTAGATATCTTGATCACACTGTCAACATACGCATCTGGGTTGGTTTTATACATCCTAAACAAAATTGGTTAAAATCGGTTTACTATATTATATAGCTGTCCTATTTATTTTTTATTTGAAGTAAGCATTTTGATAATTTTATAGCAAAATTACACTGTCAGAATCATATAAAATTCCAAAAATTTCTGATATCTTCCAAAAAAACTTTTTAACAAAGTAAAAGTCTAGTGACGAAAGTCTTTCCCTGCCCCAAAATTTCTGATATCCCATTTTGTGACGAACGATATTAAACTTAATATATAAATAATTATAAAATAAAAAGTTTGGCATTCGGCACTGCGCATTAAAATTATTTTTAGGTATAAAGAATCAAGATCTTTATGCGCAATGTTCCGAATGCCAAACTTTTTATTTTATAATTATTTATATATTAAGTTTAATATCGTTCGTCACAAAATGGGATATCAGAAATTTTGGGGCAGGGAAAGACTTTCGTCACTAGACTTTTACTTTGTTAAAAAGTTTTTTGGAAGATAATTTATACAACACATTCCACTTTTTTAAAGCTTATATCTGATAAATAATATAAATTATTCCGGGTCTTAATGGTTCTATCATTTGACAAAATGTATTTTCTCATAGCACAGTTAAGAAAAGTATATTTAATTTCCAAATTGCTAGATTTCTGGCTTCTTAGCTCTTTATCAAATTTTCCAAATATACAAAAACTTGTAAAAATCAATCAAACTACGAAAAATTGCTAAAAGTAGCTAAATTTTATTTTAAAATTGCTAGATTTATAGCTAATAGCATTTTGAACCAATTTTCTAGTTTTTACAATTAAAAATATGCTAAATCTAGCAATAAAATTGCTAAGATGGCAACACTGCTTTGCACTCGGATTCCCTCTCTCTCTCTCTTGCGCTCACTCAGCCACTCTCTTTGTGCGCCAACGCCACCCACTAACAAACAACAACAACAACAAGGCACGCACGCATGCTCTAGTCGAAGAAGCGCGCGTCATGCGTGACCCAAATAGCTGCGCTGTCAACTTCGCTGTCAACTGCGCTGCCAACTTCGCTGTCAACTGCGCTGCCAACTGCGCTGTCGCCGATTTAATTCCGGGACTGTTATGATTATCATTTTTCAAATCAAAAGTTATTACTCAATTTTTATCAATAAATTCATAAATATGTTCAATTTTCTAAGCCAAATAAGCAATATTAACTATAAAATATTTAATTTATAATGATTACGGTCCCTCATATTATTCGTATTTTATAAACTTATTTTCCGCAATTAATAATAAAAGTGATATGAAAAAATCTTTAGAAAAAGGCATATACAGTTAGTCAAAAAAGTGTTTGACAGATTCAAAAATTTACACAAATTCTCTTGCAAAAAATTCATATATTTTTATTGATTTTTATTTTATCTACTGAAGAACAATTCTCATTAAATTTAACTATTTAAAAAAAAAAAACAAATTTTTGAATTTTTGATGTTGTCTAAACACTTTTTTGATTAACTGTATGTCACTATTATAAAATACCGATTTTTGCATAAGTAATTGAAAATGAAATATTATTTCTGTATAAAAAATGTATTTTAATTACTTCATCATTTTTTGAGATCATACAAAAATAATCGCAATAAATAAATGTATGATATGCATATCTCATAAATATGATTGGAAGATTTTCTTTTAATATTTCGCTTTTAAGTATTGATTAAATCAATTCGAATTAAATAAAATATTAAAATATTTACACACACACATATGTATGTATGTATGTCGAAAAGCCTTTTGCGCAACATGTGGGCGAGAGAGACAACAACAAAAATACATTTTAGTTATTGAATAAGATGCGTGTGTCTGTGCTGCTCTCTCTCTCTCTTTCTCTCGCTCTCTGCGTGCGTGTGTTTGTGTGTGTGTGTTCCCGTTTCTTGTTTTTAGGTGCGCGCTTTGTACTAAAAATACTTTGTAGGCGTTTTTTGCTGCTTGCGCTGATTAGCCACAAAATAAAACAACAACAATTAAAGTTTTCTTTTCTGTTTTTTTTTTTGCACTTTTGAAAGCATATTTTCTTTTACTTTTTATATTTTTTTAAATGGCATTGGATTGCGCAAGTGAGGTAAAAGAGAGCAGCATGAGCAGAGGCTTTCTCCTTTTTTTTTTGTCTTGTCTTTTCCTTCTTTCGCTCAAGTGCGTAACGGCAACAAAACAAATACAGAGAAACACACACACACACACACACATGCATACTCACTCAATTAAGATTAGCAACAACAACGGCAGAATTTACATTCTCTCTTTATTATACACTCTCACAATTTTAATTTTGTATTTTATTTTTTTTGTCGTTGTTTAGTTCAAAGTTCAATGACCGATTTCGCCGCAAAACGAATTCGAATTCGGCGGCGCAGTCGCAAAAAGTCGCGCAAGCTCTTTGTTTGCGCTTTTCTTGCTGCTTCTCTTCCTCTTTCGCTTGCTAAACACACACACACACAAGGTCAACGCAATAATAAAGTTTGCTTTTTAGCCCAAAACGCAATAGCACAAATAATAGGGGTATCCCTGAAACATATTCAGATTTGCTTTTATTACGGATTTGGTTTCGCCGATCAGTTGCTCCATACAAAATGTGTAGTCTGAGCGGAACAAATAAAAAAAGTTATGAAAATCTGGCAATGCTAAAAGATTTCATACGAAATCGACAGATTTCGATAAGATTATAATTCTTGAATATTTGTGATTGTTCATTTCGATAACATTACTTCGGCACACTTGTTTTTTTTAATATGCAGAACGATGTTAGTTTTCTTTAAATGTCTTGATAATTAAATAAATATATATTAAATGCTAATTCAATTTGTTAATTGTCAATTAGCTGTTAACGAAATCAAAATCTAAACAGTGTGTAAAAAGAGTCGTTCCTCAAACTAATTCATATTTTCTTAAACCCAATGAAAACCAAATCTGAATCAGTTTCAAGAATACCCCTTATAAGTATTAATTAAACGACACAAAGAAACAGCAGTAAATAAATGGCAATTAAAATCTTTTCTGTAACCCTGCGTGTGTTTGTATGTGTGTGCAACCCTGAAATAGCAGCCCTGCGAGTGTCAAATGCATTGGCAATAATACAAGCACACAGTTAGTCAGGAAAGTGTTTTGACTATATCAAAAATTTTCATATCTCTTATATATATAAAATTTTTATTTATTTCTTATTTTATGAATCTTGTCTCTGTTTCTTAGAACAAGTTAAAAAAGGCCAATTATTTTATATTTTTAAAAATGAAAAAACAAATATGTACATTTATTTTTTGAAAAGATTCCTTTATTTAGAACATGTAAAATAAATGAAGATACATACATTAACTATATTTTTAAGTAATAAATAACGATTATTATTACATATGTTTTTGTCAAAACATTTACTTGATATACTGTACATAAATCGATAGAAATTAATTATCGAATTCCTACGTTAAATTTGTACCAATAACAAAATCAAAGCTCTTTTTATCTTGATATGCATATGTGTGAACGTGTGTGTGTGTGTGTGTGACACTGGCATTGAAATATGCAACAACAATTGCAGCAAGCAAAATAAATTTCAATTTCAATTCCATTTCCAATTAGATATTTCCTACTCTTGACTCTCGCTCTCTCTTTTCTCTCTCTCCCTCTCTTCGATATTGTGAATTTTCAAGAATTTTTTGTTTATATTATTATTACTGCATTATTGTTATTATTTCAGTTTACTTTACACACAACAGTGTTGCCATTTTTTAGACATTTTAAGGCTAGAATTTCATTTTGTAATTGCAAAATCTAATTTGTAGCACTCCAAATTTTTGAGCTCCAATTTCAAAATTTACCTGATTAAGATCTATGTATTAGAAAAAATTGAATGCATTTAAAAGCATTGAATATTACAATTAATTAGACAAATATATAGTTTCAATCAGTAACGATAAAATATCATTGTTGCTGGCATAAAAAAAGATATATACTTTTTTAAAACTTACATACAATGATTCAAAAAAATTAATAGTTTTTAAGCAACTTTGATTATTTTCTAGCTACATTTTATGTGATAAATTTAGTTATTTTACAATGTGAACATCTGTTTTTTTTTCTGCATTTTCAAAATATATGTTTAATATAATATTTTCTAGCTATTACAAGCTACATTTTTTTTGTGATAAATTTAGCTATGTATTTTACAACTTGAAAATCTGGCAACACTGGCACTTGCATACAATCGACTGCGCTCTGTCTTTCTCTCTCCCTCTCTCTTTTGCCGGCTATCACTTGCTTGCGCGCTGATTAGAAGAATAGCACAACAAAAGAAATGACGTTCTTTTTTATTGGAAATACTTTCACCTCCTCTTCATTATCAACATCCTACACGACAATGACGCGACTGTTTTTGTTTTGTATATATATATATGTATATATTGTGTGTGTGTGTGTTTGTACTTTTGAAGCGCAGTTTTTCAGCTAGCGCCACCCACCGACAACTGCGACTGCGAACTTTGGCAGCGACGCACAGTGGGACAATACCTAATTTTTTTGCAAAACTCATATCTTTTAAACCAAGAAATAAGTTATTATAGGAAACTTCTTAAGGCTTTGAAATAAGTTGTTATACAGGGTGATCCGGCTACAGGGTGCTTCAAACTTTGGGGTCAAAATTCAATAATATTTTCTGTGCCTATTATATATAATTTAATTTACTTTTCCAATCTTAATTTTACATTTTTAATCAATTTACTTTATTAAAATTATAATACTATAAAAATTTTTGATTTGTATTTTGAAAATTTACTGTAAATTCGACTTTTTCTATGGAGCTTCAGTTTTTTAATAAAGTTGGACCCATATTTTTAATGTAGGCAATAAATATGTAACAATCGTTCGAATCGGTTCACTATAACAAATGGCTGTCATAGGTTTAAAATCAACCTTAAGTATCCAATTTTTCTTTGTTGTTTAAGAAATCTTTACCAAACTCACAGATTTTGTTTAGTACACAATTTTGTCCATTTTGGATTTGTAATCTTTGAAGATTTCTCTATCGAATGCATATATTACTTTTGCCACCGTTTAACGCCCTAATGTCCCACTGTGCGACGTCGGCAGCACGTGTAAAACGCTGCTGTCAACTTTTGTTTTGAGTGCTTTTCGTGTGATTGAGCGATGGGCAGAGAGAGGCGTCAAATATCTCTCTTCCTCTTTCCCCCCCTATTACCACCCAACCTCACCCACAGAATCTCTCGCTCTCTCACGTGTCTTTTTTGCTGGCGTTGTTGGTTGTTGTTATTTGATTTGGCAGCGTCGTCATCGCCGTTTGCTGCGCAATAAAAACGCTAAAACGCAAACGCCAATGAATTTGTACTTAAAACGCATTTTACTAATCTGCGCTTTTATTGTCATCATCAGGTGAAAAACCAACAGCTGCTGCAACAGCAACAACAACAATAACAACAGATCTTCCCACCCGCTCTTACACACACATATGCTTACATTTGCATCTATGTAGAACTGCATTATGTTAACGTTAACAGTCGTCTGTTAATGCTCGTCATGTTATTTACATATGTTGTCCTCTGTTAATTACCGTATTGGAAAAATACACTGCAGAAAATACTTGTAATACTTATCAATTTACAAAAAGATAGGACCTACTTATTGATTTGTAATATCACAGTTTATTATATTTTATTTATCAAGCACCGCAAATAAGAGTCATGAATGCAAATCTTAACCAAATAAATCAATGTGAAGGAAATTTGTTAGGGAATACATGGAATACACTACAATTCATATTTTACTCTTAATTAGCGACATCAGCCAAAAACTTCCATTTATGAATTTTATAATATAAATAATTTTTAATTTGTATTTAAAATGTGCAAAATAATTATTAAAGATAAATTTTTTTTTCAAATGATATAACACTCATTTTCTATTTGTTCAATTAATTAAAACAATTTTATTTTAAACGTTACAAATAAAAGAGTTATTCCATAACTTTCGCTTTTAAAGTCAAAAATAAAAGTTAAATTGAATTTCTTTTGGACCAACATTTAAAAATATTCTCTATCTATGATTCAACATCTTAAGGTCGAATAATAAGGATCCAAATAATACTAAATAAATAATAACTCTTATTTGTAACTTATGAAATAAAAATCAGAAATAACATAATTTTTAATTTTTATTTTATTGAAAACTAATTATTTAACACTTTTTAAATAATTCTATTCAAAATTTGTGTTATTTCGTAACTTTTAAATAAAAATGTGGAAATAATTCATATATTTTAATTTAAAACAGATTTTATTTTATTAATGAAACGAGAAATTAAACAAAGTAGCTTTTCCTTATTACAAGATTCGTAGATCTGTCAAGTTAAAAAGGAAAATGAATTGGAAATGGAAATGTTTTACACTATTGCTACTCTTTCTGTCCACTGTGCAGGCATTTAATGTTGAACGTATAAATTTCGTGGAAGATTTTGAAGCTGAACAAATGACGGACGATGTTATCGATATTTCAACGAGTACAACTCAATGTTTGTCATCGGAAATCAATGTTAATGATGATGATGATGATAAGTCGGATTTAAAGATTGCAGCAAATGCAGCTCAAGTTGCAACAGCGGCTAAAGATGCACAATCGAATGCTGGTGAATGTGCGGCCAAAAAGGTGAAATTCCAATTGGCCGAAAAGCGATTCAAGCCTCAAATGCCGTTCAATCTGTACTCGAGTGTAAACGCGCCTTGGTCGATAAATTACAGATGGAAATGAATGCGGCGGATGCAATGTCAAATCATTTAGGAAATTTCATTCAGTTGAGTGAGCGAAATGCCCAAAAAATGGATTGTATATGCAAATCGTCAGAGTTGCAGTTGAAACGATTGATGGAAATTGAGAATTTGTTGCGTCACAGTCTTCGGGGAATGTCATTCTTAGGTAAATTATCACAATCCGATTTCAATGAGAAGCGTCACATGCTCATCACGGCAAAGGAACGTGGAGATCGCCTACAAAAGCAACTCGACTGTGTTCGCAACGAGTATGAAAAGGTCAAGGGTCAAGCCTATCAGGCTGCCTGTGCTGCAGTTGAGGCCAGACAGAAGGCAGCCTCAACATCCGATCACAATTGTCACAGTCGCAGTCACAGTTACAATATAAACAAGTGTCATCCATAGACCAGACAGAACTCAGCCTTAACATCCAATCACAATTGTCACAGTTACAGTCGCAGTTACAGTCACAGTTACAGTCGCAGTTACAGGCTAAACAAGTGTCATCCATAGACCAGACAGAAGGCAGCCTCAACATTCAATCATAATTGTCACAGTCACAGTTACAGTCGCAGTCACAGTTACAAGTGTCATCCATAGCATGTCTAATGTACGAGTTTAACATTAACATTACTTTTAACCTATTGTAATTAAGAGTTACCAGGTTTTTTTTTAATTTAAATATAAAAAAAAAATAATCAAAATGAATGACAAAATCATATACTAATTTTTTATGGTGTAGCCTGGATGCAGGATAAACTTTTATTTTAGTATTTTAGGTATTTGTTGGTATTTTTCAAATTATTTACTCATTTTTGAATGGGGCATCCTAGAAACCCAGAAGAAACTTTTTTTTAGGTAATTTTTGTATTTGTGAATTTTTTGAAATTATTTTCTAAGCTTTTTCAGTAGCTGGATAATCCATAATGAGATAAATCGTAGATCTATGTACTATTTTTGAATGGAATATTCGAAACAGGTTGTTTTTAGAACTTTTTGTTAATTTATGCATTTCTTTTTTTTTAAATATGTGCATTAAATTTGTAATAGCAATTATTATAAAAATTGGAAAAAAAACACTTTTATTTTAAAGACTTTTAAAAAAAATTAAACTAGGATTTAAAATAATAAAATTGAAATTTAATTATTGAGTTATGAATCTTTTTAACAACAACATATAATACGTATAATTTTTATTTTAAATAAAAATATATCCCACCTATCATAGAAGTAAAATAAAAGAAAGAAATATTGCAATTAAAATTTGTGATGAATCATAAGTACAGGGTCTGTGTAAGGCGGGCTTGCTCACCTGTAGCGTTTGCTACTGAATTCAACAGCATTGATTATCATTTTAATCGCTTAACTTTAGCTAGTATCAGTTTTCAGTTTGATATTTATCGATTACATCGAATTTGATATCGACACTGGCTCTAATTCTTATCGTCTCACTTTCTTTCTCTCTCTAATTCTGTTTATAATTCCTGTTTATTCCAATGAAATTATTGCAACGATCTTTGTTTTGTTTTCAATGGAAATGTGCACCTGCTTTATTTTTACTATTTTTCCATTTCACTATTTTGATGTTGTTGTTTATGTGAAAAAGTATAGTTTGCATTTATCCAGGCAAAATGCGTGAGCGTTTTTCTCAAGAAATGGACAACAATAACAAATAATGGTAAGAAAAATGCATAAACAAACAAATGCAAGGGCAAATAGAGTAGGGGTATTCCTGAAACAGATTCAAATTGCCAAATTTTCCTTACTTTAATAATAAAAGCAAATCTATATCTGTTTCAGGAATACCCCTAAAGTGTAAATGCATCAGTCACGAGTCACGAGTAACGTGTAACGTGCAACGAGTCACGAATCACGAGACACAAGGGCAGAGGCAATGACCCAACAATGTGACCAAATCACACTTAAAACAGCTGCTGCTGGCGCCCTCTACGTTCCACTGCCTGTCCAGCTGTTGACACGACGGACAACGGCGACAACAGACGGAAAGAAGCAGAAGAGCATACAACGGGTGGGGGGGAGGTATAGAGAGAGAGAGTAATAAGGAGTGAGAGAGCGACCTTTTCTTATTGTTGCTGCCGGCAACGTTGTTGAAACTTTACCTCAAATGAACAGCAAAATTGTGTAAGTGTGAGTGAGAGAGCGTAAGGTTGCGCACTTATCTTGCTCTCTCGCTCTCAATGCCAGATATGAAGCATGCGAGTTTTGTTGTTGTTGGTGAATTTGCTTAACAACAAATTGTAATTAAAATGCAGCCTGCAAAAAGCGACAGAGAGAGAGAGAGAGCGTAACATATGTCATGCCTTTGCCTGTATTTGTCAATTAAACAATTTAGTTATAAATTTAATTAGCATATTTACACAACAACAATTGCAACAAAAATTACAAAAAAAAAAAAAATAGTAAAATAAATAAAAAGCGCCGCTGTCAACGTCGCTGTTTGCTCTTTGTGCAGACAACGCGTCGTCGGCGGCAGCGGCAGAGAAGAGAGGGAGAGAGAGGGCAAAAGCATCGTGAGAGCGGCAGCCAGCCTGGCTGTAGCTGTACCAACATAAGTATATAAATATATATATATATGTGTGTGTGTATGTTAGAGGTGGATATACATCGATGCATCGATGTTTTTATATTTTTGTTAAACATCGATGTTTTCCGAAACGAAACGAGCTTAATGAAATTTCTTATTTTCTATACAATAACGCAAATAAAAATATAATAAGAAAATATCTCTTGCAGTTAACGAATATTACTTATAAATTAATAAAGAAAATTAATTTAAATCATAAAAATCTGTTTTCTATATACTTAAATTTCAAAACCAATTTTAAGAATACATATATATTTTTTAAGCATCGATGTTTGTCTATAAAAATATCGATGTTCCTCCATCTCTAGTGTATGTGTGTATGTTTTGCTGTTTCAACTTCAATGACGCTGCTGCAGCGCTGCTTTCGCGCTGCTCTAACAGCGTCAATGGTTATTTTTTTTTTTTAATTCTTGTTTGCCTTTTGTGTGTCTGATGCGCTGCTACCTGGCGCACACACACACATAGAGGGCAAAACCACATGCCTTTCCAATCAGAAACAGAAGTGCACAAGAAGAAATGCCGGCAAATTCAATATGTTGGCATCCCCGATCCCTCTCTCTCTCTCTCTCTCTCACTCTTTCGCTCTCTTGCTTTGTATGCGCGCAAAAATGTAACACAGTGGCAACGCCGACAGCGACGTTGAAGTCAGCAGCAGCGGCGTCGGCGGCATCTCTCGCCTTCAACCTAACCAAACAAAATTAGATGCTGAGGTCTCACACACATGCATATGTACATATATACATGCATACATAGATTAATAAAAGGCAAACACACACTTACAATTTGACTGATGATTGTTGTTGATGTTTTTTCCTGTAGAGTTACAAATTGTTGTCAATTCTGTGCTTGTTGTTGTTGCAGCTGCTCTTTTGTCGTAGTTGCTGTTGCTGTTATTTTTGTTGTTGTTGTTGCTGTGGGCAATACTAAAAACATGTTTCACTTGCAGCAAAACGACGTTGACGGCGACGCTGCTTCTGCTGCTGCTGCTTTACACAACACACACACAGGCACTCAAACAACACACATACATATGCACCAAAACATACAATACATATGCACGCATGTATGTATGTATGTACAAACAAATTTTTGTTGTTGTTGCTACTTAGTTTTTTTTAGCGCTGGAAACGTTTAAAAAATATATACAGAAAGTGTGAGAGAGAAGCAAGATATTAAAAAATATTCAACAATAAACTTTAAAGCACACACAAAAAAAGAAAAAAAGAGAAAAAAAAATGCTGTCGCACGCATACACAGACAAAACTCTGCGGCAGAGACAAAAGAGCGCGACGCGGCGCGGGGGCAGCGGCAGAGGTGAAGCAGCAGAGTAAAAAAATGCTCACAAAAAAAACAGACGATAAATTTTTTTTCTCGATATATTTTTTGGAATGCACTTTAGTTTTATATATATTTATTAAAACTAAAACAAAAAAAGACTAGCAAATACCGAAACACAATAACAAAAAATAATGCACACACACACAGCTCGTATAACGGTGGAACGCGACGACAGCCGATAACGAGAACCGACGGCCGACGTCTTTTTTTCTTTCTTTCTTTTTTCTCCTTTTTCACCAACCTTTTTGCTGCGTTTGAACCATGCGCAAGACAAAAACGACAAAAAAAAAAACGTATGAAATAAAATGAAGTAGCAAAGAGCGTTAAACTATATGTGTATGTACATATGTTTGTTTGTACTGCTTGTTGTTGTTGTATTTTGATTTTGTTGTGTTAAATAGCGCTGATTTTTTTTTGTTTGTTGCCACACATAGCGCGACGGACGAAACGACAACGAAACGACGACGACGACGAGAAAACCGCGCGCTCACGTCTGAACGTACCAAAGAGCAAAACGAAAATGAAGAGAAATGGTAAATAGAAAAATACCAGCGGCAGATGGACAAATACCAAACAAAAAATACTGCAATACTCTGCGCTTAAATAGTGTTGTGTAAATGCAACACACAAACAGTGTTGCAGAACGTTTATCTTTCATTTATGTTTTTCCAGCACGTTTATTTGCTCGCCTCTTTTGTCACTTTTTCGTTGCACACACACACACAAACCCACTTGCTACTTTAGTATTACTTGTTTTGATTTTATTATTTGGCTTTGGGTGGCAACCGCAGCAGCGCCAGAGTTGTCAACAAAACTATTGACATACTTAAGCCTATTTTATTTGATTTTATTTGATTGCTTGCGACCCAAAATCGACGCCTGCTTTATTTTCTTTTCTCTTTTTTTAAATCATAAGTTGGCTGACAACACTGCGTTCACACACACACAATACAACATAACCGACAAAAGCGTACACGGTATTTGAATGCATACATTATTTCTTTTTTTCATTGTTATTATTTGCAATACTTTACTTTAATGATTTTCGATTCGAAACAGTTGATGTTTTTTTATATTTATAACTCCACCAGAGGCAGGGCTGGCGAATTGCCAATATTTGTGTTTGCCAGTACTGGAACAACAGCTATCGATATACAACAAATCTATCGATAGCTTGCATGACAGATATATCTAGTATTTTTCTTACGTGCTGTAAATTGTACATTTCAGCAAGTATATTTGAAATCTAAATTGTTAGAAAACATAAGTTTAATTTATAACTATTTATTTATATGCTAACTTTAATAAAATATAGTACGATAAGAGACGAGCTATCGATAACTATTACACTCGATTGCCTATACGAATGTCCACAAATAATACTAAGAACAAGAAAAAAATTCGGAAATAAAAAACCAAATTAGGAATATTATTATTAGGAATTAAAAATTGGGTAGACAAAAATTAGAAAAAGCCAAAATAAATTATAAGAAAATTTAAAAAAAAAAAAGCTGGGAAATGACAAAATAAAATATATTTTACTTAAAATCGCCTAGTTTCAAAATACCATAGAAAGTTAACCAGCAATAATAAAAAAAATATAATATAATACAAAATATTTATAATTTTGGCTTTTTGCATTTTATTTTAATTATTTTTGTTATAATTCCTATTTATTCTACCTTTTCTTGATGTATTTGCCTCCATGTTTTATAATTTTGCAATTTTTAAGGGGCTTAAAACATATTTTAAGTAAAGAAAAACATAAAAGCTATAATTTTGTATTGAGTTTTGAGTACAATTACGACAGCATTTTTTTTAAATTTATTTTTTGCCTATTGGGTTTTATTACTTGATTTAAATCTGGCTATTTTTAAAAAATAGCGCACTAAAATATCGCAAAATACATATCGATATTCTTAACATCGTTAGAGAAAATATCACTCGCGCAGAAAATACTTATCGGCATATCGATATATTAGTATTTTTATTTTTTTTTATCATCAACCCTAATCGCAACAATAACAAAGAAATTTGTGTATTTAAACCTGTTGTTTATTGGCCGATCCCCACTTGGTGTCGTTTTCGATAACAAGAGACACATACGTGTACTTTAGATAATTGAAGTCAATTGATGCTGATGAAAGAGTATCATATTTATTTGAAAGTGTGACAAGAACAAAACAAGACCATCGCAATGTCAACGCAACAGCAACAATTGGATTATATTGAGCGTTATTTGGTCTATGATATCTTCAAGTATTTTGGAGAAAATAATGCTTTAATTTCGCATCGCATTCAATGCTCCACGGGATTAGATGGATTCATGTCGGCGCTTTACACCGTCGAACTGGATCTCAAGATTGCCGGCAAGTGAGTTCAATTCCTTTACATACAGTTAGTTCACAAAGTCTTTTCCCAAATAACCAATTTCCGGGCATTAAAAATAATAGTTACTGATCATAAATTCCACTAAAAAAAATCAACAATCAATTAGTGCAATTTATACTTCAAATATACAACATTTTTTGTATTTATAATATCTCTGCAAACAGCTAATAAACTTATTCTTGATAATTCTTAAATTACAAAAAATTTTTAATGTTTATTTAAAGGCTTTTATTTTATAAATCAAATTTAATAATTATTTGAGAATAAAAAAAATTTAAAATATTCATTATTATTGATTTTTATTTTTGCAGTCTTTTATAAGAGTTATTGACGATTTTATTAAGTCTTCTCTTATTTGATTTTTTTATTTTAAAAATAGTTAAATCCAAGAAAAACTATTTTAACTTTCTTAATTGCCTGCATATTTTTTTGTATTCTTTTTCTTTGTCCTCAGATCTTCTTATTTTATTTTTTATTTAGAAAATAGTTACATTTTTCTTGTTTTAAAAATCATAGACAAGAATGATTAAATAAAAATCCATAAAAAGTATATGTATTTTTTAAAAGAGATATTGTGTATATTTTTATTTTTGTCACAGCACTTTCTTGACTACCTGTATGTTTTCTTCTCTCTTTTCTTTTGCTCACATTTTCTCAAATATTTTTTTTTAATTTTTAAAAATAGTTAATTTTATGAAAATTATTTTTCTGTTTAATTTAATTTGTTCCACGAATAATAAGATAAAATAAAAACCCATTTTGTCACAACACTTTCTTGACTACCTGTATGTTTTCTTCTCTCTTTCCTTTGCCTCATATCTTCTCACGCTCTCTCAGCGAGAAAAAGGAACTGGTGCTGGTGAAATTCATGAAGGGCGCAAAGGAATTTCGCGAGTCGAGCAAATCTTACACTCAATTTGCCAACGAAGTTTTCCTCTATGCGAAAATCCTGCCAGCCTATTTGCAACTTTTGCGAGAGAGCAAACTCAATACGACGCTTATCGACGAATTCGTGCCTCGCACTTATCGCGCTCAATTCGGAGTTATCGATGGTGAGTATCGATCAGTGTTACCACAACAGCTTTTTTCCCGCTCAAATCTGGCTTTTTATCAACTCGAATTGCGAGCAAGAAACGCAAAGGGAGTACGTCGGAAATTTTGGATTTTTTCCAAAATGTTGTGTCTGGTTAATGTTTTTGATTAATTCTGAATCGAAAATATAAAAAATTTTAGAAAAAAGTTCGATTTTTAAAATCAGAATTAAAAATCGAGAAGATTTAGCCGTGTCCGTCTGTCAAAAATAATGTTAAGAACTATAAAAAAATAATGCTCAAAAGATAATAATTTTGAATGTTCTCAGTACTTTTTTAAAATTAAAAAAAGCTATAATTCCCGCTAGCCGTTATTTTACCAATTGCTCCGCATTTGCCAATTGCAAAACGCTAGATCTAGCGGGGAAATAGCTAAATTGGCAACGGTTGAGATTAAGATTTTAATTCGTGGTCTCATTAATGGTAAAAATATGACGTGATTATGTAATGATTTTTGAATATTTTTGAATTACTAATTGATTATAATTATAGGTAATTAAAAATAATCAAGAAAATAATCATGGAATTGCTTTGTATGCAAAACTTTGTTGTTTCTTAAGATATCTGAACTAAACTTATAGTATTTTTTTTTTAAATAAATAAATGAATTATATTTACGATTCCTGTTTATTATTGTTGATGCTGTGCAGGATTAAGTGATGATCGGGAGTCGGTGCTGGCGCTGCAGCATCTGAAGCCGTTGGGTTATGAGCTGGGACCGAGATTGATCCTCCGTCAGGATCAGCTGGAGGCGATGTGCGGTGTGTTGGGACCTTATCACGCACTTGGCTATGCCACCCGCATCCTGAAGCCCAAAGTGCATCAAAGATTGCGGGATGGACTCGTCACGTTGCCCTTTGTGTTTGAGGCCGGAGTTCCGAATCTGTTTGAGGTGCTTTATCGTGTGGCCTTTGATCGTTTCTTTGAGTTCTACGATCGGTGTAAGGATCAGTTGTTGACTCTGGAACAGGATCGGGACACTAAATTGGCCAATAAATTGGAGCAGTTGCGTGTGAGATTCTTTGATCAACCGATTCAATTGATGGAACATATTAGAAGCGTCTCCTGTGATCCCAATCAGCCGGATAGTTATTTTAGCACATTCCTCCATGGTGATTTCAATCGGAATAATGTCATGTTCCATGAGGATGCCGATGGCAAGGTGGACAACATCAAGATGATTGATTTCCAGGAGTTGCGTTACAGCTCCACCGCCCTCGACATTAGTTTCTTCCTCTATATGAACACACCCTGCGAGGAGCGTGCCACAATCTTCCCCAGTTTGTTGCGTCTCTATCACCGCAAGATGCACGAAACCCTCGAATTGATCCTGCAACGCAACAAGGACTCCGATGCCCTCAACGATGATAAACTGCAGCAGTTCCTTGATGACTACAGGTACGGGCACACTTAATAATAAATATAATATATTTATTTATTTATTTATTTATTTATTTCTGTATTTATTTAATTATTCGTTAATTTAATTATTCATTTATTTATTTCTTTATTTATTTGTCTATTTATTTATTTTTTTCATTTATTTATGTATTTATTTTATATTTAATTAATTTATTTAATTATTTTTTAAAATTATTTATTGATTTTATTATTCATTTAATTCCTAATTTCTTAATTTATTTATGTATTTATTTATTATTAAACTAATTTAATAATTCATTAATTTATTTAATTATTTATTGATTTTATTATTCATTTATTTCTAATTTCTTTATTTATTTATTTGTTTATATATTTATTTATCTATTCATTCATTTAATTATTTATTTATTAATTAACTAATTTAATAATTCATTAATTTATTTCATTATTTTTATTAATTATTTTTATGATTTTATTATTCATTTATTTCCTAATTTCTTTATTTGTTTATTTATTTTCATCAGTTATTTATGTATTTATTTATTAACAAATTTAATAATTAATTCATTTATTTAATTATTTTTTTTATTATTTATTGATTTTATTATCCATTTATTTCCTTATTTCTTTATTTATTTTCATTATTTATTTATGTATTTATTTATTAACGAACTAATTTAATAATTAATTCATTTATTTAATTATTTATTAATTTTATTATTCATTTATTGAATTTGAATTTTTTCAATAACAATTAAAAACGATGTATATTTAATTCCGTATTTCTATGAATCTCAAACACACTAATTTTATAACAACTTCGAAAGTTATTCAGGAAACAATTTTACACAAAATTACAGGGTATCTTACAAACGGCTTCGCACGAGTTATTAATTATTATTTAAAAAAAAAAAGTACATCTCTCATATTGGCAATTGTACAGAGTCTTTCACTGTTGGGTTCGCTTGGCAAAAAAAATGTTAAAAAGAGAAAAAAATAGAAAAACTGCTAAATTAAAAATATTTTAATAAAAATCATGCAATTTGAAACTTTTTAACTTTGAATATTTTTTTTTAGATAAATTTCCCAATTTATGCTTTCTTTATTTTACATTCGAGTTCTGTTAAATTTTATTCAAAATTTTTGTAGTTAAAAATTATTTGGAATTCGTAATTTCTTATTTTTTTTTATATTTTAATATTTAATTTTGTAGAAAATTTTCTAAAATGAGTTTCCTAATTTATGCATCCTTTATTGTCCATACCAATTTCAATTTTTAATAAATTATTTAATTTATTTAGGGTTTTTTTCAAATTAAAATTATTGGTAATTCGTAATTTGTACCTACTATTTTGAAATTACGATTTTATTATTTTTCCATTATTTTTGTTTTTTAATTAACAACTTAGAATGTCGAAATTTATACTAATTTTGACTCTTTTTTTTAGAAATTTTTTTCTAACCAGTTATTTCTATTTTGTCGTCATTTTGTACAGCTTTGAACGTTTCGAGGGTCACTTTAAGCGTTATGGATTCTACGGCGTTATGATCTGCATGCATTTTATGCCTTGGCTAATGGGCAACGAACAGGATTGCGATCGTCTATCCAAACTCTTTGAGACGGATATGCACGGCGAGGCGTTCCATAAGTTATCCGTGGAGATTGCCGGCGATGAGGCGAATTATCGCATTTTCGGAATGGTTCGTCATGCCTTCGAACAGGGTTACATGGACTGGATCTAAACTTCCACTAACTATATTAAATACTTCTTACCGTGCAGAATTCCAGATTTAAGATCGTATCTCTTTTTTAACTTTTTGTTTTCACCCATTTTAAATGTCACTTTGTAGCTTAAAACGATTGAAAATAAAACATTCTAGTGACCATTTTTTGTAGAAAAAATATTGAAATTCTGGTAATAATTCTTTTGACTAAAAATTAATTTTTGTATACAATTTGTATTCCCCCCAATTAAGTTGAAAATGAAAAAAAAATAAGGGTGACCATTTTTATCTTCTAAAAAATATCCAAATTCTGATACAAATTTATTTGACTAAAAAATATTTTTTGTATAAAATTTGTAATCCTCTATTTAAATGACATTTTTCAACGATTTAAAATTAAACATTCTAGAGTGACCATTTTTGAAAATAATATTAAAATTCTTATAATTCTTTAGACTAAAAATTAATTTTTGTATACAATTTTTATACCCCAATTTATATGAAATTTTTCAACGATTGAAAATATAACATTCTAGAGTGAACATTTTTTTTTTTTGAAGAAAATCAAAGTTCTAATAATAATTCTTTAAATTTTAATTTTTTTAAAAAGAACAAAAATTGCACAAATATTGAAATTTGCTACAAACAAATGTTTATATACAATTGTTATATGACAACTAAAAACGTTTTATTCAATGTTATTTCTATTGCACAAATACAGAAAACTGTTGTTAAATATTAAGAGATTTTTTGGAACAGCTCGGATAATGATAAAACTATTTTTTATAAACAAACAAATTGTAATTTGAAATGTATTCTCAGTAACCTGAGGCAATTTATAAACAAATATTTAACCTTTGCTTTTTTGCAATTGATAAACAAATTAAACCATTGAATTTTTATTTCAACAAGGCGACTTTCAAATACCCTAACCGAACTATTTTAATATCAATGCCTAGAATTTACAGCAATTGAGTTTTGGAATTTATTTTATAAATTTCTTTAGAAAATGCATTTTGATAGGAAAAAAAAAATATAATTGTTTATAGTAATAAAACTAGCAGAAACTTGAGTTTTTCTATTGAAACTAAAGTTCTTTTTCAAGAAAATTATAATTTTTCTTATGAAAACTTGAGTTTTTTTAAAAGGAAAATTATTGAATTTTTAACTAAACTTTAATCTTCATTTACAAACCTATAACTTGATTCAATTTTATAAAATACTTGTCTTTTATTATAAAATCATTAACTTTCCTTAAATAATTCTTGTGAATTTATTCGATTTTATTGTAGAAATCTGAATTTTATAGGTTGAAGAATTGAATTTTTCTAATCGAAACTGGAGTTAAGCAACGAAAATTTTATGTTTTTTTTTAATTATATAATATATTATTTTTTGTTGTGAAAACTTGAGATTTTTCTATACAATTCTGAGTTTATGTTAAGAAAACTGAGCAGGAATTATAACTGTTATGAGGAATAAGCAAAAATATTATTTGTACTGGTTATTTAAAGACTTTTATTTTATAAATTCAATTTAATAATTATTTGGGATTTTAAAAAATAATTATTATTATTGATATTTATTTTTTCCGTTTTTTTCATACGAGTTTTTGATGATTTTTTTTGAATAAAAGTCTTTAAAGACTATTGTTTTTGAGGAATAAAGACTTTTATTATTTGAAAACTTTTGTGCAAAAGTCTTTGTAAATATCTCCGCTAATACTTAAGATAGACATTTCAAAATTAAAACACAAGTAACACCCATGACATGCTAAGAACAATTATCCCCTACAACCAGAAAAAAGACTTTTATTCAAAAAAAAAATCATCAAAAACTCCTATGAAAGACTGTCAAAAAAAGAACAATAATATTCATTATTTTTAATGTTTTTTGTTATCACAAATAATTATTAAATTTGAATTATAAAATATAAGTCTTTAAATAAGCATTAAAAGTGATTTTTAATTTAAAAAATTCTTAAGTATACGATTTTTAGCAGAAAAATTTGGATTTAAAAACAAAAATTTCACTTGTTATTAAAGTTGTTTTGTTTTTAGTTGAATTTTTTTATTAATAACGATCTTAGGTTCCTGAAACTGAGCTGTTACATACTGACTGAAGGTACGAGTATACTCATTTGCAGGGTAAAATGGTGGTGGTGTTATCATTAAAGCAAAGTCAAGCCGAGAATTTAACCTTGATTCACATTTGAATACGTATTTAACAAATTGTACAACAAATGGTTTCGTTTTCTATTTGAACAAGTGTGGAACCAAAAAAAGAAAAATAAAACAAAGTCGTGTATAAAATGGGCAGAAGTGGAAAACTGGAAGCACAGTTGAAACGAGGAAGCCAAGAAACGAAACATGCGTCATTTGGTGTTGGCAGTAATGCTATTGATGGCCCTGACAGCGGTTATAGCCAACAAATTGCAGCTGGAGGATAATTATGCGACAGCGGGCAGTGAGGATATATATTTGCAGCCCCAGAGCATTGAAGAACAATACGATGAAGCTGCATATGTAGATGATGATGAAGATGATGAGGAAGATGATGAGGAAGATGATCAACAGCAGCAGGAGCAGAAACAGGAACAGGATCGTGACAATCTGGAGGCAATTGGTGAAAATGAAACCAGCTGCGAATACAGTTGTCCACGTTATTATCGTCCCGTCTGTGTGCGTCGCAATGATCAACTGATCACATTTGCCACACCCTGTGAATATCACAATCAGTTGCGTTGCGCCAATGTGGCCAAGAGGCGGCAACATGGCCAAGACACATGGCCCACATTTCAATTAATGTACAATAATGCATGTCCACATTGAGATTGTATCTTAATTTAATTTCTTACATTCATCATTACAATTATTATTCACTTAAAATATATTTGTGTAAAAAAAAAAAAAAAAATAATATATATATATATATTTATATAATTATTTAAGCTTACAAATTTCCTTTGTACGAGTATATATGTACATATATTTTATATATATAAAAATATTTGTTGTCTTTTCTATATATGTATATATTTATATTAGATTTGACGAGTTCTTTAATTAATATTTTATAAATATAATGCAATTTGTTATTATTTAAAAATAATCTTTCTCGAAATTTTCAATCACAATATCAATAATTTCTGTTGCTTTCCTATCATTATAAAAATGAATTATTTAAATTCATCTCAATTCAAAATTGTCGACGACAAATTAAAAAAAAATTATATTTGTTGATGTAATTACGTGTCTTATTTAAATTTGTACAACATAATTAATTTATGTTGCTTTTTTTTTTAATCATATTTAAACGAAATAAATTTAAATATATCAAGAATACATAATAATAATAATAATAATTTATATTTAAATTATATTATTCTTTTTATCAGAACGTTTTTGAAATAGATTCTTTCGATTTCAAGAATTGTAAATTTATAATAATCATGTTCTTGTCTACAACTCAATAAAATTTAAACATAATTTATGAAATTCAATAAATTGAAATAAATTGTGGCTCGAAAATTTCGATACATACTACACAAGTAAATATTTTATAATTCATATAATTATAAATTATTGCTTTCTCTTTTATCATAAATAAATCGAACGTTTTTGAAATACATATATTCATTCGATTTCCAGATTTGTGAATGTACAATAACATATTAATTAAATTAAACTTATTTAAATATAATTCCAGAGTACAAAAATAGTAACGATTTCCAAAAAAAGTATTTTTCGAAATTTTTATTTTTTGCATTTTTTGCATAGTTATTGGAATCTTCCAATCACATTTAAAACATTTATTGATGCCTTCACATTTAGTATAATTCCAGGATGATTTGTGTGTGTTTTGTGTTGTGTTGTGTGAACAAGGAATATAAATTTATTTGATATTTATTAGATGATGAGTAGATGGATTCCAGGATGTTTCCATGTGCAAAGTATTTTTCAATAACATATCATATTTTATGCATCTTTCTCGGAATTTTCTAATCCCATTTAAATCATTTAGTATAATTTCAGGATGATTTATGTGTGTTTTGTGTTGTGTTGTGTGAGCAAGAAATATATATTTATTTAACATTTATTAGATGATGAGTAGATGGATTCCAGGATGTTTTCTTAAGGTGCACGTCGACGCTTGGCATCCACAGCGTTGAAGGATGAGAGCTGTCCAGGTTCCACATATGTGCTGCGTCGCTTCTGAATGCGCTGCAAAATGGGCAACTGCTGAACAGGAACAGGAACGGGAACAGCAACAGGAACAGCAACGGGAGCTGGAGTTGGAGCAACTGCAGCGGAAGTAGCAGCCGGTTTTAAGCCAGTAAATGATGTGTGCCAATTGACATTTGATGGTCGCATATTTGCCAATGAATTGCGATTATTATTAATACTATTATTAGTTGTAGTCACTTCAATTGCCTGCAAATCATTCGGATTTAATGTCTTGCGTCGACTTGTGATCCTTATTGGCGGCGGTGGCTGGGCGGAGTGACGGGCGTGACGGTGACAGCGCTGCGACTGAGCAGTTGACTTATTAACAATCTTGGTATTGGCGGCTGTTGAGATTTCCGCATGAGCTCAACATAAAGTTGACACATTAAACGCTCATAATTGAAACGCGTATTTCGCAAACTACTTTTACTGATAATGAGACCATTTTGGAATTGATACAAGACCTGCATGAGGAACTTTTTCAAATCCTCATAGCGATGAATCAATTGAAAACGTTTCACATCCTCCCGATGATACGTATAACAATGTTGTATATATTCCTCAAATCCATCGGTTAATGTTGCATTACAAAAATGACATTGACAGAATTTCTTATAATGATCGAGCATGTGACGCAACGTTTCCATTTCGGTTGTCGATGCATACATGCAAAACGAGCAATGATAAATGATCTCATCCTGGACGAGACGAAAGCAGAAACGTTCCAATGCATTGCAATGCTCGACGGTTCCATGCTGTCCAATTGCCTTTTGTGTTGGCATTATCACCCGACACAATTCACATTGATAGTATTCATTTTTCGTTGATCTCTGGCCCAGACGCAGTAATCCATTCAATTCCTCATCCGTTAGATTCTTTAAATCATTCGCCAAATGCGCCTCGGTCGTCATATGAAATGATAATTCAACACATCCCGTATACTTGTGCTCACAGAATGCACACTCCGCATTTTTACGTATATCGCAAGCGACCAGTGTCTTGATTCCATGCTCTTTCGGTAAATGATCCTCCAGCAGCGACTTGGCATTCCCTTTGTATACGCGACATCGTGGACAACACATCTGCGGCTGTACACAGAAATAAAACGGTTGCTCCGGATGCTTCTTGGACCAGTGATTCAATTTCAGCTCCTCAACGTCGCTGCTGATTTCCGTGCAGTGGGAACAGGCGTATTCGTAAAGTTTCTGCAAAAGTGATGCGATATCGATTAATACCGATTAACAGCGATAACAAACAATTTGAATATGTATGTACAAGTTGACAAGTTTATTCTAAATAACTCTCACAAATTAATTGACAATCGATAGTTTATCGATAACTGTTATCGATAAGTATACTATTGATATATGGTATATCGGTATAATTAAGAGCATGCGAATTCGTACAGTTTTAACTGATATCGATATTTGTTATCGAAAATTAGAATATGGATTATTGTTATCGATGAATACAAAATGGTTAATTTATATCGATATATGGTATGTCGATATATTTATTTGTACTTGATCAATTATGTGCTGCAAGAGCATGCATATTCGTAAAGTTTCTGCAATTAATCAAAGTGATGCGATATCGATTAATACCGATTTACAGCGATAACAAACAATTTGAATATGTATGTACAAGTTGACAAGTTTATTCTAAATAACTCTCAAAAATTAATTGACAATCGATAGCTTATCGATAACTGTTATCGATAAGTATACTATCGATATATGGTATATCGGTATAATTAAGAGCATGCGAATTCGTACAGTTTTAACTGTTGTCGATATTTGTTATCGAAAATTAGAATATGGATTATTGTTATCGATGAATACAAAATGGTTAATTTATATCGATATATGGTATGTCGATATATTTATTTGTACTTGATCAATTATGTGCTGCAAGAGCATGCATATTCGTAAAGTTTATGCAATTAATCAAAGTGATGCGATGTCGATTAATACCGATTAACAGCGATAACAAACAATTTGAAGATGTACAAGTTGACAAGTTTATTTTAAATAACTCTCAAAAATTAATTGACAATCGATAGCTTATCGATAACTGTTATCGATAAGTATACTATCGATATATGGTATATCGATATAATTTATGTGCTGCAAGAGCATGCGAATTCGCAGCTTCTGAACCGTGTATCGATAATTGCAAACGATAAATGAGTTGATGTCGATAAGTATCGATAATAAACGATATAAAGATTTAACATTGAATAATGTATCGATAGCTGTTATCGATAAGAAGCGATATATCGTACATCGACAAGTATCGATATACATATAGTATATAGATATGAATTACATATATTGAAATGATCAATGTGACATTCTAAATGAGTTCGACAATACGTTGTATATCGATAAGTGTCGATAGATATCGATAAAATTAGAGTTAACTCTAAATGTGTGTCAAAATCAATTTGACAATAAACAGTGTATCGATAATTGGTATAGCTATTTATCGATAATAGTAGTACATCGATAAAAAGTACATAGAAATGAGTAATAACGACAAATTTACGATACGCTGCATATCGATGTGTCGATAGATGTTGGTCAAAATTAAATTGACAATAGTCGGTATTACTATTAATTTGGTCGATAAGTATCGATAACAGTGATATGACAATACAAAAATATGACATTTCGATAAGTTTAAACGCAAAGGAATCGATTAATAGCGCTAGCTATAGTTCTTAAGAATTCTAAGGAAATGAATGTTATCGATAATGTTATCGATAAATGTCCGGTTGTGGTTGACTTATCTAGATATGGCATTCACATAAATTGCATTTTCATTGATGAACTTCGATGTGTTTGCTGAATATGATCGATAACCGATTATCGATAAATAGGTTTATGGTAGATTGAAACATACCTGTGAACCGATATCAGTTTCGACTTCCGTCTCCTCATCCGACGACGATACCAAATTGATTGGTTCAAAAACAGGCGTCTCTTCGGTTCTAGTGATGGCACTAGTACTAGTGGTGGCAATGAGAGCTGTGCTCGCCTTTGGAATCGGAATTATCGGTTTAGCAAGTTTCCAGAAATCGCTATCGAGCAGCTCGTTGGGCAGACGATCAAACTGTTGGAATGCGAGTCCCGGCAAACCGACATGTGAACTGTACATATGAGAGGTAACCATACGTTCCGCGGCGTGTCCAAAGTCACAGTGACAACACTTGTATTGAAATCGATTCAAATGACTGGCGGCACAATGTCGTGACATCTTTTGATAACTATTGCTTGCCTCATTGCAACTGTTGCAATAGAAACCCAATGTCTGTCGATTCTTGCTCTTCATCCGTAGATAACATTGCATCGGTTGCATTCGTTTACCGGGATGATGTCGCCTTATATGATAGACCATATTGATGGCATCCTTCGTACCGCCGAGTTCACAATACGGGCAACAATATTGATGCTTCCGTTTATGCGCAAATTCCACATGTTCCATCATCTGTTTCTCATTACTCAGCACCAAAAGGCAAAGATTGCAGAACCATTCATCGGCCATGGTGCGCACGGGACCAACTGCAACAAGATCCAATACAAATGTGAAAGAATTCCATTACAATCAACCAGTGCTGCCAGATCTGTTCCTTTTTTTTTAAATGAATTTGCCTGAACTTTTCGGAAACATCCCCCATATCTGTCCATTTTTTAATTTCTTTGATTATCTTTAAATATTCACTTCAAATATTTAATTTTATTATTAAACAAAAAAATAAAAGTGGCATCACTGTTAGCGTTGATTAAATTAAATGTATAGGTTAAATAATCGGTTCACAATTTGCCTGAGCTTTTCTGAAACATCCCATCCATCGGAAATCTGTCGGTTTTTAAATTTCTGTGGTACTCTTTAAATTTTAACGTAATATATTTATTTTATTATTAAAAAAATATAAGTGGCATCACTGTTAGCGTTGATTTCGATTGCCCTGTTATCGTTGATTTCGATTCACTTGTTATCGATTATGTGATGCACAATTTGCCTGAACTTTACATAATTTAATTTCTTTGATTATCTTTAAATATTCACTTCAAATATTTAATTTTATTATTAAACAAAAAAATAAAAGTGGCATCACTGTTAGCGTTGATTAATTTAAATATATCGGTTAAATAATCGGCTCACAATTTGCCAGAACTTTTCTGAAACATCCCATCCATCGGAAATCTGTCGGTTTTTAAATTTCTGTGATACTCTTTAAATTTTAACGTAATATATTTATTTTATTATTAAAAAAATATAAGTGGCATCACTGTTAGCGTTGATTTCGATTGCCCATTCACTTGTTATCGATTATGTGATGCACAATAACCCTGAGCTTTAAATAATTTAATTTGTGTGATACTCTTTAAATATTCACTTCAAATATTTAATTTTATTATTAAACAAAAAAATAAAAGTGGCATCACTGTTAGCGTTGATTAAATTAAATATATCTGTTAAATAATCGGTTCACAATTTGCCTGAGCTTTCTAAAACATCCCATCCATCGAAAATCTGTCGGTTTTTACATTTCTGTGGTACTCTTTAAATTTTAACTTAAAAATAATTATTTTATTATTAAAAAAAATATAAGTGGCATCACTGTTAGCGTTGATTTCGATTGCCCTGTTATCGTTGATTTCGATTCACTTGTTATCGATTATGTGATGCACAATTTGCCTGATCCGTAAAATCAAAATAATCGAAATTTTCAAACCAAATGAACCAAATTTATGTGAGATCAAATTATAATAAAATCGGCATTACACTGGACTATTTCACATAACAATATTTTCCAGGCTAATAAGAACATCAAGTCTTCTTTCATGTAAAATAATGAATAACGCTTCTCATTTTGGTCAACCGAAAACCTTAATTTTTATTGTTTTTGTGAACCGAAACCATACCAGTATTTTTAAACCGAAACATATTAAAAACCGATAACCGTTACGAAACCGATACTCTAAGAAATTGGTTATCCGATAACCGAAAACCTTAATTCGAGCATAACCGAAATAGTAACCGTAACTGAAACCGATATTCGTTTCGGTTTTATTCCCTGATTTTTACAAAAATCTCATTGCTAATTATTTTTTTTTATGATATTTTGGAAAATTTCGAAATTGTCACTTACCCGATTTGAACCAACGGGCCTCGGTCTTTTTGGTGTGAATGCTTTGATCACTTCGACGGTGAATGATGACATCGACATCCTGTCCCGCATGCTTCTCGTGAATGTGTCGATCGACGAGATGTCGCCTGGGTAGAATCGTAGGACAGGCACCGCATTGATAGACATGTCGCTTGTGATACGATAAATGCTCGAGCAGTTTATCGACAACGATTGAATTATCCTTGTACGAACAGTGCAGGCATTTAAAGCACTCCGTATACATGTGTTTCGTGCTCAAATGTTGACGTAGTGCCTGCTCCGTTCCAAGTTGCAATCCGCAATCGATGATGCTGCAAACGAAACGCAATTCTTTGGGCACATAATTAAATTTGGGTGCGATCAACAATTGCCGTCCAGGCTTTAGAATCTTGGCACGCTTTAGATCAATGGGTTCGGACGATGACGATGACGATAATTGATGAGGTGATGAGGTGCCCTCCATGAAACTGATCAACTCCTGGGCGGCCAATTGCATTTGTGGCTGTGCATCGCCTGTGTGATCCTCGGATGGATATGCCAATCTAACCAATTGCAATTTGTGATTTATCAAATGTTGCTGGAGTAACTTGGAGTCTTGGGTCTTAAACTGACACTCGGCGCATTGCAGTGACTTTTGGAGCACAATTGTGCGACTCAATAGACGCAGCTCACTTGTTCTATAGATGAATTTGATGCCATTGCGACGCAGACGCAGTTCCTCAATTAAACGACCCAAGAAATCCTCCATTTGCTTCTGTCCAAAGGGTTGTTCCATTGCACTAACCCAACACTTGGGCACCTGAGACGATATATGATGATATGCGGTCAATTCAACAAAATGCTGCTGGCATTTAATCAATTGAAATTCATCCTCATGACGACTGTGCATATGCTGGAGCATCAGACGGGGATTCACGGTTGTCTCTAGGCAAATACTGCAAAAGTATTTGTGGCGTCCGTGCATTTGTTGTAAATGCGATTTCAACATCGCTGGTCTCTCGAATGTTTGTTTACAATATTTGCAACTTAATGAACTTCCGCCTGGATTGCTGCTCATGTGAAAGAGCACGTGGTTGCCGAAAGACTCTTCCGTCAGACAGACGCTGCATCCCTTGATCGGGCACGCATATAGCTTGTTATCTGTTTACCGATATCGATGATACATAAAAAAAATATATGATATTATGTTTCATTAGGTCGGGTTATTGCATTCCGTTTTAATTACTGTATAGTTACTTGGTAATCAGTTCCTAATTACTACATAATTACTGTGCAATTACTTGACAATTATCATGTAATTACTTGTTAATGGTAATCAGTTCCTAATTACTACATAATTACTGTGCAAATAATTGGCAATTATCATGTAATTACTTGTTAACGGTAATCAGTTCCTAATTACTACATAATTACTGTGCAATTAATTGGCAATTATCATGTAATTACTTGTTAATGGTAATCAGTTACTAATTACTACATAATTACTGTGCAATTAATTGGCAATTATCATGTAATTACTTGTTAATGGTAATCAGTTCCTAATTACTACATAATTACTATGCAATTACTTGACAATTATCATGTAATTACTTGTTAATGGTAATCAGTTCCTAATTACTACATAATTACTGTGCAATTAATTGGCAATTATCATGTAATTAATTGTTCATGGTAATCAGTTACTAATTACTACATAATTACTGTGCAATTAATTGGCAATTATCATGTAATTACTTGTTAATAGTAATCAGTTCCTAATAAATACATAATTACTGTGCAATTACTTGACAATTATCATGTAATTACTTGTTAATGGTAATCAGTTCCTAATTACTACATAATTACTGTGCAATTAATTGGCAATTATCATGTAATTACTTGTTAATTATTTTAATTATTGTATAGTTACTTGGTAATCAGTTCCTAATTACTACATAATTACTGTGCAATTAATTGACAATTATCATGTAATTACTTGTTAATGGTAATCAGGTCCTAATTACTACATAATTACTATGCAATTACTTGACAATTACCGTATAATTACTTGTTAATCCCTGCATAATTACTATATATGCCAATTACTGTGCAAATTGCAGCATAATTACTACGTAATTACTTTTCAATTGCTTAGGAATTACTGCACAATTCTTTGGTAATTACTAAATAATCTCTTGAGAATTAAATTAACCCCTTCTTAATCGACCCATTCTCGTTTGTACAACCTATCCTACCGATCTAATTCCTTATCTCATTGACTCCTCCATCCTCCTCTACAAACTATTTCCTATCTTAGGGACTCTTTGGAAACTGCCTGTCAAGGATTATTCCTTCGGTCGATCTAAACCTTATCTCATTTAGCTTATTCCCCCATTTCTTCATCCGTATCGCAATGACTCTTTTTTCGGCCTCTATCAATCTGTTTCATATCTAAGTGACTTTTTGAAAACCGTATTCCTCAATACTCCTCCTCTTAATCAATTATTAGATTTTCTTCTCTTAAAATTGACACTTCTTTGTCTTATTTCCATCTCTTTTTACTCTCCTCCAACAATTTATTTCCTATCTTGCTGACAGTATAATCTTGCTAGTAATATCCTCATTATCTACTCTTTGAACTATTCGCTTCCATTATCTTGTTTCTATTTCAGTGACTTTTTGCTTGTCTTTCTGACTTCCTAAGATCACATACTCCATTGTTTTACTTATCTTCTTATTCCTTTGTTTTTATTACGTCTTTCTACATCACACTTCTCATATAATTTACTCTTTGGATCACCTCCATCAATTCTACATGCATAAATCTACTTTCAAACACACTGACAGTAGGAACTTGCCATGATTATCCCTATTACTCTCTTTGAACTATTCGCTTCCATCAATATTTATTCTATTTCAGTGACACTTTGTGTTTTTGACTACTTAAGATCACATCTTCTGTTGTTATCCCAGATTAAACCCTGACCTTAGATCTTCCTAGAATTATATCCGTATCGATCTACTTCTCATCTCAATTTTTATTTGTGTTAAGTCATTAACTCTTTGGATCATCTCCTCCTTCAATCTACTTTCTAACTCAGAGACTCAATTGGAAAGAAACTTCTTCGTTTCATTCTCTGATGACTTTCGGAGGACCTACGCTTAATTGGTAACTGAAAGTAACACTTGGGAGGTCGCAACTTACCATCATAACCGGTGTGCTTGAGAAGCTCCGTAAGCACTATTGAGATGGGTGCATCACTGTCGCCTTCCGATGTCAAAGTTGAAGTTGGAACTGTTTCAGATCCTGGTGTCGGGTGTATTATCCTGGAGACGACTGTTGAGGCTATTATGGATGAGCCGGTACGCTGATTGAGAACATCCCGAATGCGTTGACTGACAACCGAGGAGGAGGATTCAATGGGCTCCTGGAGTTCGGCACGATTTGCCAAGCCATGATCAATAACGCCATG
Source organism: Drosophila kuntzei (assembly GCA_035042165.1). Classification (NCBI taxonomy): domain Eukaryota; kingdom Metazoa; phylum Arthropoda; class Insecta; order Diptera; family Drosophilidae; genus Drosophila; species Drosophila kuntzei. Next base: position 1,777,137 of record JAWNLU010001422.1, read on the forward strand.
ACGAACATAATCATTAATGTCCTTTCCCACATGACTGCAGTAAGCGCATCGCAGATAATCCTTCGAGCCAAAGCTAAAGCTATGGAATTTCATGTGCTCCTTAATACACATGACCGAGTGGGCACAATAATTGCAACCGTTCGCCATGCAACGAAAACGATCCGCAATTAGATGTGTGCGCTGATCCAATGGAGGAGGAGGTGGAGCTGGAGCTGGATTTTGATTTGGAATTACATTCTCCGGATGCGGTTCAATCGATATATTAATCTCAGCTGGTGTCTGACCATCAAAATTCTGCGTTAGACTTTGCGTAAGCACAAAATCATTGTTACGTACTGCGGGTAATGGCACCGTCTCGGTGATAATTCGTGGTGGTAGTGATGCATCTGCCAGGCTAAACACTTGATTGATGGCCAGGCCCAGTTCCGAGGTCTGGTTAATCACAGCGGAGGAAGGTGCGGCCTCTAAGACGTTCACCGATGCTGTGGATGGCGCCGTTTTAGCGCACAAAAACTCACCGACACCGGCGGCATTTAAATCCATCTGCTGTTGACCCGGAGGACGCGGTGTGGCAGCCAACAAATCCCTCAACATGGTATTCTCAGTGATGCCACCAATTGACTGAAGTAATTGAGGTTCAGTTACCGTCTGAACTTCGGATTGAGGCATTTCCGGTAACGTCTCCTCTCCGGCAGCTAGACGATCGCCGGTAAAGCGACGCACACGCAATTTGGGCAGTACCGGCTCTGGTGGATCAGCAACGGGAACGGGAATAGGAATTGAGGCTGGAATTGCTGGGGCCACAGATTTATCCATGTGCATGAGCACCATATGTCGCAGTTCCTCCTTAATACTCAACTTTTCGGGCACTTCTGTCGCACACAATTTGCAATTGATGCAGCTGCCATTCCAACGTGCCAACGGATGATCACTTTTGAAATGATTCTCCAAACCTTCCAGCTCATTGGAGAACAGAAACAAACAGCCGGGATAGCGACAATAATAAGCGGGTTTCACAATTGGCGTCGAACGCAAACGATATGCGACATTTTGTACGCTAATTAGGAAGAGCATTGCTGAAGTTGGTTGTCCTCCATTTACTGGAGGAGCAACCAGAGTAGAATCGCGTATAGCATCTTCGCTATCGCTGTCACTATGGGCTGGAGATTTATTATTGCTTGTTTTGCCGTTTACTTTGCTACTACTGGAAGTGGAGATGGCGGAAGTGGACGTGGACGTGGGACTTCCGCCACTTTTTAGTTTATTGCAGAACTTTTGGAAATTTCGGAATATTGATTTGGTTTTCTGCTTTGGTCTCGGCTCAGAGATGGACTCCATCTCGATCTCCATCTCCAATTCAGGCTCTTTTTCTGTTACCGTTACCGTTTCCTTCTCCTGTTCCGTCTGCATTTCCTCTTCATTATGTGTTTCTTTATCCGTATTGGAAACATTAAGCTGGACATCTTCCGTCGCTTCAACTGCCAACGATACCTCCATTTTTGGCATCGATTCTGTCTCCGACTCGGCCTCTGATTCGTTTTGAAGCTCCGCCTCTGTCAGTGGATCAGTTGCCTGCTGTTGTCCCTGTCTTTCATCCTCCTCGGGTTGCTCCAATTTGCATTCATTGATTACAAGCAGCTGCTCCTCTTCCGGCAAAGTTGGTGGCATTCCAATGCTGCCACCGACACTTGAAATTTCCACCTGTTCCACTCCCATTTCAATAGCCTCATCCTCCTCTGCTGGGGTCAATTGAATCTCCTCCGTCTCCGGCTCCTTCTTGGCGTCTTTCTTGAACTTTTTATTGGCCGACAACTTGATGTGTGACTTTGGATTGATTTTCTTTGCGGTTTCTTTCTTTTTGTCCGTCTTTTTGTTCAACTTTGTCTTGTCCAAGGCTTTTTGACGTCGCAACAGTTTATTGGCTGCTGTTTTCGACCTGACCAAGGGCACACCATCAATCCGATAGAGTATCAACTCCTGTCCAAGTTGCGCCAACGACTGTTGAGGCAATCCATGATGGCGCTGCATGTGCTGCTCGAGATTCAATCGATTCATTTGAATAAAATCACAGAGATGACAGACATGCACACGAACGGGCATCTTGCGATCATAGCTCTGAAGGATCATCAACTTGGCACCGCTACCACATTTGGCCACATGTTTTTCCCCCTCGATCATGCGATGACGCGGCGATTTGCATTTGGAGCACTGCATATTAAATTCACCAGTGTGACGGGAAAAATGCTCCACCCAACTGGCATTTTGAATCTCCAGCTGCTTGAGGCAAAAGGGACACTTGAAATTGTAGGCCCAACCGTCGGTGCGATAAATCGGACGATTATTAATGCCAGCACGCAAATCTTGAAGTGCACCCGATGGCAATCTAGCGCCATAATGCTCACCATGTAGCTGTATATAATGGGCAAATGGATTTTTAATTGACTCGGCACAAATCACGCAATTTGTCAACGCTGACGACATTGAATGCCATTCCGGATTTATATTTTTCACCAGACATGTCGATGTCGATGATGATCGCATTGTGTCTTCTTCCAGCATTCGTTGGATTTGTGCACAACGTGCTACACGAAGGTGGCAACGTTTTGTGCTCAACTTTTGTTGTTGCTGCTGCTTCGCCTTGAACGAAGCTCGATCGATGCCACGTGCTAGGGTAAAAAGGACGTCCACGACGTGCCACATTTCGGATGTAGGGCGCCAATTCGGCATTTGGATTCGTCGTGTTGCCAATGCTGCTGCTGCGACTCCGACTTTGGTTGCGTTTACTTGAACTCGAGTCTTGCTCGTGAGTCGAATTGTTGAGGGAGGAGCAGGTTCTACGTCCTGTGGCACGCATCACATCATTGGCATAATACATTTGGGCAATGTCATCATTAAGCTTGTCAAGCTCATTGCGTTTTGCCTTGCGCTTTGGTGGCGGCGGCGCTAAAGGAGCAGTTGTTGTTGGGGCCTCAACAGTTGATGAATCACTTGTAGGGTGGGTAGCTAAATCCGTTTTACGGTTAGCTAACTCTTCCCGGGATGCTCCATTGTCATTTTCAACACGCTGACGCTTTGCTGGCGGTTGCTGCTTCTCCAAATCGCTGGCTGCTGCATCCGTACACTTATTTGCGGGTGGTCTACCCCTTTTGCGTTTGGAGGAATTAGCAACACCCGCCGTCGTGGTAGTAGCACCTTCAACAGATTTTCTCGTTGTGGCAGCTGTTGTTTTTGGCTTGGACAATTGAAAGACATTCCTATACAGCTCCGTTTCATTAAGAGTGAGACCGTTTAAGCGCGAGCTACGCTTTCCAGAAAGTATATTGTGTGTGGATATGCTACAATTATCTGCGGACTTTTCAAACATAACAGCCAAATTCTTGTTAGCACGGTGTCGAGCATTATCCAACATTGGCTCCGTCACATTTGCATTGCCCTGTTGCTCTCGCTTTTCTTGCTCTCGCTTATGCTCGACGAGATCCTCGTAATCGAGACTGCTGCCACCAAAGATCTCTTGTTTATCTACCAGCGGTTTACTGCTAATTGGCATCATGGATTTGCGACGTTGCACGATTCGTTTAAATTCGGTTTGTGGTTTTGGTGGTGACTCTGTTTCGGATTCGGGCTCCTTTTTGTCATCCTTGGAGCTGACGGCATCCGCTGGTATAACGACCATGGTGTGTGCATTGGGTCCCAGCACTACTTTGATTTTCGGCAATTTCGGCAATTCCTTTGTCTTCTCCTCCAACAAATTCCCCACTTTTACCTCCGCCTCCTCCATTTGCTCTTCCTTCTTTTCTTCCTGCTTTGGCTCCTCCTTTTGTTCTTCCTGCTTCTGCTCTTCCTGCTCCTCGTCCTCCTCTTTATCCACTGCTAGTGTCGCCTTTAACTTTGGCTTGGATCTGCCTCGACTGCGTCTTGGCGATGTTTGTTCCGCATCTTCCGATTCCACTTCGGATAATCGATCTGCTGACTTTGGTGCGATTGCGGTTGTGTTATCCACCAAAGTGGGTGGCTCATTTTCCACATTATCATTGTCATCTTTTTCTTTGGGCTTATCTGCAACATTCTTATCCCTTTTATTTGCTCGTTTATCCTTATCCACATCCGTTTCAGTCATCTTTTCTTTGTCATTCTTTTTCTCTGGTTTATTCTTTGACTTTGGCGAAGTATCTCTTTTATCCGAGTTATCCACTTTTTTCGTTTTATCCGATTTATGCACTTTATCCGCTTTATCCGCTTTATCCGAATTATCAACTTTATCCGTTTTAACAGAATTATCAACTTTATCCGTTTTATCCGAATCAGCCACTTTATCCGCTTCATCCAACTTTTTCGTTTTATCCGTTTTATGCACTTTATCCGTTATATCCGTCTTGGGCACTTTTTCGGTTTTATCCGTTTTATCCAGTTTATCCGGCTTATGTACTTTACCCGCTTTCATCACTTTACCCCCCTTATTCAACTTGTTCGCATCGCGTTTCACCTCCCCCAATTCCTTATCATTCCCCGAGCTTTGCTCATTATCGCATGTTTCATCAACAACCATAATATCATCAGACTTATCCGTATTATTAGTCTTCTCTCTCACCACTGTCTCTGTTATTGTGGCCTTAACAGTAGTTTTCTCCAAACTCGCCTTTTTGGGTATTTTGAAATCAATCTTTTTATTGTTAGCCGGCAACTTTAAGTTCCTATATGATGTATCCAATTGTACATGATCGGTTTGAGCTTTTTCAATGCTTGCCACCGTCACATTTGTTGCATCAACATTTTCCAATTGACGCTGCTTCTCAGCTGCCTCCAATTTGCGTTGCTTCTCAGCTGCCTCCAATTGACGTTGCTCCTCCTGTTGTTGGCGTTGTTTTTTGGCCAAAAGATGTTCCCGATATGTGCGAGGCTCATTATGAACAACAACATTATTATTATTGTTGTTGTTGTGGCTGTTGTTGTTATTGTGGCTGTTGTTGTTGTTGTTGCCGGTGGCAGTTGTTGCTGATGCAGCACGATTGTAGGCGGGTCTATAGCCAAAATTGACATTACTTTTACTTGCATTATTATTAAAATTATGATTATGGTTAGTGTTGTTGCCATTCCAGCTCATTTTATTATTATTATTGTTGTTGTTATTGTTGTTGCTACCATTTTTATTGTTGTTGTTGTAGCTATAACTATTGTTGGCTGTTTGCCAGCCGGGCGCGTGTGTCACCAGCTCCTCATTGTAGTTTTTATTGTAAGCTGGTCCTTTATTATAAGCTCGTACTTGTCCTGGATAACTAGCGTGTTGTTGTTGTGGTTGTTGTTGTGATTGCTGTTGTTGTGTTGTGGCTCCATTGTTGTTGCCCCAGTTACCACAACGTGCACCATTATTAAACCGTCTTGGTGGAGCTTCCTTGCCAACACCAACAATATTTTTCGTGCTATTGGAACTACCAGCAATCAAATTATTATGATTATTTCCAGCTCCACGTGATTTGTTTAAATTTAAATTCATATTTAAATTGCGATTGTTGTTGTTATTAATGGGTGAGGTGGTTGCCACCACTGGAATGTTTTGTGTACGCGGAAATTCTTTAACTGGAATGTGATTCAGTTTATTGCTCGACCAATTGGTGCCATTTCCATTCAGATTCGTTGACGGTGGTGGCACTGGTGATGGTGATTGTGGTGCAGCTGCTGCTGTTGTTTGTTGTCCTGGCTTTGGTGGTGATAAAGTGCTATTTAGATAGCTACTATTGCGACCACGTGGATCATTGCAATTGGAAGCCAATGGCGAGGTGAGTATTGTGGGTGCTACCACTGTGGTGTCGGCTGTGGTGCCACTCAATGCAGCTAGTTTTTTGCGTGCCTCCTGAAACGATGGTGACTTCAATCTCACCTCATTTGGCAAAGCTGGTGATGGATTGCATCTACGCTCAAACTCCACAATTGGAGTAGGAGTTGTTGTTGGGGTTGTTGTTGCTGTGGTTGCTGGTGTTGCAAGCCTCGATCGACGTGAAAAAACCACCGCATCTGTGGCCGTATTTGGACTACCAATAACAACTGGTGACTGTGTGCGCACTGGTGATATTGAATTATTATTATTATTATTATTAATAACGCGCACATGATCCTGTCGCCTTGTGCCAATTGATGCGGTATCTGGTGGTGTTGCAACTGCTGTCAAATCCAAGCTTAAACTATTTGGCTTCACTCTACGCTCAAAGTCAGCTTTGGGTGATTCAACAATCACTTTTGTGGTGTTAATTGTTGCCGCTTTTGAATTGGAATTCATGGAATTGTTTGCCTTTGGTGTGGTTGCCTTGTGGTTCACTTTTCCAACAATATCCTTAGCTACTGGATTTGTTTTACGAGCCACCTCTGTTGTCTTTGGTGATGCTGCTGCTTTCTTGGCATCCGGTTCAGCTTTCTCCAACGCTTTCTTCGCTGTTTCATTGACAGCGTTTGTCTTTGTTGGATTTGCTTTACCAACTTTGGCAGTTGATGTCGAGCAGGAGGCGGCTTGATCCTCAGTCTTTTTATTGGCAGCTGCTGTTGAGGTACTTGGTGTTTCACCATCGTTTATCACAATCACATCCGTGGGATCCCATAGCTAAAAAGTAATTATTAAATATTCATTTAATTACTAATATCTATATATATAAAATTCTGTGTCCTGACTGACTGACTGACTGAGACATCAACGTGTAGGCCAAACGGCTAAAGGTAAAGAGCTGAAATTTTCACACAACATAGCTGAGACAATTTCATTGTGCAATAAGACGGCGTTTTGTAAAATTCCACCTGGAAGTGTGTTTACCAGAGGTCACAAGGTAATGGAATTGCTTTGTATAAAAAACTTTTTTGTTTCTTAAGATATCCAATCCAAACTCACAGATTGCATGTTTGCGACTGTCTCTTACATCCTGACCAAATTTGGTCAAAGTCGGATTACTATATCATATAGCTTCCATAGGAAAAATCGGATGAAATTAACCTTCTATTTACAATTTTTTAAACACATAATCTTTCTTTTTGTAGACTACTTTCAGTCGTAAGTAAATAAATAAATAACTAAAACTATCTTTAAAATTTACAAATTAGAGCTGGAAATAAATCGATGAATATATAAAAATCCATGAAATTTTTTCACACTTTTTTAAAACATCAACATCGATGTTTTTTGCAGACCAACATTTTTAGTTTACTTTATGAAGGAAGAAAACTGCAAATATTTGTTTAATTAATTTTATGGTCATATTATATTTATTCATCGATTTTTTTTTTTTTTTAGCAATTTCTAAAATCATCGATGATCTTTCTCAGCCCTACATTTTTACTTTAATTTATGAAATAAAACTCATGAAGTAACAAATCTGTAAATATTTGTTTAATTAATTTGATGGTCATACAATATTTATGTATATTTTTTTAATGTATAAATGGTAATAAGACAGAATAATACGTACAAACAATTGATTGAAATTGTTTTTTAAAATGGTGCATAAAAAAAAAACCTCGTAATTTTAATCATCAATGACCTAAAAAACTTAATCATAGATTTGGCGAAAAATTAATGTTTCTCCAGCTCTAGTACAAATAAGTATACCAAATAATTAAAAAATCAACTAAGAAAGGAAAATAAACTTTTTCATTATTATTAGAAAGAAAAGAAAAAAAAACTAATCATAAAATGCAATACTAATAAAAAACATTTATAAGTCCATTAATATTAGGAAAAAGTAGCTTTGATTTTTCTACCTTTAATTCAATATGAGTATTATTGATTATATTAATTAATTAATTAATGTTATATTAGAAATACTAATTTGTATTTTTATTTAACTTGCCTCCTAATTTTGTTTCCAAATTTTGTAATTCTAAATATTATTTGTCGAAATGCAAAGTGGGGAAACAGAGAAATATTGGAATATTTTTACTTTAAGAATAATTGACCTCCAAATAAATACAAGAAATATAAATAAGCAATTCAAAATGATTGATTATAAACAATATCTGTTAAAACTCATGTCAATACAATAACACAAAAAATTAGCAATAATTAAAACAATAATAATTCAGAGATTTTTATTGTAAATATTTTGTGTCCTAACTTTAATTTGAATTTAAATTTCCTAAGAACATTATTCGTAATTTACTTTCCCTAATATTTACACTCCGTTTCACTTAAATAGCACACTTGGAAAGGTGCATTTTATTTCACCAAAGCTTTTTAACAAATAAAAGAAAAGATTATTTCATAGCTTAAAATCATAGTTAAAGTATTCAATTTTTTTTACTAATTAGCAAAACCAAAATAAATTGAGAATTTTTTAAGTTACAGGGCCTTAAAACTAAATAACCAAAAAATAGTGCGTATATTATGTTTCATTTGAATAGCACACTTTGTTTTAAACTATATAAAATATTATTAAATTCATCTTAAAGAGTTTTTTTTGGGTTTATTATATAAAGTATTAATTAATAAATAAGTTTTAATAATGGGTGGAACCTCCCTTGTTTAAAATAACTTCATATATCCTATTTGGTAAGGAATCATAAAGCTTTTTAATATAGTCAAGCGAAATTTCTTTCCATGCTTCCTGAATAGCCTTAATTAGCTCGTCCTTGGTAGAATACTGTCTTCCCGACTCATAAACTTTTCGGGCTAGCCACCCCCAAACATTTTCGATAATGTTAAGGTCTGGCGAGTATGGGAGCCAGTTTAGTAGACTGACATTTTTTGACTCGATCCAAGATTTGACAACACGGGCTGTATGAATTGGGGCATTGTCCTGTTGGAAAGTCCATGACAAATTTCCAAAAAGACTTTCTAGTGGAGGAAAAGCCTTTTCCAAAACTCCTTTGTATGATTGCGCGTTCATCTTGGGGGTCAAAAATTGAAGCTCGCATGTAGGATATGGCTCCCCACACCATAACGCCGCCGAATCTGCTGTGTAGACGCTCCAATTGATGGGTCTCCTTTCGTAAATCGTGAAAGTAATAATTATACCCATCGGGACCCTCGAAATTGAATTTTTTTTCTCATCAGAGAATACAACGCGCTGCCACTCTCTGTCCCACGACATATAGTTTCTACAGAAACTAAGCCGAGCCTCTTTACGTAGGGGGGTAAGTGGGGGTTTTTTCTTCAATTTCAGGTGCTTAAGATGATTGGCTTTTGAAATCACTCGCCACACAGTAGTTTTACTAGCATTAACTCCTGCTTTTGCTCTTATTTTGTCAATAGAGTCATGCGAATTGGAAGCCTCGCGCAATATAGATCGCTTATCAGCATTGGAAAGTACACTATTTACGCGACCTTTCATATTTTTTCCATAATTTGGGCTGTTCTGAATAAAATTGTATATAACTTTTCTACTTCTTCCCAATTTTTTTGCTATTGTTGACACAGAGAGGTCACACTCTCGATAAGTTTTTATTTTAATTTGTTCTTCGTTTGTTAAAGCTTTATCACGACCCATTATTACAGATTATTATTAAAATACATTTTAAATATTCAAAATAATGTTTTTCTTTAACTTCCTGATGATCTGCACGACGTAAATGAATCTTAAACGCAAATGTGCTATTCAAGTGAAACAAAAAATTCAAACGAATTTGAAGCAAACGATAATGAATTGAGCAAGCAGAGCATGTGGATATGAGGACGAACCAAATAGTACAACAACAAGTACAGTTGAGTCAATGAATCTTGATAGTTAAGCAAATAGAAATAAAAAATTGGTGTGTGCTATTCAAGTGAAACGCAGTGTATTTCCAATATTTTGGCATTCTTATTATTATGTGTTGAAATGTTAATAGAGAATTATGAGAATTTTCATGACTTGCTCACCGTTGTAAATTTCGCCTTCAGCTTGGCAATGACTGCCTCAATTTTTCTGATTTTGTTGTCCGGGAACTGAGTGAAAAATTGAGCAGGCGTCATGCTAAATTGCAACGAAAAAGGTTTGAGAATAATTATCATGATAATAATAATAATAATATTTGTACTAATAACTTACTTGCTCTCCAGGATTTTTGCTAACATATCCAGCTTCTCCCACTTTTCTTTGGCCATGTGATGTTTATAGGTTTTTTCCACATTTCTGATGAAGCGCGCAGAATCTCGCAGCGTCTTTAATCTGGCCATATCATATTCTGGCTGCCCATCCCCTCCTCTCTCCTCCACAGCCAGTATCTCGTCCTCCGAGTCACTCATTTGATTTCCTTTTAATTACTTTACCTGAAATCATAGAAAAAAAATAAAAGGTAATTTCAATTGTTTATCTTATAATCGTTATAAAATTTAGATTAGAGCTGGGCTTCGATATGCCGATATCGATATGAATTGTCGATATATTAGCAGGAAACGATATGATATTCCAATACCCAATTCACACTAAACACATCTACGGGAAATTTATGGGAATGCCAATTAAAATGTTTACATATTTATGCATAACTAAAGCTCGGCTGAGGAAATAGGATGTGCCTTTGCAAAATGTTTTATTCACAAATAAACATAAAATATATCAAAATAATTCGGATTTTTATAAGCAGGGATTAAAACCTTAACCGAAACCGTAACCTTTAACCGGTGAAAACCGATTGAAATTTGTAACCGAACTGAAACCGTAACCGAAAACAATTTTTTTTCGAAATCCTTAAACCGAAACTCTTCAAACCAAAATAACCGTTTAGTAACCGGTAGTGGTTAATTTCGGTTACTTTGAAGTGCCAAAACTTTGTCAAAAGTCAATTAATTTCAATGTGCAATGTAAATTTGAGCATGATTTTACCTCTAATTCGTTCTGCATTTAAATTTTGTTAAGTTTAAAAAAAAAATTTAAATCGAATTTTTTGAAAATTTTACATACTAACCCCTTCCTCTTTTTTGATTTTTCGAAAAATTCAAATTTTCAAAATTATGCCTTAATAAACTTGAAGCCAAAAGTGTGCATATTTAAAAATGTACTTATGTTTTTAGATGGTCATTTTCAGAATAACATAAATATGGAAATATTTTGAGAAAGTTAATCCGCTTACTGTTCAGTGCAAATTGTGTAAAGGATTGGTAAATATCGCGTTTCTTTTATTAATAAAAATTGATTTATACTAAATTTATATTTAATATTTTTTTAAATAAAAAACATTGGTTTTTAGCGGTATACAAAGCGATATTGTCGATATTTACAACAATATAATATTATATACGATATTATTTCGGATATCAATATCGTCACTTTCTTGAATATCACCATCCCTAGGCACGAGATTCCTGTCCACCTAAAAAAAATAGGAACAACAACTATTTCACTGGCATTTTTAGATCCCGTACTTAAAAGAAGTATATATATTCTTGATCAGCATCAACAGCCGAGTCGATATAGCCATGTCCGTCTGTCCATCTGTCCGTCCGTCTGTATGGAAATCGCTATCTCAGAGACATTAAGAGCTAGAGACACTAAACTTGGTATGTAGGTTCATCTATATTGCAAGCAGATCAAGTATTTTTTTAGAATTTGACCACACCCCCTTTACCACCCCAAAATTCCAATTAAAAATTTCATATCTAAAGGATAGATAGAAACTAGAAACTAGCTAGAAACTCCATATTTTGCATAGACGAAGCATGAATAGTTAACGATCGGAAAGTCAATAGTGAAGATATTAAAATAATAAAGGATATATTTATAAGATATTAAAAAATAAAGGTCTCAGGTTCGAATCCTGCCTCGGGCAGATGGTTTTCATTAATTAATGTTATATTTTCATGTCATATTAACAGAGTTTGCAAATAACATTCGACCGTTTTCCCCTTGCGGTTGGGTTGCGATTATAACCGGAACACGTCAACGATCTCTCTCTCTCTCTGAACAGAATACTTCGTGTCTCTTCGTTTTTGTTTTCGGTTGAGTGTTATCAGCTGAGTCATTCGGGTTTGTCTCTGTCAACAACCACTTTTAGCAACCGATTCCCCCAAACGGTCGCACATTGTGACTCAGTAGATGAGAAAATACATGAAATGCTCAGAGAAAACGGTCTTTACCTCTATAATTTGTAGTGTTTCTGGGGAACAACCAGAGCAAAAAAAAAAAAAACAAAAACGGTTCTTTGTTGTGAGAAGATCGATTTACTTAAGAAACAATGAAAACGGTTTATCTCGGATGCTTTGCTCAAAGTGTTGGTAAACAAGAGTTATTTTCGGACAACGACAACATTAACATTTGATGGAAATATAAATTTTTTATGAATTTTTCAATAAAAGTACTGCAACAAACAATATTGCAATATATCAGACGACAATAGGAGAAATACGTGGCTCAAATTGTTAAGTCTCCATACTTTGCATTCTTCTTTTTTCATTGTGTTGCGCGTAACCGAAAATATTTCTTATGGAAATTGATTGACTTTTGACAAAGTTATGGCTGATCGAAGTTATCAAAGTTGCTCAGTAGCTGCGAAGGCCAGAACCGAAATTAACCCTTATAAATGAATCGGTTACTAAACGGTTATTTCGGTTTGAAGAGTTTCGGTTTATGGGTTTCGGTACAGCGGAAAAAAGATTTTTCGGTTACGGTTACAAATTTCAATCGGTTTTTACCGGTTAAAGGTTACGGTTTCGGTTAAGGTTTTAATCCCTGTATGAAACAGATTCAGATTATCTTTTGTTACGGATTTGGTTTTGCCGATCAGCTGTTTACAGCTGCTTCCATACAAAATGTGTAGTGTGACCAGAACAATTAAAAATAGGAAAACGATTTAACGACACAGATTTCGATTTGATTATAATTCAATAATATTTGTGACCATTCATTTCACGAAATCAAAATCTAAACATTCTGCAAAGAGTCGTTCTTGAAATTAATTCAGATTTGCTTTCACTAATATATGCACGCATTCGAATTCGAAAACTCGCGCTCATCTCTAGAAGCATATTGCATTCAAACAACCAACACATGCTTTGCACGTGCATATGTATGTATGTATGAGTGTGTGTGTGTGTGTGTCTCCAAGCTACCTGTGGGTTTCATAAAGCTCTTTATTAGCATCATAAATGCGTATTGACCATAGATTGCTTCTGAAGCTTTGCAAAGCTTCAACCTGGAATAAATCCAAGTGACGGCAGCTCACACACACACACACACAAACACATAGACGCACTCTCGACCGCATTTCGTCTGCAGATGAATGCGGTTTTTGTTGTTGTTGTTGCTATTGCATTTGGTTTGGCATACACTTAATTAATACACACCGTATATCCTGAAGCAACAACAACAATTGCAACAGACGCGCTGCTTTACAGTTGTTGCACGACGTTCGCAGCGGCAGAGACATTTAACACTTTAAAAACAACTATACGGCTAAAATCGCTTTACTTAACACTAACACACACACACACACGCTTTGCGCAATAACAAAAGTTATTTAGAATAACAAGTTAAAAAAAAAGTCACTTTTATAAAAGAAATAGACGCGCTTGTTGTTCGTTCGCCGAAATTCGAGTCACAATTAAAATGAGGCAAAGAAACAGACAAGCCAAAGCAGAAACAGAGTTGCCACGTAGTTGCTCATTTTTGTTTATTTCTAACAAAATTAACTGTGCATGTGCAAAGTATGTGCCGACATTAATTGCATAAATTATTAAATGCAATTTTAAACTGTTTTCAATACGTTTATTGTTTAATTTATAATTTTCGTAAATTAAGAGTTGTGTTGCAAATGTCTGGCAACTCGACGCAGCTCAACAGCAGCTACGAGCTGCTACACAGCTGACGTCGGGCCCAAGTGAATTCGCCGCATTTCATTATGGCTGTTCGTTCGTTCGTTTTGCTTTGATTGCTGCTGTCGCCGCGGCCGTTGCGGTCGCCACTGCTGTTCGGTCGTTCGTTCGAATGTGTGTGTGCGCTTGCGTAAGTGTGTGTGCGTAGCGTTCTCAGGGTAGCAAACATTTTTCTTTCGGTTGATCTTTTGCTGCGCACATACGTAAATACATATTTATATATATGTATGTATGTACGTTTGTATTTATTTTTTTCGGCTCTTTTTCTTATCTGCTTCTTAACGCCACAAACACACACACACATGGTGTGAACATGGGTGTTCACAAAATATACGTACACACAGTTAGTCAAGAAAGTGTAATGACAAAATATAAACACATTTTTTACTTTAATTATTTTATTAATTATTATGAGAAATAAAATAAAAATCCATTAACAAACATTTATTGTTTGCAAGAAATTATGTGTAAATTTTCGATTTGGTCAAAACACTTTCTTGACTAAGTGTTTAGGCACAGATGTGCGCATGAATGTCACCCAAGGTCAACAGTATAAACAGCTTGTTGTAAAAGTATTCCATTTAAAATTATTGAAATTGAATAATAAATCTAGCCCAATAGCTGGAAACTGCAAGGAATGCAATAAAATCGTTATCGAAACCGGAAACTGAGCTCTATTATTACACACATACAATTGGTATTTAGAAAATATCAAATTTTATAAGAACCATAAATGCCAAAAAAAAAAAAATATCGAAGATATCTATTTTAAATATAATATGGCAATACTAAGTATGTATTTTAATGCAAAGTTGCTTAAAATAACAATTTCTTCATTCAATATTACAAATTTCTGGAAAACTGTTTACTTACCTTTATTATGTACTTTATTCGATTAATTTATCAAGTGATTTTTGAAAGATCTATGTACGTAGAAAATTTCACTCATTCGGATGGAAAAGACAAGAGAATTCAGCAGTTTTCTCAATCCGTAATCGCTTCCTTATTATGATGAATCAGTAAACAGTACCTGATGAATGTCATGATACCTTTTTATTTAAATAGCCCTAAAAAAGTCTTAAAAAGTACGTAAAAGCCTATATTTGCCGTACGAAAATCAAATAATTGGGTATCAGGTATTTCCACGATACATTTTTCGTGACACCGATACAAAAATTTAATATTTTGGACTGCTACATGAAAAACAAAAGAAAAACATCTTTACAAAGTTAAAGTCCAGGGACAAAAGTCTTTCCATGCCCCAAAATTTCTGATATTCAATTTTGTGACGAACGATATTTAATTAAAAATATAAATTATTAAAAAAAAAAAAAGTTTGGCATTCGGCACTGCGCACGGAAGTTATTTTTAGGTATAAAGAAAGTTGTGACTTTCTAGCGCAATGTGCCATGAGCTTTAAAACCTTCAAATTACCTATGTAATTATAAATATGTATATATAAATAAATTTGGTAATATAATAATATTATATAATTTTTAACGGATTTTTAGCTTTTTACCGCTAAACTAGTGATTTTTTTCAAAAAGTTGTTGAACCAAAATATCTAGATTTTTGATAAGAAACAATTTCTCATCATAAAGCTTTTTAAACACTTTGATATAAACAAACAGATAAGCTGAATTTTCATCTCATCTTGGGGCCATTAAAAATTTCAAATTAATATATCTTTTGAACCAAATGTCGTTGGAATGATCGCGGTACCGTTCGACGCGTATTTTTGATGAGAATAATTTAAAAATCACAAGGCTCCATCCGGGCGAGTTTCAAAAGGTTTAATGTGCCTTTTGTTGATAAAGGCATATTTTGATCTGTAATCGTAGCAAATTTGCCATTCTTCGTTCTGCTTTCGTCACTAGCGTGGACTGCCGTCCTCAGTGATGTAGTAATCAGGTATTATGATTAGGGATCAAAGTAACATGGTTAATACCTCCAACGTTTCGATTGATCAATTCTAGCGAATTTCCCACTTCGTGCTCCCCCGTACATATTCCGATTAAAATTCTAATAATAATAATAATAAATAAAGGCAGATAAGATAAGGCGTTGCTGCAGTTCAGTATTAGGTTTAGCGATCTTTAGACGTCTCTTCGTCGAGTTAAATTGGACTTCCACAACATTTTCAGATTCATCCTTAACATCAATAAGGCGTCTAATATGAAAAAGTAACTTAATAACAAATCAATTGCTAAAAAGTGTGAAATTTGGACGATAGTCTTGAATATTTGATTATTTCTATCCATCTACTTTTCTGTAAGTTATCATGATCTGTGAATTCAGTATGTTGTCACTTTTATATGCATTTTATTTGTTCCTTTTTTGGTTCCTTTGTCTCTCCTTTATTGATTTATAATCTGGCAAGTTTCTCGTTTAATATAAATGGTCTTCTTTGCAATTTAATGTTATTCCTTGGTAGAATCTGAATGCATTCTATTCATTAATTGAAAGTCTCAATTTTGTGAATAGCATATTGATTCGAGAATTATATTCAGTAGATTTCGGTAGGTTGTATTCTCCATTCAAGTTTAAATTTCATAATAATGCGTAATATTTTAATTTTTTCCTTTATCCGCATCGGTTTTTACATCAAAATCCCATCGGTTTTTGTTCTCACCGACTCTGGTCACACTTTATTAAATCTGTAAAAAGTGTCATGGCTTGGAAATCTTTAACAAATCTTCTTGTTTTATCAGGTAGACATCGACATCAAACTCTCATTGATTTTGTATATTAAATATTTGCTTCAACCCCTAAATAATTTTATATACTGATGTCACAGCGCACTTGAGAAACGCGAAAGAGAAACACAAGAAGGAAAATTAACACACACACAGAGAACGTTGTTATGGTAATACAATGCAGAGAATTGAATCATTATTATTCCAGGAAAACCGATTGAAATAGAAACTAAAACAATTAATTATTTGACTCACCTGGGGAATATGAATTTTTTTTTCTTTTTCACTTTTTCTCACTGGACGATGTTGAGTGATCCTACGTTGGTGGTATTGTGAATCTTACTAGAGTTGAGCAGATATATCGATAAGTATTTTTCCGATACTTTATTTGTGTGGCAACAATTTTTCTAATTTAACAAGAAGGTTACCACCTACTCACAAATTATTTGCCATTCGCCTGTAAACGTGAGAAAAACATTTATCAATCGAATGACAAATTTGAAAATATACCAACTTTATTTTTGCAGGTACTCAAATCTTCATGTGCAAGCGGTATTCATAGAATTTTGAAAAGACAACCTTCAAGCTGTACATCACGAATCGAAAGACAAAACAGACGATCAAAAATGGACACACACACAGACACATGAAGAATGTACAAACAGAGGGAAGAGGCAACAGATAACAACGAATTCTCCGAGTACAGCGTGAGTAAAATACGAGGGGTCTAACAAAAGTTCAATAAGTTGGCGACTTTTTAAGTGTTTTTCAATATTCCAAAAGTGTCTAGTTTTTTGCAATACTTTTATGAGATTACATTGTGGACATTTTGGACAAATCGATTGAAATGGAGACTATTAAATGCTAATTTGCTCAAGGAGCCTCACTTGAAATTTAAAAATCAACGCTATAACATTTATATAACATTAGGGGGCTACGGCCCCTGCTCGTTTCGGTCGCTAACCCCCGGCTCGTTTCGCTTAGTTATGTTAACCTCTAGTATGAGTTTTGTTGAGATACCTTAAGAAACAAAAAAGTTGTTCATACTAAAGGTTAATTTGCATCCGATTGTTCCTATGACAGCTATATAATATAGTAATCCGACTTTGACCAAAGTTGGTCAGAATGTAAGACACAGTCCAAAACATATAATCTGTGTTTGGTTTGGATATCTTAAGAAACAAACAAGTTTTTCATACGAAGCAATTCCTTGACCTCTGACCTCAGGTAAACGCACTTCCAGGTGGAATTTTACAGAACGTCGTCTTATTGAACGATGAAATTGTCTCAGCTATGTATATTGTGTGACACGTTGATGTGTCAGTGAGTTAGTCAGTGAGTTAGTCAGGACAAAGAATTGTATATATATAGATAGATCTAAAGACGGTACAAATATTTGATGAATGCTAAAATGTATATGGATTGATTGCACCATCTGTGAAGAATATTTCAAAATGATTTCAAAGATTCCAGGCAGCATATTTCGACCCAAATCGACCCTAGTAAGCGCAAAATTTGTTGAAGACTTTCGATCTACATAGGCAATGACTGCTAGTGAACTTGGCCATCACCGTATATCGAATATTGCATCAAGATCTGAGGCCCAACTAGAAGCTCAAAGGCATTTTACTCAATATAGGCTTAAGAAATGCTCTGAAATCAATGGCGATTCTGTAGAGAAGATGAATAAAAGACAAAGACTAAAAATTAATAATAAAAAAAAATTATATTCCGGTCAACTTACCGAACTTTTGTTAATCCCCTCTTGTTTCTCCTGCTACGTCATCTACTATAAGTAAAAAGTAGAGTGCTACGCACTTTTTCCAATTCGAACTTCCCTTGAGACGCACACAAAAAATATGGTTTGAAACTCTGTTGATCTTATTTCTCTTTGTTATAGATTAAACAAGGCGTGGCGTCATCCGGTGAAACAAAAACATGTTCTTTCATACAGTGTCGCGCAGAAGTAATCATCCGATGATTAGAAATGCAGTACAATAAAGTCAAATCAACTCGTATCACTTGACAATTGACAAAGAAGATAACCAGGATTCTTACATCAGTGACAAAACAATATATAAAAATAGTTTCTGAACATAAATACAATTTCTGTAGGTACTTAAAGAAGTCAACAATTATTATACCATGTACCCTTTAAAAATGGGCATAAAATGGTATAATGGTTCTAAGGAACATCACTGCCAAACCTTTTTAAAGAATTTAAAACATAAATTGCTTAAAAAATTAGGTTTTCAAAAATGGAAAGAAAACATTTAAATCCAATCAAGACTGCAAGCTTGTAAAATCTTTGAGTAAAGTACATATATCCCTAACACGATCACGACGCAAGGTAAATCAACTTTGGAACACCATAAAATCTTAAAATCAACTATTGACTACATATGTAAATATATCAACCGCCGAGAAGATTTCGACCTGTCCGACCTCTTTTTCGTTTCTTGAGATATCTAAAGCAATCTGGGTTGGTTCTTTACATCCTGACCAAATTTGGTTAAAATAAAGCGGCCATAAGAAGGAAGAATTAAGGATTAATATGAGAATTGTTGTTATTTCTGGAGATATCTCAATCACTCACTGATTATGAATATTCTTCTGTCTTATAGTTGTCATTGGAATAATCAGTCGAATATTTAAGACAGAGCTCTGCAAGGGCATCAAATCTTAGGCGTGCCGACGAGCAAAGGGTATCCTACTGTCGAGTGCACTCGACTGTAGCCGCACCTCACCGCGAGCGAAGGGAGCCGGGGCGAAGTGTATAGATAGATAATGTCTGCCTAAAGTCGGTTACGTTCGACTTGTTTGCTTTCTTCTATGTCCTCAAGAAGTGTAATATTTTGCGGCGTGCTTCCGGTAAACCCCATTAACGGTGCACCAAATGTGCACTATCAGACCCCGATACAGACAGCCAGTGAATAATGATTTAACGCCAGAACATGGAGGTTAAGCACCAGTTTCAAAAATTTTCCACGGAGTTATTCATAACGTAGGTGGAGGAGTTGTATTGACTTTTTGGTGACTGTGGTACAGCCATATGGATATCCACCGATATCCACTGCATCATATGGACACATTAAGTCAGCAACCTTCCTTAATCCTATCCAGGTGGACAAGCTGGCGATTGGATGATGAGTATATATTCAGGATTTCCGAACAGTTCGAGGCAACAATAAGTATTCAAAGTTCTTGATCCTTTCTGGCAAGATGTTATTCACTCGTACCGTCCATAGACATGCTCAGCCTGATGCCTGATACCATGAAAATATCAGCACCACTTGGCAATGTCATTGGTTTCATCGAACAGAAGGTTCCTTCTGCACCTTTTCACTCCGTGGAGATGTCGAGTTAAGAGTTTTCTCTCTCACCGGCGAAAAAGTAAGTGCAGACTTCTTTGGACTTAACTATCGTTATAATGCCACTAAGTATTAATATCGAAGTATCGATGTTTATCGTAGTTCAGTTGAAGGATTTAGTTCAGTAGTTCAATTTTTGAACGAACCAATCGTTCATATAGTTCAATTGTATTGCTCGTTCGTTGACTCGAATTCTATTAAAGGTAGTTTGCAGTTCTGGGGCGCAATTTTTTTGGTGTGAGGCACTCTGTGGGCATATCTTGGTTTAATATGGATTTAAAAGGAAATCTATACTTGCTTATAACAAATTATAGCGTATAAAGCAGAATTTTGATGAGGTTGCAAATTTTTACATTTGCTATCTTTGGGGTATCCAAACTTTTTAATGATTTTGATTAAAATCTGATATTCATTTTTATATGATTCGTATGTGAGGTCCAGTGGCTCCTTAGTTAGAGTTGTCGACCTGTCACATAATAAGAATTTCAGTTTGAAAAATAACTGGGTTCGAATTCCCAAATCTGTCTTGTAAAAGTCTTGATATGATACTGAAAATACTTTAGGTAGCATGTATAAAAAAAAGTATTATTTATATAACGATCGACAGTGTGTCTCCAATCAATAATCGGAACTTAAAAGGAATTCGAATCAACTGAGCTAAATGACCTACAATCAGAGATTCAGTTCGTTCGTTCGCTTAATCCGATTCGGAATTCTACAAAACTTTCTTAAAAAATCCGGAGTACATATTAAATATTATTATTTATTTCTAGTTTCTAAGTTAAGCAATTTTTATATTTGCCTTTTATTTGGATTTACAACGAATTACATTCTTAATAAATTTTTTCTTCCTCCTTTGGCGAATTAATCAACACTGTACGCCAGATAAACGCTTCTAGAATCTCATCGAAAAAGACACAAAAACTCACAAACACACACACATACAAGCAGAAGTTGCCATAAAGAGACAAAAAAAAAAATTGAGTCCACTGCGAATTAAATATACAAGTTGCTTATGCAACAATAAGCAAGAAATGAGAAGTACATACATGTTAAATATGTATATATATACAAACAAGTATAATTGACTCACCATTAATGCACAGATATTTATTTATTTTTTCACTATGAAGCGTTGACTTTTTAATAATCACTTCACGATGCTTACACTTCCCAGGTTCGAGCTCAAATGACGAGAATAGTCGAACGCAGTGGCATAAAATGACAGATGGTGACAGTGTTGCCGTACTTACATGAATTTAAATTTGTGACGTCACGGCATGCAAATTCATTTCTTACTTTAATAAATATATATGTTTCTTTTATTTATTTTTCGTTTGGCAAATATATACAATAAACAAACTTAATTTGATGTTATTAATTTTACAAAATATAAATAAATTGTCTTTGGTTGTTTATTTTTAGCGTCACCTTCACATTGATAATCATGAAACAATCATAGCAACAACTATAATGACAGCTCACACACACACTGGCATGCTCGCTTGTATAATGAACCAAACGACGTAATTCGCCACCTTTAGTTTCCAATTCGCCGCAAAGCAGCGCATTGAAATTGTTTTTGCTCCTGCTTTTGCGCCTTCCTTTTCACATGAACATTTGCTGGTCAGTCGTTGTCTGCGTTTCGTTTCATGCGGGCAGAAAACAATTGACGGCGTCAACGTCGCCATACATACACATGCATACCTGTATGCGTGTGTGTGAGAGAGTTTGGATTTAATTTGCAGTGCAGTTTATCTGTGGTAAAATATGATTATGTAACAGAGAGATTGAGGTGCATATATGTATATATACAAAGTGTATGTATATATTCTTGATCAGCATCAATAGCAGAGCTGAAGAAACATCGATGCGTCGACGCTTTCTATATATTATGTTAAGCAGAAAGCGAAAGAGAAAAAAGAAACGCAAACTGAAACTGAAATTTCTCATTTTCTATGTAATAACGCTTATATATGTACATATGTATGTAAATGTGTAGAACCATTAATTGGTGGTGTAGGCTATGTATAAAAAAATACCTCCCGTAACGAACATTATTTTTCGTTTGAAAATTGTTTATGAATTTCCCGTGAATTAATAAACAATTAATGTTAATTAATTTAAAGCAAATCGGTATTTTCATGTAATTAAATTTAAAAATCAAATAAATTTTCTTAGAAATATCGATATTTTTCTACAAGTAAATATCGATGGTCACAAATATTTATCCAATTCTCACCAATAATCGAATCGATTTTTGTGCTGGTGTACAGTTGACTCCAAAAGTCAACATACGATACCCGATCTCGAGTTGGATTTTTAATAAATTATTGATTTATCGATAGATATTTTTTCGAGCTGATATGATTTTGATCGATATATTTTGCTATCGAGATATCGAAATTTTGCTTCTATTTTTCCTTTTTGTCACTTTCGTGCTAAAGAATATTTAATTTCTAGTCGATAGTGAAAGAAACTATCGATAGGTAAAATAACTTTTATCAGTTATGTTCAGTTTTTAAAGTTTTCAAAGTTTTTTCACCTCAGCAGTTAATTTTGATAAAAATTCTTAAAATATTAGTTTTTTATCGTAAAAATAATGAATATCGATTTTTCTTGTCTGCTGATTCCATTTTAAAACTCTTGGATTGACTTTGAAATTCGGTTATGTACGAATTAGAATTAACAAAACAGTTTATTAATCATGATATACTATATATATTACATAATTGTTGATCTTATCGAATTAAGTACAAATGAGCAGATATTATGATAGAAGTAAAGACATATATATTTATGATATATGATATATGGTAAGGTACATTTAAGAGAGTGCGTCTCTTACTTAATACTAAGTAAATTTTATATAAAAATAATAATGATCAATTAGATTATGTACATGCGGTATAAAAAAAACGTGTATATATAAATATAATATCTGACAAGATATAGATATATATATATACAAATAGAAGAAGCACTTTCACATAATAGTATTAAGTAATACAAAAAAAAAAAAGAAAAGGAAATCGTGTGTCGACATAGAGTTTGTTGTGTCTAATACTACAGTCTGCTGCTCTCGGCGCCATTATGACGTGGAACATGAGAGGATTGGGAGGAGGACTTCTCGTAGCCATTGTTGGACATCTGAAGATGTTGGGGCAGCTGGGAGGGACGTCCATTGGAGGGCAATGTTTCATCCACACTAAAAACGGAGTTATCATGCCCGTGCATGGGACGAGCATTGAGTACAGCATCTGGATGTCCCTTCTGTTGAGATTCGTGCTCCATGACGGTCTCTGTTTTGGGTTTACCCTCGAGCATGAAGCACGTGATGAGGAAGAGTATGGAACCTATGGAGGATCAAAGGATTATAGATATATAAGTATGACATTCTCTAACAAACAAGCTGAGATTTTTATAGGAAACTTCCGAATCCCGATTATGTATCTTATAATTAATCCGAACCAACTTAGACTATTAAAATTAAGTTTTTAGAATATAAGAAATGATACTAGACAAAGGAGTATTATGTTTCTGGAAATGCCTCTTGGTATAATTGAAATATAATTAAGGTATATATCAGTCACTAAAGTTAATTTTAATTTTAATCTATTAGAATTAAGAAGGAACATATAAAAGCATATATTAACCTAACTATGCCATTTTAAAATTCTAAAAAGTCTCAGCTTAAATTTTAGAGTCACATTTTTTTGGCATATAGAAAAATTGTAATACAGTTAGTCAAAAATATTTTTTGAAGCGGTTCTGTTCAGCGGTTTTCAACCGAACCTCTCAGAACCGGATCGGTTCGGGTTTTTAAGCAGCCCGAACCGGTTCATGAGCCGAACCTATGAAATTATTTACCACTTTCTTAAATAAAAGCTTCGGTTCGAAAATAAAATAATTTAAAAAAATTTATGCTTTTCCAAAAATGCGCAATTATTTTAGACCTCGAATAAAAAAAAACATTTAAATTTTCCAGTAAATCTAGATTATTTTCAATTTACAAATTTGTTAAATACAAATTATAAAAGTCTTAAAAAGAAATTAAATCAAAAAATCACAATTTTCTAGTGGAAATTTAAATTCTAAATAATTGTGGAAGAGATCAACTAACTTTAAATTAATTTGGAAAATAGTGATGTTCAAATTTGGACGAATTTCTAAGTAATTTAGTGATTTTTAAAGGTTTTAGATATTTTAAGATAAGACTAAGATTTTAGATATTATATTTTGAGATATTTTAAATTAAGATAAAATAAAATGAAATCACTATTTTCTAGTGGAAATTTAAATTCTAAATAATTGTGGAAGAGATCAACTAAATTGGAATTAATTTGGAAAATAGTGATGTTCAAATTTGGACGAATTTCTAAGTAATTTAGTGATTTTTAAAGGTTTTAGATATTTTAAGATAAGACTAAGATTTTAGATATTAAATTTTGAGATATTTTAAATTAAGATAAAATAAAATGAAATCACTATTTTCTAGTGGAAATTTAAATTCTAAATAATTGTGGAAGAGACCAACTAAATTTAAATTAATTTGGAAAATAGTGATGTTAAAATTTGGACGAATTTCTAAGTAATTTAGTGATTTTTAAAGGTTTTATGAAGGTAAAGATATTTCAAATTAAGATAAAATAAAATGAAATCACTATTTTCTAGTGGAAATTTAAATTCTAAATAATTGTGGAAGAGACCAACTAAATTTAAATTAATTTGGAAAATAGTGATGTTCAAATTTGGACGAATTTCTAAGTAATTTAGTGATTTTTAAAGGTTTTAGATATTTTAAGATAAGATTAAGATTTTAGATATTTCGTGATATTTTGAATTAAGATAAAATAAAATGAAATCACTATTTTCTAGTGGAAATTTAAATTCTAAATAATTGTGGAAGAGATCAACTAAATTTAAATTAATTTGGAAAATAGTGATATTCAAATATAACGAATTTCACAAAAATTGAAATGCTGAGTAAATGAAAATTAATGTAATGAATGGAAATTTGTAATTGTTACTTACTGATGCCATAGAATCCGGAGTAGAAGATCATGATGGAGCCGCGATAGCCCAAAATTTTGGCGACTGGATCGACAAGGATGGGCAGATTGCCGCCAATGTTGTTCATCACAAAGAGGAAGACGCCGATGGTCGAGGAACGGACACGCAACGGCACAATCTCCACAACAATGGCAAACACAATGCCGAACCACATCTCGGCAAAGAAATAGCTCAAACCGAGTGTAATCATGGCCCAGAGTGGATCAAAATAGACGGAACCAAAGGCTGGCAGAGTGGCAATCAATTGACTCAATGCCAGGACAAAGGCACGTGATCGTATTCCCATTTTGGCGACAATTTTATCGGAAACGACGCCACCAACGACGACACCAACACTACCAATGCCAATGGTGACGGCAAAGAGCCACCAGCCAAGATCCACATCCGGGAAGTATGTGTTGTAATAGAGATCGGCATTGTAGGCGAATGTCATGCCACCACAATGACGGATCGAGGCGGCGATCATGAGCATTATCATTGCCGGATTCTTGATCACTTGCCACAAACTAATCGGTTTACCACTTGCCGTTGTGCGATCCCCTTCACCGATCGCCTTCCGTTCCGGCTCCTTAAGTGTAGTGCCCGTCAAGGCCGCGACAATGACGGTTAAAACTCCAGCGCCCAGATAACAAACCCGCCAGCCCAGATTAAAGAAATTCAATTTGGTAATATAACGACCGACGGGAAAGGCAATGCCATAACCACCATAGATGCCCCAATTGAAGATGGCCATGACCAAGGCACGTTTGCTCTCCGGAAATATGTCGGACATGATGCCGGTGGCAAGTGGATTACAACCGGATTCTCCGGCTGCCATCACCATGCGTAGCAATACCAAATGCCAATATTCCTTGACCGTACCCTGAAGGAAGATGGCAATACCATAGATGACAGTACAGACGGTTAACATCTTCACACGATTATATTTATCAGCGGCGAATCCCATAAAGACGCCAGCGATGGTGAACACCAAAATGAATGTCGGTCCTGCCAATATCTGATAATCAATGCCAAGTCCATTGTAATTCCACTCGCAATAACCGGTTCCATTCATATCCAGTTTATAGCAGCTCGTCTCGTTCTTCACCTCGCCACATTGTGTGACCAATTCATGGCGATTGAACATGCTATTATTCTGCTGACATCCATGATCCCCATAGTCCAGCTCAATGGCCGTCTGCTTTGAGGTAACGCCAATCAAATAATGCCCCAACTCGCCTAGGATATAGCCTACGGTGAGTATGCCCAGCACATAGGCATTGTAGAATCCACTCAGCTTCTCCAGTATCGGTATCATCGTGACTAAAATGGACAAAATGCAAAAATACTCCAGTTAAGATTGGGTCAAGAAAATAATCGGGTACTCAAAATAATCGTTAAAATTCAATTAATAAAATCAACTTTAAGAATAAGTGCAAGCTATGTTCCAGATATAAAAATATTTTAGGTTGTATCAAGGAAAAATCAGGAAATTGAAATAATCGTTAAAATTAAATTAATAAAATCAACTCTAAGAATAATTGCAAGCTATGTTCCAGATATAAAAATATTTTAGGTTGTATCAAGGAAAAAATCAGGAAATTAAAATAATGGATAGTGATCCAAAATTCAAGTTTAAGAATAAGTACAACTTTGGTTTTAAATCAAGGATCAAGGAAAAATCAGGAAATCAAAATAATGATTATTGATCCAAAAATCAACTTCAAGAATAAGTTCGATTTTTTTTTTCAATATACCAAATTTTATAGAAAATACTCCAGTTAAGATTGGATCAAGGAAAAATTCAGGAACTCAAAATAATCGTTTTTGTTCAAAAATGCAACTAAAAAACTCAACTTTAATAATAACTTTATTTCAAATATACCATTTTTTTTTTTCAAAATACTCCTGTTAAGATTGGATCAAGGAAAAAATCAGGAACTCAAAATAATCGTTATTGATCATAATTTTTTATTCATTAATATTAAATTCACAATTGAATTTTATTGACCAATAAGACATTATGCAGTTGTAGTATTAGAAAGTAATACAGATATTAAACATTTAAAATGTTTTGATTTGAAATGAGAGTGAAAAGAAGGGAAAGGTGGAAATACGAACCTCTCCAAAATAAATGATGAATAAATGAATGAATAAATGAAAATAAATGAATAAATAAATAAATGCGAAAATTTTGTATTACGGATTCGGAATTATGAATTGTATGGTGATCGGAGTATCTTATTTATTTTTAATGATGGCAACATTTTAAATAAATAGAAAAAATATAAATAAATGATTAATTCACGTTTTAATTGAAGCTTTGGGATTGTTTACAAAATACCAAAGAAAAATATCTCGGAAATTTCATTTATTTAAAGTGATTAGGTTTTAATTTTCTATGAAAATATTGAAAAATATTTAATCCTCTCTGTAGTGAAATTAAATTATTAACTAAAAGTGGAATTAATTTTAATTTCCTATACATCTGTTCTTGATGAGAGTTTTTAAGCCAATAAAAATGCCAGATAAATGTGACAATGAAAAACGATCGCTTAATATCTTATTAATGAGAGTTGTCACCTTGCTTGATCCAAAAAGATATAAATCGTGACTTGAATTTGCCACAATTCTTAAATGAAATGAAAGTGAAGGCGTTTCTCATTGCGTATACGTGATGTGTGCTACAAATTGTAAATGAAATACTCTTAAAATAAATTACAAAGCTTTTAAGCTCAATTTGAGCTTTTAGCAAAGACACGAACTTTAGATAAAGGTTTGAAACTGAGCTGGAATTGATCGAAGCTTTTGAGACAAAGTTTTACTTAATTTAGCTATTAAATCTTGAGAGCATTTACAAGTTGAGATACATTCTCAATTTACTTATGTTATAATTCTGAGACTTATGTGAAAGGCGTGCATATATATAATATATATACATATATTCGTCACCCCAAGGCAATTATCGGGCGTAGTTTTTTTTTTTGATTTATGACTTGATTTGTTTGCGAAACGGAAGTCTCTTAAATTCTAGAATGCTACGCAAATATTGACAAGTTCAATTTTATGACAGACACTGAAAAAATAACACCACAAAATTAAACTATCGAGAAGCAATTAAAATAATGTTTAAGTGAAAATGATCGATTTGAATTATCTCATACACTGATAAATAAAGGATCCTAAAATCAAGATTTTTGGTATCAGAACTAAGAACTTGGGTCTTCAAATTCGAAAACACATCTTGATTTTAAGAACATTTCAAATACGACCAAGTTCTTTTTAAAAAGATACAATATTCCTATATTTTAAAGACCACAAATATAAGTATAATAATAAATTTTCTAAAATACTTAAGACAACAAATAAATACAAATTAGGTAGAATTTCAAATTAATAATATTTTTGCTGTGGTTTTATTTTAGTTTTGTGTTTTTATAAATATTTATTCCCTTAATATGTTTTTCCTTGGAAAAAAATATTCCCATATTTTAAAGACCACAAACATATATAATTATAAATTTTCTTAAATACTCAAGACAACAAATAAATAAAAATAACTCAGGATTTAAAATCTATAAGCGTTTTATTTTGGCTTGGTATTTTTTAAAAATATTCCTTAAATTTTTTTTTCCTTGTCAAGAGTGGGATTCGAACCCGTGGTTATATACGATATCGACTAAAATCTTAATTCATGAACTTCTTTTATTTATAATTGTAACTTCCTTATATCGTTAAAAAATAAAAGAATTTATTTATTTTAAGCAAGAAGTATCTTAAGATCGTAAAACTGTTTGCTCGACTGAAAGATACTCATTTTTATTAAGAAATTCAACTGTTTATATTAATCAAATAATATCTAGAAATTGAAGAACCTTCAAAATGTCACATGAATTTCATGTTTTGAAACATAAAAAATATCTAAGATTTTGACTGAAAGATACTCGAGTATCTATATGTCGAGTGATTAAAATTAAACCTAATTTTTCAGTTAAGCATTTAAATTTATTACAATATTATTTAAATTTTAAATGTGCTTATTAATTTTATATTAAAATTAAACCTAATTTTTCGTATTTTTTTAGTTAAGCATTTAAATTGATTACAATATTATTTAAATTTTAAATTTACATATTAATTTTATATTAAAATTAAACCTAATTCTTCATATTTTTTCAGTTAAGCATTTAAATTTATTACAATATTATTTAAACTTTAAATTTACATATTAATTTTATAATTGTTTTTAAAATTTTATTAACTTATTTTTTCCCTCTGTCGACGATAAATAAATAAATAAAGTAAAATATTAAAGATATTATCGCCTCAACTGTTATACCCAGCATAATTTAAATTTTAATGGGTACAAGGTAAGAAATACGCCCCGTAACAAAAAAAACATAAAAATCTAATGGTTAAATCAATTTTGGTAAAGTGCCATTAAGCCAACTACACAAAACGTTGTTTGCCCCTTTCCCAGATACTTTTGTATCTCGACTTTGGAGAGTTTCTCATTCTATTTTGTTGTTGTTGTCTTTAATCAATCAAATTTCAAGTTAATTTAATAGCTGTGTTTTTTTTTGGCTAAGACGCATGGATACAAAAAGCTACATAGATACATAGATACAAAGATACAAAGATACTTAGTTACTTGCGTATCCGTATCTTTTACATACTGATTGACAGCGGCCAAGGTTGTCTGTCTGTCTGTCTGTCGGTTAAGACAGGAACAATGAACTGTTTGTTGCCAAGGTCTCAAAAGATACAAAGATACAAAATGTATCTATGCATGATTATTTGGTATTTAGCTCGATTCTTTATGTATCTATCGGATACGAACACCTGAACAATAACCCTAAGAATGCGGATATCGATTGCATAACCAGTCTGAGGGCGTTATCTATGCCGTAATCCCCTGCACAGCTTCCGAAATCGACAAATTATGACACAATAATGTTGTAAAGTCATTTTTCTGTTTTCTTATTTCATTTTTATTTATTTTTTCCATTGCTTTTAGCCATTAAAATGTTGACGCGTGTTACCACGTTTTATGTGTCATTTTGGCCAAGATCTAATGGTGCTTAATTTTAATTGTTGCCAGTACTTTTAGTCGTCATATTTGGACATTGTAATCCCCCCCGTTCATAACTGGAAATCGATAACCAGTTTGTTATTTAAAGCCAACTTTTTGACTCATTAAATACGCAAAGATCTTCACGCGTCTTCAAATCAAGTTCGCCAAAGATGCGACTTTAGATTTTAAGTTGTTTTCTCTATTTTTAAGGATTTCTTAAGTTCAAGTTTTGCTGATAAATGACCTACAAAAATATCAAAATTTGAAGCAGGCATTAAAACGATACAAATATAAAAATAACAATCAAATTTTGAATTAAAATTGCGTTTTCAAAAAATAAATAAAATTTATTCCTTGAGAAAATTCGATATTTGTAACTCGTTCTATTATTTTCCGCTTGATTCTGTTTTTCTTTTCAATTTTTCAACAATTTCGACATATTTAAAACTCGAATATTTATTTTAATTGTAATTTCATTTTATGTACAAATATTTTACACATATTTAACTAATATATCAAAAGTCTTCAAAGAGCTACAGATGAAAGAAACTTAATTAAAGTGCCAATAAATTTTTTAAACTATTAATTGTTATTAATCTTTGAATTTTGTTCAATTCAAATCCATTAAGAAAGTGAAAAGACGCCGCATTTAATAAAATAGAGAGCAAAATGCCGGCAGATCAAATACAAAAGTTGTCGGCTTGTTTTCAATGCGTATTTCGGGATTTCTAGTTCAATGTCAAGGCAGACGAAACGGTACTCGGTACGGATCTTACCCAACCAACCGAAAAACCGGACCATAAACAACAACGCAACAACAACGCAACGACAACGATGTGTGCAATGCGTGACGTGACTTTATTTAAGTTAATTCGATCGCTCGCTGTATTTGTGGCGAGTAACGAATGATGGTTGTAACGAGTAACAAGTAACGAGCGGCGAGTAGAGAACTTCTTGTTAAGAACTTCTTATTAAGGCAAGTAACGAGTGGGAAGTGATGACTGACGAGTAATGACTGCCAAGTGGCGAGTAACGAGTGATGATTGGCAAGTAACGAGCGGCGAATAGAGAAATTCTTGTTAAGGAGTGGCAAGTATCGAGTGGGAAGTGACGAATGTCGAGTAACGAGTGCCAAGCGGGAAGTAACGAGTGCCAAGTGGCGAGTAACGAATGATGGTTGGCAAGTAACGAGCGGCGAATAGAGAAATTTTTATCAAGGAGTGGCAAGTAACGAGTGGAAAGTGACGAATGTCGAGTAACGAGTGCCAAGTGTGAAGTAACGAGTGTCAAATAGCGAGTAACGAATGACGGCTGGAAAGTAACGAGCGGCGAAGAGAGAAATTTTTATTAAGGAGTGGCAATAAACGAGTGGGAAGTTACAATTGTCGAGTATTGAGTGCCAAGTGGCGAGTAACGAGTGATGATTGGCAAGTAACGAGCAACGAAATGGCATCTGACGATTGACGAGTTTCATGTAACGATTGACAATTGACGAGCAGCGAGTAACGAGTGGCTACTAACGAGCTGGCAGTGACGATTGATGAGTAACGAGTGGGAAGTGACCATTGACGAGTAGCGAGTGCCAAGTAAGGAGCGGCAAATGACGAGTAACGAGAGATAAGCCACTAGTAAGGAAAGGGCAAGTGACGATTGACGAGTTTCAGCTGACAAATGACAAGCAGCAAGTAACGAGAGACAAGTTACGATTGACGAGTAGCAATCAGCATTGGACGATTGACACGCAGAGAGTAACGAGAGTCAAGTTTTGAGTAACAAGGAGCAACTGACGAGTAACGAGTGGAAAGTAATGAGCGACGAGTAAGAACTTCTTATTAAGGAGCTCCTCGTAACGATTGACCAGTAACAAGTGGGAAGTGACGAGTATCGAGTGGAAAGTGCCAACTAACGAGTAACGAGAGACAAATCACAATTGACGAGTAGCAATTGAAAAGTTACGAGCAGCGAGTGACGAATAACGATCAATCAAATCAACGAGTAGCGAGTTCCAATTTTAATGCTTGCTTTAAAAATGCATTGAGGCGATAAATTTTGAAACAATTCCCAAAGTGAGAAGCACAAATCGCGCTCTTAATGTTTTTTTAATGCTAGACAATGTCGAACAATAAAATGTAAATAGCAATTGCTTTATGAGCGCGTGTTCAAATCAATAATTTGCATTTAATTAACGCTCCCAATTAATAAAAACAATTATTTTATTGTTTCTATTTACCCTGTAATAAATGTAACTTAAATGAGCTTGAGCGTGTCATGATATTGACTTATATAACAGACAACGATTCTTATTTAAAGTCTACATGAATTATACAAATATTCATTATAATTGCATCCTCATTTTAAGTATACGTGCAATTTACCATGTCTACATTATGTTTTGCATTCTTCATGATGATCGACTGGGAGATACCCAAGTTGTTCGTGATGAAAACTGAGCTCTAGGGTATCTTGAAATCATTCTCAAAAATTATAAATGCAGTCTCAATATATCTGAATATATTAATTTAATAGATTACAATATTTGTTGTATTCTAAGCTGTCTAAATGTATCTGAAACTCTGAGGAAACTGTTATTTTATGTATCTTAAGATGTTCTATAAAATCTTAATGAAATTTTATCCAGATTGAGATGTTTTTATTATTTATTCTTAACGTATTTCGGGAACTCTCAATGATACTTTAAAAATACAACTTGTAAAATGGATATAAAAACAATGCAACAAAAATTCGAAAAATATCAATTAGGAAATTAAAATTACAAACTTTCGAAAATCGCGCGAATTTTTATGAAATATTTTAGATTTTGGTTATTCAAATTTAGCTCTCTTTTTTTTCATTCTTAAATAAATAATCGGAATTTATGTAAATTATCATAAAGAAAGAAAGAAACGGAATCAAAATAATTAAATCAATTAAATCCCTAATATTCATAAAATTATAATTATTAAAAATTTTTCAATTAAAATACAGATTTTGCTATCTTTTTTTTAAACCAAATTTTAGTCGATGTTTTTGTGATTCTTAAAAAAATAAACGAGATTTTGTAAATTAATATAAAGAAAGATAACTTGTCCAGAAATAAGTTGGACTCCTATCTATAAGTATTCTATATATTTAAAATAATTGGTGTTGTTGATGAAGTTAATGTAATGTTTGAAGTTGAACCTATGATTTTCCAGTTCAGTTGGGAAGCATTTAAGTGAAGTGAATGTCAAATTATAGAACTACATAGGTACACTGATAAAAAAAATGTTCTAAAATTAAGATTTTGGTCTCAGAACTAAGAGTTTTGGTCTAAAAAATGCGTCGAGAACAAAAAAATTCTTGAATTTAGAAAACACATCTTGATTTTAAGAACATGTTAAATAAGAATAAGTTCTTATTTTTAAAAATATAAATATAAAATAAAAAAAATAAATATTCCTATTATATGTTTTTTCCTTGGTTAGAGCGGGTTTCGATCCCTCGACTTGGACTTGTTACCAAACTGAAGCGGCGACTCTAACCAGAGCACCACGGTGTCATTATTGTCTTCATATTAAATATGACATATTTATATTTTCCTAACAATTTAAGATTTTTAATTCTTATATTAAGCACTGCGAGTTTTTAGATTACTATTTATAGTTTTATTAATTTGGTTTTATTTTAAGAACAAAATATTTAAGATGAATGTTGTTCTTGATTTTAGAAGTTTGTCTTTTTTTTTCAGTGTAGTCATAAGTTCTAGCTAGGTTATACCCCTGACTATATAGTACATATACATATGTATATATATAGATATAGATATGTATGTTGGTTATGTTGGTTTAACTTAGGCGTATTCACATTCGTCACGTTTTTCTATTCGCATGAATGTGAATGCGATTGGAACTGTGATC
The DNA here is from genome assembly GCA_035042165.1 of Drosophila kuntzei. Lineage (NCBI taxonomy): Eukaryota > Metazoa > Arthropoda > Insecta > Diptera > Drosophilidae > Drosophila > Drosophila kuntzei. The sequence continues at coordinate 1,810,988 of JAWNLU010001422.1, forward strand.
AGTCAAGCGTTTTGGCCTGGCTTAAATAGAGTTCTATGTGTGTGTGTGTGTGTGTATAAGATATGTGTATATATATATATACATATATAAAAGTATCTATGTGTGGTCTGTACTTGGTCCAATCTTGTCACGAACATATGCGAGTCTCTGAGAGAGTCAACAAATTAAAGTCCAGCCTCATAAATTTAATAGTTATTATTGTGGTTGCAATTCTAGTTGTTATTGTTGTTGTTGTGGCATTGCAACAATTTGTGTGGGTTGCAAATCGTGGAGAATGTCGTCCAATGATTTTCAACTCGGACCTACGACAAATTATCTGTGAAGTTGTCACCACTTATTTTTATTTTTATATTTTCAGTTTAAATTTGAAATATTTTTTAAAATTTTATATTATACTAGGGGGCTCCGCCCCTGCTCGCTTCGCTCGCCAACCTCCGGCTCGCTTCGCTCGCGGAAATGAAATTTAGTTAATAATGTTAATAAAGTTTAGTCAAAATAACCTTTAGTATGAGTTTAGTTGAGATTTCTTAAGAAAGAAAAAAAATTTTCATACTAATCGATAATTTGCATTATATTGTTCCTATGGCACCTATATGTTATAGTAATCCGACTTTTACCAAATTTGGTCAGAATGATCAATGACAGTCCCAAACATATAATCTGTAAGTTTGGTTAAGATATCTTAATTTATATAATATAATGCACACTAACCTTTAATATGAAAACTTTTTTGTTTCTTAAGATATCCAAATCAAACTCACAGATTGTATGTTTGCGACTGTCTCTTACATTCTGACCAAATTTGGTCGAAATCGGTCAACTATATCATATAGCTGTCATAGGAAAGATCGGTCGAAAATCAGGTGTTAGTATGAAAAACTTTTTTGTTTCTTAAGATATCTTAACCAAACTTACTTTGGGACGGTCTCTTACATTCTGACAAAATTTAGTCGAAGTCGGATTACTATATCATTTGAAACTAACCTTTGGTATGAAAAACTCAGCAGCTGTATGATATAGTAATCCGACTTTGACCAAATTTGGTCAGAATGTAAAAAACAGTCCCAAACATCTAATCTGTAAGTTTGGTTAGTATATCTTAAGAAACAAAAAAGTTTTTCATACTAAAGGTTAATTTCATCCGATTATTCCTATGGCAGCTATATGATATAGTAATCCGACTTTGACCAAATTTGGTCAGAATGTAAGAGACAGTCCCAAACATCTAATCTGTAAGTTTGGTTAAGATATCTTAACAAACAAAAAAGTTTTTCATACTAAAGGTTAATTTCATCCGATTATTCCTATGGCAGCTATATGATATAGTAATCCGACTTTGACCAAATTTGGTCAGAATGTAAGAGACAGTCCCAAACATCTAATCTGTAAGTTTGGTGTTGATATATTAAGAAACAAAAAAGTTTTCCATACTAAAGGTTAATTTCATCCGATTATTCTATGGCAGCTATATGATATAGTAATCCGACTTTGACCAAATTTGGTCAGAATGAAAGAGACAGTCCCAAACATCTAATCTGTAAGTTTGGTTAAGATATCTTAAGAAACAAAAAAGTTTTTCATACAAAGCAATTCCATGACCTTTTGACCTCGGGTAAACACTCTTCCAGGTGGAATTTTAAAAAACGCCGTCTTATTGCACGATGAAATTGTCTCAGCTATGTTGTGTGAAAATTTCAGCTCTTTACCTTTAGCCGTTTGGCCTACACGTTGATGTGTCAGTCAGTCAGTCAGTCAGTCAGTCAGTCAGTCAGTCAGTCAGTCAGTCAGTCAGTCAGTCAGTCAGTCAGTCAGTCAGTCAGTCAGTCAGTCAGTCAGTCAGTCAGGACAAAGAATTTTATATATATAGATGTATTTTTATTTGAATCAATTTTATTTAATTTTAAATATTTTATAAAATTTATTTTAATTTGAAACAATTTGGAAAATATTGGGAACATTTTATTTAACTTTAAATATTTTATAAAATTTATTATCATTTTTAATTTAAAATAATTTTAACCAATTTTATTTTATATTTAATAAAATTTATTATCATTTTTAGTTTGAAACCATTTTCTCCAACTTTTTTAATATTGAATATTTTATAAAATTTATTTTAATTTTCATTTGAAATCAGTTTTATTTAATTTTAGATAAAATCACCTGTTTTTCTTCAATCCACATAAACTTGTAAATATTAAATTTCTTACTTTTGTCTATTCAGTTTTAATTTTAACTATTTTATAAAATTTTGATTTGATTTTAAAATATTTTATAAAATTTATTTTCATTTTGAATTTAAACCAATTTATTTTCATTTATATTTTAAAAAAAATTTTCCCAATTTTATTTCATTTTAAATATTTTATAAAATTTATTTGCATTTTTAGTTTAAAAATTTGTTCCTAATTTTATTTAATTTTAAATATTTTATAAAATTTTATTATCATTATTAATTTTCAACAATTGTTCCCTATTTTATTTTATTTTATTTTATTTTATTTTCTTTTAAAAATTTTATTAAATTTATTTTCTTTTTTAATTTGTACCAATTTTTATAAATTTTATTTAAATTTAAATATTTTATACAATTTATTTGCAATTTTAATTTGAAACAATTGTTCAATATTTTACAAAATTTTTGTCAAAATTTAACTTAGCTAAGAAAAAATAAACCATAGAGAATGAATTTTTGGTTTCTAAAAGAGAAATTTCAGAAAAATATAAAAATAAAAAACAAAACTAAGTGATCTATTAATTTTTTTAAATTCAAATTGTGATTATTAAGTCAAAACTAAGAAATGTTATCTAAAATTTGCATCGGAAACGAATAAATTGCATTATTTCCTGTAGATTGCAACTTCCTAAATGATCTTAAACTAGTTCCTTGACTTTTTTGCTGACTCACTTGAAAAGAACAAAAAAAAGAATTCTATTTCCTCAAATAAGCGTATAAAATGCACATATTTGTAATTGGTCTTTAAAAGTGCTCGCCACGTAACCGTATAACGATTGTCACTCAACCATGCCCACCATAACGTACCTCCCACTTTACCCCCCTACCCACCCTACCTGATGCTGCTCTTACACTCATAAAAATTTTTTTTCCTTGGACAAAAATATTCCTATACTTTAAAGACCACAAACATAAGTATAATTATAAATTTTCTTAAATAATCAAGACAACAAACAAATAAGAAATAAGGCAGGATTTAAGATTTATAAGCGTTTTATTTTAGCTTGGTATTTTTTAAAAATATTCCTTTAATTTATTTTTCCTTGTCAAGAGTGGGATTCGAACCCGCGTTTGTTTTCAAAATCTGAAGTGGCGACTCTAACCAGATCACCATGGGAAAACAATTGTTTACACATGAAAATCGAATATATTCATATTTTCCTAATAATTTAATATTTTTATTCTTTTATTAAAAACTGTGATTTTTTCGATTAATATTCTTAATATTATTAATTTGGTCTTAAAATGTTCTTATTTTAAGAACAAAATATGTACGTTGAATGTTCTTGATTTTATTAGTTGATCTTTTTTTTGCAGTGTATGTGATTTATTAACTAACTTGGCTTAAAAATGCGGTTTAACATTGATGACAACACCCCTCTCCCCCCTCAACCCTCATCCCCTCCCCTCCCCACCCCACACATTGTAACCGCAGTCAAGGTTAACGGGCATTGTCTTTTGTCGGCCAAAGGGGGGGAGTGTCTGCGAAAGGGGGCAGGGGGGAGGTCGAGTTGTCTGCCATGCAAATTACAAGTAAGTGCAAAAAACAACAATAAAAACAAACAACAACAACAACGAATGCATTTGAATTGCATACATTTGTTACTTTTTCTCTTGTACGACAGGTGGCGCTTTATTAATGCAACACAGTTGCAGATTCCGTGAATAAATCTTTATTAAATCGAAACTAAAATTAAGCAGGTGTCTTCAATTTATTTCATTGTGAATTCACTTCACTTAATTAATAAACAAACGAATTAACAGCCACTTAACTTAAATTAACTACACTCCCCTCCCTCCCCTCTTCTCACACTTCCCCTTTCCCCACCTAGTCTTCATATCTCTTGGCTAATTAGATTCTAGATTCTACATTCTAGTGTCGCGTGTCTCAATCTGAACAGTTGCATATTTCTCTCTCTCTCTTTATTCCTCTCTATCTGTCCCTCTCACTCTAATAAAGAGCTGATTGACCGACTGATTGATTGACTGACTGATTGAATTAGTTAGAGCTTTATAAAAATCATATTTTCAGTAGAGATATTTTTATGGGGATTGATTGAATGATTAATTTAATTGATTGAGTGATTGATGCATTGATTGAATCAAATTTAAACATCTTTCTTTCCATAATGAGCTGATTGATTGACTGATTAATTGATTGAATTAATTAGATCATAATAAAAATCAAATTATCACTAAAGAAGATTTTATGGAGATTTATTGAATAATTGATTGATTGTTTGGATCAGTTGTGGCATAATCAAATTTAAAGTCCTTATTTTTATAAAGAACTGATTGACCGACTGATTGATTGACTGATTAATTGATTTTATTAATTTGAACTTAATAACAAAGCAAACTGTCAGTAGATAACTTTTTAGGGAGATTGATTGAACAAATGTTTGATTGATTGGATCAATTTTGGCATAATTAAATTCAATAATATCTCTTCTTCTTTTCCATGATGAGCTGATTGATTGAATCAATTAGGACATAGTCGAAATCAAACAATTCTCTTCTTTTTTCTTTCGTATATAGAATCGTATATAGTATGCATTATATTGAATTGGATCTACTTTTTTTAAACTTGTCATGACAAGATCACAAGATCATTTAAAGATCAATTGGAATATTAAAGATTTTTTTTTGTGGTATGCAAAATGTTTTCCGCCGGGGATTAACCATAATTTAAATATTGTTTTTGTCTGACTAACAGTTTAATTCACTTGTTTATTGATCAGACTCCGAATGAGAATGACAATCAAAAAAAAAAAACACACATATGACACATTTGGTTATTTACCGGTTTCAATTCGTAAACAACAAATGAGATGCTTAATTGTTACTGACCACGCTCAACAATATTGAATTACCTGGAACTCTGACTCTGATTGAGTTTCTCATTCTGATTGAGATTGATAATGCGATTGTGATTGAGATCATTTAATGACTTTATTTATTATGGCCTAAACTGGTCTAGTGCCTGGTGTCTGGTACGGGGCGTCAGCTTTACAACGCCCCCTTATTAGTTTTCTATACACTGAAAACAAGATCAACTTCTAAAATCAATCATTCATCTTAATTAATTTAAATCAATGTGTAGGCCAAACGGCTAAAGGTGAAATTTTTCACACAAAATAGTTGACACCATTTCATTGTGCAATAAGACGGCTTTTTGCTAAATTTCACCTGCAAGTGCCCTAAACTGAGGTCAGAGGTCATGGAATTGCTTTGTATGAAAAACTTTTTTGTTTCTTAAGATATCTTAAACAAACTTACAGTTAATATGTTTGGAACTGCGTTTTGCGAAATTTCACCTGCAAGTGCCTTAAACTGAGGTCAGAGGTCATGGAATTGCTTTGTATCAACAACTTTTTTGTTTCTTAAGATATCTTAAGCAAACTTACAGATAATATGTTTGGAACTGTCTCCTACATTCTGGCCAAATTTGGTCGAAATCGGATTGCACTATCATACAGCTGTCATAGGAACAATCAGATGCAAATTATTGGGGATACCACGTTACACAATAAAATTCTTAGTTCTGAAACCAAAATCTTAATTTTAGAGCCTTTTTTTTATCAGTGCACCCTACAAAGTTGTATGAATATCTTTATTATTTTACTGGCTGATCGAGTTCGGCTTTGTCCGTGTTCTAATTGTTAGAATAATGAGTTCAGAGTGTCAAGCTTTGAGCGATTTTGTCAATTTATTTTAAACATCTAAATTTAAGATTTTCAAACTTGTTGATCAATTAAAATAGATTGAAATTTCTTACAGCATCGATTTTTGGGAAAGTATTTTCTTTGGAAATTACTTTAATTATTTCATATTGAAAAATGATTGTCAGTCATTCAATCAATGAAATAATCAGTCTGTCAATTAGTCAGCAATTTAATCGGCTTATCAGTCAATCAATTAATATTTGCTTAAAAATGTATTAATGTGTTGTATTTATTCTAAAAAGCTTAAACAATTTTAAATACAAGAAAAATACAATTTTTAAGTCCAAAAGGTTTCTTCTTATTTAAAGAATTTTTGGTTTTCGAAGTCATTTTCAGAAGAAAGTTCTCAAAATTAATATTTTTGTCTTAAAATTTCGTATAAAAAAAGCGGTGAGAAACAAATTTATTTTTATCAATGTAAGAAAGAAAGATTTTTAAAATGCATTAATTAAAATTAAGCTTTAAAACAGCTTAAAAAATTTTCAAATTTTAGAAAACTGGTCTTAGAATTGGTTTTTTGTAGGAAGATCTCAAAATTAATATATTTCTCACAAAATGTTGGTTAAAAAATGCGTTTAGAACCAAATTTTTTTTATGAGTGTGTTTTTTTACAGGTATCTTTTTGTATGAAATATTTTTAAAAGGTACAACAATTCTTTAATGATCTTGTCTTAATCTTCTGTTAAAAAACTAAAAGTAAGAAACAAATTAAATTTCAATTTAGTATATTTATCTTTTTTATATTTTTAAGTGACTTTTAACATTAAAATAATAATCTAATATATGCCAAAATAAATTCCAACTAAATTTTCCAAGTGATCTTTCAATGTAAATTAAAATCTGATTAGAAAAATCAATTGAAGGATTAATTTTCACACTTTGTAAACTCAGAAAGAGCTAAATTAAATTTAAAACTGATGATTAGTTAACTAATGATCATTAGAAAATCGATTCATGATCAGAAAATCGATTAAATGATCAGAAGAAAAAAAGGCAAATACAACAAACTATGTAAATAAACAAGAAATGTAAATGTATCTATTACTATTATTAATATTATTATAGTTGGATCGAGTCACATTTATCATTCGATTGATTGTCGTGCACACGTGGCAACCCTAATATGCAAAAACGATGGCAACATCTGGCAATATAAATATATACTATATATAAATAAACCATATATATGTAGTTACTAGACTGACATATTTTACTTATAGGGCGATTAATTGCTTAAATGCTTGACATTTGCATAAAATTATAGTTAAGATGTGAGATTTCTGAGTATTAGACTTTGGAAAACCAGAAAAAAATTCTAGAAGAAACTGGAAAAAATTGCCAGTCATCATCTTAGAAAATTTGTATCTTACATATAATATATTTATCTAGTTTGTTTTGCAGCTGGTTCGATGAGTCGATTATTTGATCACTCGATGAGTCGATTCTACATATCTTTCTACATATTTATATATATATATATATACTTTATTTATAATTGTGTATAACCCGAATTACGGGTAATTACGTCGTCTGCTCATGTTCCACAAATGCAAATCAAGGCAGACGACAAAAATAAAACAAGAATGTTTAAGCTAAGTATCTAAGTATCTTTTAATTGCCGAAACTTGAATACACTAAAAATTTCAAGAAATTATCGAAGAGATCCAAAGTTTTCATCTTCAAGTTACTCTGAAAAATTCAGGGACCATAAGGAATAACTAAAGAACTCATTTTTAATGGTTATTTAAAGACTTTTATCTTAATCAATTTTAATAGTGATTTATGATTTTAAAAAAAGTAAAAATATTAATTATTGATTTTTATATGTTTTTCAGTCTTTATAAGAGTTTCTGATGATTTTTTTGAATAAAAGTCTTTAAAGACTAAAATATTTTGAGGAATAAAATTAAAGTCTTTAAAGACTTTTATAATTTGAAAACTTTTAGATAAAAGTCCTTTGTAAATATCATCGCTAATATTCAAGATAGAAATTTCAAAATTTAAAATTCAGTAACACCCGATCGGACTTTTAAATTTATTAATCAGAAATAAAAGTCTTTAAGGACTATTATTAACAAAAAAATTATCAATAACTCTTATAAAAGACTGTAAAAATAAAAATCAATAATAAAAATTATTTTTAATCCTTTTTTTACTTACAAATAATTATTAAATTTGATTTATAAAATAAAAGACTAAAAATTATTTTTAATTTAAAAATTCTTCAATATAAGTTTATTAGCTGCTTGCAGAAATATTATAAATACTAAATATTTTGAATATTTAATACAAAAGTTGCACTTCTTCTTAAAGTTGATTTTTTTAAATGAATTTTAAATCAACAACGATTATTTTGAGTTCCTGGAAAAATTGTATGAATTCCACTGTGGGGTAAAGTATCTTTGAGATACGCTTTAATACGAGATTAATTATCTAAGAAACTGTCTTAAGCTTTGCTGTGAGATAAAGTATCTGCAAATCTCGGAAATATCTTCGTAAAGTATTTTAGTATCTTTAAGACATTGTATTTATAACTATAAAATACTTAAACTTTGACATTTTTTATCTGAGTATCTGCATAAAATCCTTAAGTTATATAAACTATCTATGAGATAAGAATTTCAAAGTATCTTCCATTTTCAATGATAAAGATAAAGTATCTGAAAATAATTTAAATACCTTTAGCTACAAAATTAAGTATCTGAGTATCTTTAAGTAACAATAATTGTCAAATAAAAAATTTCAAATAAAGTAGTTGATAACTTTTTATATAGAAAAAGTATCTTATTATGCCTGAGATACACTTAACAGTGATTTAAAATAACTGATTGTCAGTAAACTCATAACTATTAATTAACGTATTTAAGTATCTCTAAGATACCTTTAAATGTGAGATATATTTTCAGAGTAACTCTAAGATATTTTGAACTATTTTATAAAGTATCTAAGTCTATTAATATAACTAAGATACTTTTAATTGTAAGTCTTTCTCAGATGCTAATAAAATAAATGTCTGCTAAAGTATCTGAGACAATCTGAGAGTAACTCTAAGATATTTTCAACTATTTGATAAAGTATCTAAGTATCTAAGTCTTTTGGTATAACTAAGATACTTTTAATTGTAAGTCTCCCTAAAATAAATGTCTGCTAAAGTATCTGAGACAAACTGAGAGTAACTCTAAGATATTTTCAACCACTTGATAAAGTATCTAAGTCTATTAGTATAACTAAGATACTTTTAATTGTGAGTCTTTCTCAGATGCGAGTAACTCTAAGATATTTTCAACTAATTGATAAAGTATCTAAGTATCTAAGTCTTTTGGTATAACTAAGATACTTTCAATTGTAAGTCTTCCTAAAATAAATGTCTGCTAAAGTATCTGAGACAAACTGAGAGTAACTCTAAGATATTTTCAACTATTTGATAAAGTATCTAAGTATCTATATCTATTAGTGTAACTAAGATACTTTCAATTGTAAGTCTTCCTAAAATAAATGTCTGCTAAAGTATCTGAGACAAACTGAGAGTAACTCTAAGATATTTTCAACTAATTGATAAAGTATCTAAGTATCTAAGTCTTTTGGTATAACTAAGATACTTTCCAATTGTAAGTCTCCCTAAAATAATTGTCTGCTAAAGTATCTGAAAGTCACAAAAGAAGCCTAAGCTGTATTATCAAGTATCTTAGAGTCTGTAAACTATCTCTAAAATATATTTAACTCTAAGTATCTTTTGGATAGCCTTGACTGCCAATTAGAGAACCGATTGTAAGTGTATAAGAATAGCGTACATCAAAACAAATCAGAAATCAGAAGTCAGAAATCAGCAACAGAAATAAACAAAGATATTAATTATATTTAATTATTATGTAATTGCTGCGAGTTTAAAGTGAACAGCTGTATCTGCAGTATCTGTGAGATTGTTGTCAATAAATTAACTATAAATACCATGATAATAGCCAAATGAGTTAGGTATATGTATCTACAATATATTGAACTAAAAGCTGTATGATTAAATTCATCTAATTGAGGTTGAACTTTACTATAGTCACCTGGAAATGAGTCTGAGATAATTATGACAAAATGCACATAGAGAGTGTGATATCAACATTAATGACATTAATGACTGTGAAAGTAAAAGGTATTTTCAATTATTAACTATACAAAATCTGACCAGTCACTCGTTACTTAATTAACAATCTAATTTCTAATATTTCCCTCCTTTTAATCATCAATAGATGCGTTCTCAGAATGCAAAACGTAACCTTTGATTGATTTCTTGATTCAGTTCTAGTTCAAGTTCTAGTTATGTTTCTATTTCTTCTTTTTTTTTTAATCAATTCCTTTGCTGACACATTCTTATCTGCCATTTTTTAACATTCAACACAGTCAACACTTGACTTTTAGCATTAACATTTTCCATTTATCGATATCACACTTGTTCCGTATTAAAACGTTGATCAAAAAATTTTAATTAAAACGTTTTGTCTATTTCGCATTCCCCTTTAACAATCTTTGCTCATTATTCATTTCATATTCATACAACTTGTATTTACGAGTACGACTATTCACATTCACTCAGATTTGTTCGCCAATACAATGTTGTTAATCGATAACGACAGCACCGATAATCGACTTAGTTATTTCACAATATTCATACGCATCGTACTTGAGTGAACTTTACATAATTCTAATACTTAATCGATTTATTACAACTAAACGTTATCGATACATTTATCGATACTATCTTCACGCTCTTTAATTCATTTGGTACATTACTAATTTCCACTTGATAGCATTGATTTCTATCAACTGCGTGTTATCGATCAATTTATCGATTGATTTATCGATAACTATTTTCACACTCTTTATATGTTTTTGCTGCATTACTAATTTGTATTATGTAGCATTGATTTCCATCAACTGAGTGTTATCGATAAATTTATCGATAACTATTTTCACACAATTATATTTTGCTACATTACCAATTTCTAAAATATAGCATTCATTTCTTTAACTGAGTGTTATCGATCGATTTATAGCGAATTGTCGATCTATTTATCGATAATTATTTTTACACTCTTTATATGTTTTGCTACATTACTAATTTCTAATAATTAGCATTAGATTCTAACAACTTAGTGTTATCGATAAATTGATCGATAACTATTTTCACACTCTTTAATTATTTTCCCATATTACTAATTTCGAATATATAGCATTGATGTCTATTTACTAAGTTTTATCGATAGATTTATCGAAATTTTAAAATATTCATCTACGATTTATTTCATAGTTTTCTCAATTAATTATGCTCATCGATTATACATAATGGATTTTAATTAAATAAACGTTATCGATACATTTATCGCAATAAATATCGATGATATAGTAATTTACATTACATTTTACATTAATTTCTATCAATAATGCACTTTAAATGCTCAGACATTTTCTTACAATCGACTTTGATGGATATATCGAGCTCAAAGATCGATAACATCCAATTTCACATCTAAAAGAGATCGATAACTTTATCCCAATGCGATAATTATCGGTCATTCTCCTCGATCATTAATACTCTTCTTTTATTTGATGCATCGATTAAACAATCAATAACTTTTCAATTCTATACGATCATCAAATGATCGATAACTTTATTGCACCAACCAATCGATATAAAAAAACATTAGCTATTTCACATTGCATGTTTTCAAAGATCATTCGCGAGTGTCTTACATCAATGTATTATACAAATTAACAATATCATATAAATTATGAATCAAATGTTAATCAAATTCCTAATGAATTACAATTTCAATAATGTTCGTGACACAATCTCCAGTCACTTGGGAAGAGAGTGTGGGAAGTAACACCACCAAATCGAGATTTAAATATATATATATCGCTTTTAATCGTATTTCGTTAAATGAATACCCGTTTCAATGATGAAATAAATGAGATATTCGTTTGTGGTCATATAACACCTTTTATCACAAATTGTCTGTCAATTCGATTAACTTCTGTGTGAAGAAGATTCATGATTCATTTTAGATTCTTTTGTATTTCTTAAAATAATACAGTCAACATTTCAGAGTGAAACAATCGATTTTGAAATTTATTAATTATCTAGATGTTTTCTTAAATCATTCCAATAATTTTAAACTACAGTAGATTATTTTTCAATATTGTGTAAATTCTGTGTTTCTTTTTAGATCCTCTTTTATTTCTAAAAATAATACAGTCGAATTTTCTTGATGTATTCTAATAATTTTAAAAATAATATATTAACACATGAAGCTTCTTATTTCTTCTGGAAGCACTAAAGTAAAAAATTCAAAAGATATTGAAGAGCTTTCGGAATTTATTCAATATTTTCAGGGATCTAAAATAAAAGTTGTGAATTAAAACAAAAAAATTAAATTCAAATAAAGTGAACAAGATGAATGAGAAAAACTTAGATACCCTATTCTTTTTGTGTTGGGTATCCCGTAATTCATAATATTTCCAAAAAGAAAAAATTAAAAAATAAAACAAAAGATTTATAATATTGTTGACTAAAATTCCTTAAATAACTCTAAGTTTCAATTTTTAAATAAAAAATAGCAAAGTAACAATTTTAAATAAGTGTTATGCCTTAATATTTATTAATAAAAATTGAGTTTCGTAAAATAACTGGGCTCGATTCCCCATCATGTTATTCCAAAATGTGATTTCAAGTTTCTTAGAAATAAAGCTCAATTCACAATACTTAATATAAAAATTGAAAATAAGAGTTATTCCTCAATATTTATTAATAAAAAATGTAATAGAACTTCAGTTTGAAAAATGACTGGGTTTGATTCCCCGTCATGTTATTTGAAAATGTATATTCAAGTTTCTTAGCAATTCCCAATACTTTATATGAAAAAATACCAATTAAATTTCCATAATTTTCTCTGTATTTTCTTAAAACTGTGCTAATAATTTCCCAACATTCGTATAGGGTATTTCCTAGTCTCGTTAGCTTTATTAGTTGGCGTTTTTGTGTCGGCTTCCGGCTGATAAGGTCCATGTCATAATATTACATGAAATTTGTCAACTATTTGTTTGGGGGCGTGTCCGAGAAAAAGGTTCATAGTGTTGTTCGTAGTCTCAGTCTCCAGATATTATTATTTTTTTTTTGCCAGACGATCTTCCATTGATTGTCATTAGTAATTTGTGAACAAGTTTGTTGACTTCAGACAACGTTGGGGCAAATATTGAACAGCAAATACAACAAATTAAGTTAAGTAACCTACGATTCAGGCAGGTTCCACTTTTCAACTGCTCAATCGATGAATCGAAACGTATCGATCGATACGAAAAATTGCAGGAATCTCAACAAGTTTTCATTTTCCAATCGAATGGATCAGTAGCTAAAATAATTATGGGAATAGATCTCAGTGTTGATCTCTGATCTGATCTTTAGTTCGGATCATTTACTAAGCTTTCCGTTCATTTCATTTACTTTGCCTAGCCTAGTTTTTTAGACCAGCCGATTTGCACAGTTACACTGTGCTACAAATTCAAGGTATATTTCAATTGATCTTTCAGTTTCTGTTAAATTTCACTTGGGAACGAACGGAATTGGAACAGTTTCTTGTACTTTTAAGTCAAATTATAATCGAATTTAACTAAAATATTATAACATGATCTTAAGTTGAATGTTAGACTTTTTATTCCATGATCCTTCAGTTTCTGTTAAATTTCACTTGGGAACGAACGGAATTGGAACAGTTTCTGTAATTTTAGGTCAAATTATAATTGAATTTAACTAAAATATTTTAACATGATCTTAAGTTAAATGTTAGACTTTTTATTCCTTGATCCTTCAGTTTTGTATTAAATTTCACTTGGGAACGAATGGAATTGGAACTGTTTATTAAACTATTTAGTCAAATTATAATTGAATTTTACTAAAATATCTGAGCACGATCTTTGATCTTAAGTTGAATGTTAGAAACTGCATAGGAACGAATGAAAATGAAACTAGGAACGAATGGAATTGGAATCTTTTGCTGAAACAGGCAGAATTCAAATAGAAACTCTCATGAAATTGATATTTGACATAAAGAGTTCTTGATTTATTTTTGCCACTGGGCTTAGGAACGATTGGAAACGAAACAGGCATAACTGAAATTGTAATCTCACATATAACTATAACACATTTAATTAAATGCTGGCATCATTTAGTTGCATACAGCTGTTGATGTAATATTGTATATTTCACTTGGAGTGGATACGAATGGAAACGGAACACACAGAACTGAAATCGAATTTCACAAATAGTTTGATTTTGGTTTGATCCTAAATAATTAGTCAAGTGTTGCACTTTATTCAGAAACGATTTTAATCGTAGTTAAGTATTACACTGGGACTGGGAACGAAATGGAAATGAAACAGAAAGAAACAGAAGCGAATTTCACAAAAAACATGATGTTTATCTTAGAAAACTAGTTGAATGTTACACTTTGTTACATTTGAAAGTGAATAGAATTGTAGTTGAATATTACACTTCGACTGGGAACGAATGGAAATGGAACAGAAAAAAAAAACATTATCAAATTTCACAAAACAATCTGATTTTGGCTTGATCTTGATTAAATTGTAAAATGTTACACATAATTCAGGAACGAATGGAATTGGAACAGCTTGAATATGAATTATTTTATGCACTTACACTTTCACGGATGATGGATAATCGGGAAGCTTTTCTCGTAGCGCGTGTCTCTCTGACACTGACACAAAAAACTCAATTCGATGTTCGAAATTCGAAGTTCGAACAAAAACAAAGCCGCTTTTCCGAAAACGATATTCTTAATAAAATGTTGCTCAATCAATTGGATAATTGATATGAATTGAACACGAACAAACACGAATAAACACGCGCGCGCGTAATTGAAAAAAAAAGCAAATAGAAGAATTTACGAAAAATTAAAAAACAAATTTTATGAAAATTTTCACTGTTTTTCAATGTCAAAATAAGATAACGGCAAAAACAAGGCACAAAAAAATAAACAAGCAACAAGAACAAGAAGAAAGA
Source organism: Drosophila kuntzei (assembly GCA_035042165.1). NCBI lineage: Eukaryota > Metazoa > Arthropoda > Insecta > Diptera > Drosophilidae > Drosophila > Drosophila kuntzei. The sequence goes on from JAWNLU010001422.1 coordinate 1,826,013, forward strand.
ACGGAAATTATGCAAAAAAAAACCAAAAAAAAACGTTCGTTTTTTTAAGTATCTTTCTTCCACTTGAACTTGTGCTCCTTTTCAGATTCTTCTACTTCTTCTTATTCTTATTGTTCTTCTTCTACTTCTTCTTCTTGCTTGGACACAACCAATTGGCTGCGTTTTGCAAACAGAACTAAAACGCGGCTTCGTTCGGCAAACGCTTTTTAAAAAGGAAATTCGCCCAAGCCCAAGCGTCGACGTCGCCGTCAACGTCGGCGTCGGCGTCAAAGTCAACGTCGCCGTTGACGTCGCTAACAATACAAAATTTGCAAGCCGAAACCGAAAGCGAAGCGTCGACTGCGACAACGACAACGTCGCACACTGGGACCGTAAAACCGAAAAGCGTGGCAAAAATTCAGTTCTTTTAAATACTCGTTTCAATGATGAAATAAATTAAATATTCGTTTGTGGTCATAAAACACCTTTTTCACAAATTGTCTGTCAATTCGATTAACAGAAGATTCATGATTCTTTTCAGATGATCTTCTGTTTCTGACAATAATACAATCGAAATTTCTGAGAAAAACAATCGAATTTAAAATGTATTCATTATTCTAGATGTTTTCTAAAACTATTCTAATCATTTTAAAATGATTTGTTAACAGATGAAACTACAGTAGATTTTTTCTAATCTTGTAAAAACGTAAAACCGAAAAGCGTGGCAAAAATTCAATTCTTTGACAGAAGCGTACGTAAAAAGTAGTGATTTAAAAATCAAAATCAATTTTTGAAGCCCGGCCCGACCCGGACAAATTTTTAAAAAGCCCGAGCCCGGCTAGAAATTATTAAATACAAAATATTTAAAATGACAAAGAAAAAAAAAAACATTTTATATTAAATTTGTATTTTGTATTTACAATAACAACAGTATTTTGCAATAACAATTGCGTTTTCAAATGCAACTTGATGTATTAATTTCCAATATATCGACAAAATACTTTTTTTTTACTCGATTTTACAATTTTTATAATTTTAAAGTTTAGATTTATGTCTCTCGTAAAAAGTAATATATGCATTCGATAGAAAATTCAAGTATTAAGTAGCCACATGGATTTTAAATCAGGTAAGAATTGTGGGTGGTACAGCTTCTGAAAGTTTACCTATTTCCCAGTGCTTGAACAAAATGTTCAAATTTACACAAAAAAATTCAACATTTTTAACAAAATTGCAGACAAAATAATTTCGTTAATTAAGATTTTTTTAAATAAAATTGTACTTCTAAAAATTGAATTTGTTTAAAATGTTTGTTTATGACAGGTAACACATTTTTTTATAATTTAGCACAAAAAATATTTTTCAGCTTTGACTGACAAACTTTAAGGCATTTTAAGTTTAAATGTCTAACTTTAAAAACCTAAGGAGCTTTCCATTAAAACCTTTTTGAAAATTCTTAATATAAATGCATTGGTTCAATGTGTATGATTTTGCAACGCAAAATGAGAAACGGCACCACTGTGCGACGCAACGCGTCGTCAAGCGAACGCAGCGAAGAGCGCAAAGAGAGCAACGCAAATTCGCTCTCTCTTATTGTTGTAACCACTTGTTGCTTTTGTTCAACTGTTTGCTCTCTCGCTCTCTCTCACTCTCACTCGCTCTCACATTGACGCCACATTATTGAAATGATTTGCAGCAAATTCGCTAAAAACAATTCCAAAAATACAATATTCTGTCTGGTTTTCTTTGATTCTTATAATGTTCGTTTCAAACACAAAGGATTCGCCGTGCCTCCAAAAAAAAAAAAAATCAATTGTCGACGCGGCGATGACAAATTCACAGGTGGTCGTAAAAAAAATGTAAATAAAAATCAAAGAGATGACGGCGAATTTGAAACCGAACCCAAAACCCGATCAACGTTTCCGAACGATCCCAAGTGCAGCTGCAAGTGATCCTAACTTGTGTAAGGATCAATAATACGAAAACATAAATAAAATCAGCTGAAACATTCAAATTAATTATTTCACCCCACAACGAATTCTGAATACGCTTCAAATCAGTGCTAAAAATAATTTTGTGGAAATTAGAAGTAGAAACAATAATCCAGGATCGTAACTATTTTAAATTGTAAAATAAAAATTGCAATCTAGGAACTATTTTCAAATTTGTATTTAAAAGTTACGAAACAACACATTTTTTTTTTAATTTTTATTTAAGAAATGCTAAATATTAATAAATATTAAATATTTATTTAAAATTTACGATATAACACTTTTTTTTTTACTTTAAAAAATGCAAAATAATAATTAAATTTCAATTTTTTGTAAGTTACGAAATAACACCTATTTTTTAAATTTTCAATTAAAATAAAACGAGTTATTTCTGATTTAAATTTTAAAAGTTACAAATAAAAGTTTTTTCGAAACTTTAATTTTAAAAATTAAAAAATAAAAATTAAACTTACTATTTTTTAGTATTTTTTGGATCTTTAATTTTCATCCTGTGATGTATTATTTAAAAGGTATTGAATCATAGATTAAGAATATTTTTAAACTTTTGTAATACACCAATTGGTTCAAAACATATTAAATTTAACTTTTATTTTTGATTTTTAAATAAATAACTCTTATTTGTAACTTTTATTATCAAAAATAAATGTTATTTCGTAGTTTTTAAATAAAAATTGGTCTTTAATAATTATTTTACATTTTTTAAATAAAAATTAAAAACAAGAATTTATTTTTATAAATTGTAAATTGAAGTTTTTACCTTATATTGCTAATTAAAACAAAATTAGGAATTTTAGTGTATAGCACTTTTAAAATTTGCATTCACAACTCTAAATTGCGGTCCTTGACTACAATAGTATAATATGTATAGAATTAAAAGAACTATTAATCAAAGAAAACTCTTTTTAATTAAGAAATATTTTGCTTAAGATCAAAACTAAAATATGAATTGAAAGAGGTTAGAATTGTGAGAAGAAAACAGAAAACTTTCAGTTTATTTTAGATATCCCAATAAAAAGTTGTATTTAAAAAAATATATAACTTTAACGTATTATTCCTATAGCAGCTATATGATATAAAAGCCAAAACCATTTTAAAACCAACACATACGTTAACTATTGTTAAAAGAAGTAGCTGTGTCAATTTTCATGAGTCTATCTCTTGGGAAAGCTTAGTTCACATAGACCATAAAAGGAACATCATTTATTTTTCGATCAAAAAAAAGAATTTGTTATTAATTTATTCAAATATTCCTAAACTTAATTTTTTTAAATATACATATGCTAATTATTGTTAAAAAAAAAAACAGCTGTGTCAATTTTCATGAGCCTAGCTCTTGGGAAAGCTCAGTTCACATAGACCATAAAAGGAACATCATTTATTTTTCGATCAAAAAATAAGAATTTGATATTAATTTATTCAAATATTCCTCAATTTAATTTTTTTTAAATATACATATGCTAATTATTATTAAAAGAAGCAGTTGTGTCAATTTTCATGAGTCTAGCTCTTGGGAAAACTTAGATCACATAGACCCTTAAAGGAACTCAGCATATATTTTGACATAGTTATAGAAACTTGCCTGGTAAGGGTATTATTATAAACTGGACAGATAAGCGCAAAACAAAACACCCAAAAAAAAAGTAAATAAAATTATAAAAATAATAATACAAAATCAGATTGTATCAAAGATCAGGGTAATAAAATCATGTGATTCTACATATAATTCCTTAAGTTGTATGTTATTAATATTGTTGCTTATAATGATACGATTTCATTTCTTCTCTTTCTCTTTCTTCTCACATCTCTTTTCTTGTTGTCGTTTATCATTTTCATAAAGTTTGTAAACAAATTTTGCAAATTTAAATATTCGATTCATAGCCAAGAAAAATATATATATAGAGAGAGAGTGAGAGAGGGAAGCTGGAGAAGCAGGGGGAAGAGAAGAGAGGAGAAAACCAGTTCAGATTTTGGATTGTGTAAAAAACCACGCAACATTGTCGTCACCTGCTCGTAGTTCCCCCGAAAATGATTAGCTTGATCAAAAACAACAACAATAACAACATCATCATCATCATCATTATCATAGTATTTATTACGATCTTCAGTTGGGTTATTCATTCTACTCCCTGATCTTTTCTTTCTTTCGGCAAAGTCGTTAAAAATAACAAGCATCATAGTTAAGTTAAGAATTCTCCGAACTTTGTATACCCTACTATATATATATACCATCTATAAATCAGATCACAAATATACTAAATGGATTCTACGTATAAAACGGACTATATTTTTATTTAATGCATTAATTTCAACTCTTATTTTAGAATCCAAATAAATATATACTGAATTTTTTTATATTTTTATCGTTAAAAAAAATAATTTATTAAAAAATTATAATTTTTTTTTATTTAAAGAAAAAATATACGCATTTCTTAAATAGATATAAAAATTAATCAATTAACACATTTTTATCACAAAATAGGAACATTCAATTTATACAATAAAAGTTTATTTTTATTATAAATTCAAATAATAATAATTTTATTTTATATAATAATTTTAATGTAAAAGTTCTTTTTTATTATAAAATTTAGTTGATTCATCCAAAAATAAAACTTTCTCAATTTACTCAAATATTTCCAAATTTAATTTAAAAAAAAAAAACAAATCGAAATAGAAATTAAATTCACAATTTTTATTTAGAAAAAAATATACGCATTTTTTAAAATAGATATGAAAATAAATGAATTAAGTTATAAATATAACGTGAAATTTTAATATTTTTTACAAGATATTAACGTTCAATTTCTATTATAAAAATTAATTAGTTAATAAAACATTTATTTTTCGATCAAAAATAAGACAATCTTATAATTTTATTCAAATATTTCCAAATTTAATTATAAAAAAAAAAATAATAATAACATAAAAATCACAATTTTTATTCATTAAATTTGATTATATTATATTAAATTTGTAATATATAATATAATGAATTAATGATTTCATAATTAATATGCATATTATTTATTTTCGATCGAAAAATAAGACTTTGTTTTTAATTTATTAAATTTGTTTACAAATTTTATTAAAAAATTATAATAGTAAATTAGAAATTAAATGCTTAATTTTTCTTTACAGAAAAAAAGTACGCTCAATTATACTATTTTTATAAATTTGTATAATACATATTATGAATTAATCATTTCATAATATTTATATATACATAGGTCAAAAGAAATGACTTTATTATAATCAAAAATTCAATTTTATTTATTTAAAAAATTCTATTGCAACAGTTCCTGATTAATACTATCTAAAAATAGCTAAAGAATTATTTGCCCTTATCTCAGACTGATATTTAGATAGAGTAAAACGAACATAGAATCTCTCTATTTATAAGTGCCGAAATAGCTCAGTTGGGAGAGCGTTAGACTGAAGATCTAAATGTCCCCGGTTCAATCCCGGGTTTCGGCAAGGGAATTAGATTTTTTTTCTTCTGTTTTTGGAAGATTTGTAAATGGAAAACTTTAAAAAGTTTGCATTTCAAATAAATTAAATTTGATTATAAAAATTAATTAGTAATTTCATAATTTTTTTTCATTACAAAAATAATGCATTAAAAAATTATAATGAAATAGAAATCAAAAAAGATAGAAAAGAGAATTAGTTAATAAATAAATACTGTAATTTTAATTTTTATCACAAGATATTAACATTCAATTTCTATTATAAAAATAATTAATTAATTCAATATTTATTTTTCGATCAAAACAATAAAACTTTATAAATTTATTAAAATTTTCCCAAGTTTTATAAAAAAAACCACAATTTCTATTCAGAAAAAAATATTATAATTTTTTTAATTTGTTTTACGAATATTATTATAAATAATACAGAAAGAGAGTCTTCTTGGATGTTACGTAACGCTTGAACGGATCGTAATACCCCTTGAAACGAGCATTTTATTAAATCCAGTTTAGGTTTGCATCGTGTTCTTGCAATTCTTTTTTATTTTTATGGGGGATTTTTTGCAGTTGCAGAATTGGGAAGAGAGAAGATTGGGGGAAGATTGTGCGTGCCTTAAATTGCCAGGCATTGATACCCTGCATATCCCTGGCCACAAAACAGACTGACTCACAAGACTGAAAACAGAAGACTGAAGACTGAAGACAGTAGACTGTAGACTGAAGACTGAAGAAACTGGTTTGCGGTCTTTTTTTTTTTTTAATTTTATTTTCATTTGTAAGTTCCGCAGGTGTTGGCATTGTCTTTTGATAATTCTCTTGTAGAGAATTTGAGCCAGTTTTCTGTGACGTCAGCGAAGGGGTGTGTCTAAGAAGAGGGGAGTTACGAGGGGACTACCTATGGCACCGTGGGTGGTTGGTCTTGTCTGAAGTTTTGCTTGAGCGACTCCCAAGGCGTTTCTTGCCTTGTTTCACAGCTGGAACCTTGTGTTCTATACCCTACAACATTATCAGACAATCTGTTGTGTATTTCTCGATCTCAACTCAGATCCTAACTGTCTGAACTCAGCTCTCAACTAAGGGGAACTTAAGAAATTTGGTACAGCTGCTTTTAAGTTATATATCATTATATATCACTGTAAAAAGACAACTTCTAAAATCAAAAACCTTTAACTTACATATTTTGTTCTTGAAATAAGATCATTTTAAGACCAAATTACTAATACTAAGAATATTAATCGAACAAATCGCAATTCTTAATATAAGAATACAAATCTGAAATTATTAGGAAAAAAAATCAAGATATGTTTTTTAACTTTAAGGATTTTATGAACTCGACGCATTTTTTAGAACAAAATTCTTAGTTCTTCGACCAAAATCTTGATTTTAGAACCTTTTTTTATCAAAATTGCAAAATTGCATGAATTTACTATAAAAAAAAAACAACAATTAAAATATTATACATTTTAAAACCTGTCTCTATTTTTGTTCTATAAATAACAACTTGTTCTTTTTTGAAATTTTCTTTTTTTAGACTAAAATTCTTGGTGATTTTAATTTTAGTTTTACGAAAAATTGATTGAATTAATTTAGTTAAATTTAATTATGGGAGGAACTAGTATAAAGTGTGATTTTTGATATAATAAGCGTTGATTGTTTGAAAAGTGTATGTAGGAAAAATTAAGGTTTTCTTTGAAATTAACTTAAGATCTGTTGAAAATACTTGAAGTTCTACGATATATGACCATTGGTAAAGATTTTCTTAACAAAATTAAGAATTACTTGGAATTTTAATGAAAATCAGTAGAATATATATATAGAGCATATATAAAATTATATATATATTATATTCTGTAGTTATCATGAAAAAATCACTATATCATAAGATATAATGGGAATAATCGTAAGAAACTGTGATTTTTCTTAAAGTACAAATTTTGTACTGACACATTAAAGATTTTCTTTGAATTTGACTTAGGATCTGTTGAAATTACTTGGAGTTGTATGACATCTGATCTTTGTAAAATATTTTCCTAACAAAATTAAGAATTACTTGGAATTTTAATGAAAATCAGATAGAGATATATATAGAGCATATATAAAGTAATATATATATAATATATTCTGTAGTTATTATGAAAAAAAATCATTATATCATAAAAAATAATTAAAATAATTCCAAGTAACTGTGATTTTTCTTAAAGTAAAAAACTTCGTGATGAAAAAATAAAGATTTTCTTTGAAATTGATTTAGGATCTGTTGAAAATACTTGGAGTTCTATGACATCTGACCTTTGTTAAAGGTTTTTTTTTTAAAAATAAAGAATTACATTGAGTTTTGAAGAAAATCAGTAGAATATATACATAGAGCATATATAAAATTATATATATATTAAATTCTGTAGTTATTATGAAAAAAAATCAATATATCATAAGTTATAATGGGAATAATCACAAGAAACTGTGATTTTTCTTAAAGTAAAAAATGTTGTGATGAAAAAATAAAGATTTTCTTTGAACTTGACTTAGGATCTGTTGAAAATACTTGGAGTTCTATGACTTCTGACCTTTGTCGCTTTGTACAGTGCCGTTTGAGTTGCTCATAAGTTAACCAGGCTAATTACAAAAGTCGCATTTGAAACACCTGCAATTATGCATGATTCACGAATCATGAATATATATATATACATATGTATGTATTTACAACTGAGTATCAAAGTGAATTCGATATATTTATTGGGAGTATACCACTAAAAATAACAGAGAGATTTTAACGATTCCATCGAGGAATTTTCAGTTCCTTGAACTTGTTTGTGGTCAATTTTTATTTTCATATTCATTTTTTTTAATATAATATTGCTGATAAGTTTTTAACACCTTAGGGGTTTTTTTTTTTTTTTTTGGTTTAATTAGCACGTGGCATGACTAAATTGAACTCTATAAAAAAAATGTATTAAATTAAAAAAAAATAATAATTTAAAAAGGGTTCAGTCATCAAACACATTTTAAACTGACGTCATTGAAGTACACAAATTCAAATTTAATTGTTGACTCACTTTTTGTGGCCGCAATTTGACGGCGTCGATCCCAGTGCCGAAATAGCTCAGCTGGGAGAGCGTTAGACTGAAGATCTAAAGGTCCCCGGTTCGATCCCGGGTTTCGGCAGCCTACTTTTTTTTATATATTCACTTTTTTTTAATTTCTGTCTACATTTTCTTAAATTTTTTTGACTTTTAAATATATATTTTTAATTTGTTCTCTTTTAATTTCTTAAAAAACTTTCCCCTTATCAGCTTATCACCCTGCAGTTTTTTTCAATATATTAATTTTGCTGTCTTCATTTCGTTATTGATGAAAAATTCAATTTAAAAAATCAGTTTTATGATCAAATGAAATGATTTAAAAACAAAATTCTTCAGACTTTTACTATTTTTGAGGAAGAAAATAAAAGTGTTTAAAGACTTTTATTATTTGAAAACTTTTCGACAAAAGTCTTTGTAAATATCTTCGCTAAAATCATTAATTATTTTTAATTTTGAAAAAATAAATAATTATTAAATTCGATTTATTTTTCTGTTTATTTTTTTTTTATCGATTTTTCTTAATTTTATAAAGCTCTAAAATTGTTCTGTCTTTATTTTCTTAAATTTTTTTTTACTTTTAAATACATATTTTTAATTTGTTCTCTTTAAATTTCTTTAAAATTTCTTTAAAAGCTTTCTCCTTATCAGCTTATCATGCTGCAGTTTTTTTCCAATATATTAAATTTAAGCTTAACTACAAATTACGACAGCTTTCACCTTTACTTTCACTTTCCTTTAATTTTAATTGTTTTTTTTATAAAATTTTTTGCTTGTAAATTTTACTCTATTCAATTGCTTAAATTTTTTTCAGTATTCAAAATACACATTTAAAAAAAGAAAAATATTGTTTTTCTTCCCTAGGTTTCTTTGATTTAGAAGCTTGCCTTCTCCAGGTCTTTTCTATATTTTTAATTGTAGTTAAATTACAAATTAAGAAATTTTCTTTAAAGAGGTAAAGAATTTGTCGCATTTTTTTATAACGTGGTATCCCCAATAATTTACATCCTATTGTTCCTATGACAGCTCTATTATATAGTAATCCTACTTTGACTAAATTTGGATAGAATGTTAGAGACAGTCTCAAATATTCAATCTGTAAGTTTGGTTGAGATATCTTAAGAAACAAAAAGTTGTTTATACAAAGCAATTCCATGATCTTTGACCTTAATTTGACCCACTTACAGGTGGAATTTCGCAAAATGCAAAGTCTTTAAAGACTTTTATTCGATAAAAAAATCATCAATGACTCTTATAAAAGACTGATAAAGTAATAACCAATAATTTTAATTTTTCTTTTTAAATCACAAATAATTTTTAAATTTGATTTTTAAAATTAAAGTCTGTAAATAAACATTAAAAATGATTTTTAATTTAAAAAAATCTTTAATATAAGTTTATTAGCTGATTGCAGAGATATTAGGGATATTACAAAAAATTGGTATTTTTTAAACAAAAATTTCACTGGTTTTTAAAGTTGAATTTTTGATTAACAATGATTATTTTGAGTTCCTCATTTTTCCCTTGATCCGATCTCAACTCGAGTATTTTCTAAAAAAAAAATGGTATATTTAAAACAAAAATTACACTTGTTTTTATAGTTGATTTTTCTAGTTTTATTTTTGTTCCTGCTTTTTTAATTAATTTTTTATATTTTTAAAAAGTTGCGCAACCAACGTTTAAATTTTTAAGTTTCCCCATCAGCTTCAAATAAATAAAAGCTCACACGCAGCAGCTTTAAAAAGCTTTTATTTGTATTTGAAATATAATTTTTTCCAAAAGCTCATCAAATTCAAAGCTTGCCATTAAAAAAAAAGCTCCATCGCTGATTAAAAGACATGTGTATTTATATTTGTATTTTCTTTGATTTTTATTTGTATTTGTATTTTAAAATTAATTTAGAAAAAAAAAACATTGCTTTCTTTGTTGTCATAATATTACGTTCAACACACAAAAATGATTTGTTTGTTATTGTTTTTTATATTTTAGGCGCATTCCTAAGGCTACATTTTGTTGCATGTATATGTGGCATTTGTTTCTGTTTTTGTTTTTGTTTGTTTATTTGTTATTGCTTTTCGTTCTGTTAGTTAACAGAGAGAGCTTATTTCAATTACAGCTACAACTACAACTAAAGCTACAACTACAACTACAACTACAACTACACTACATATGTATATAAAACTGTCAACATAGCAGTCAGCTTTCTGTCAGCTCTGTCAAATGCAAATCTTATATATAAAAAATGTTTCAAATTTGTTTTTTGCATGTGTGTGTGTGTAAAAATATGTACATAAACAAAATTAAGGTATATTATTTATTGTTATTGTTTAAATAATTATGCTTGAGCTGAGTATTCTTATAAGATAATTGTACATGCATGACGAAACCAAAATACAAAAAAAATATATACTTAAAAACTAAACTGTTGCAAGTGTTGTTGTTGTGTGTGTGTGTGTGTGTTTATAATGAATTGAGCTGTATTTTTTTTTTTAAATTTATATATTTTTTAGTATGTACAACGTGTGTGAGACACAATAAAATTTAACATTTTCTCTCTCTCTCTCTCTTTTGAGCTGCTGCTTCTGCTTAGGAGTTAATAACAGTCAGTTAACATGGCTATGTTAATTAACATAATGGTTTACTCTCTTTTGAGCTGCTGCTTCTGCTTAGGAGTTAATAACAGGCAGTTAACATGGCTAGCATCAGGCAAAGTTTAATTAACATAACGTTTTACTCTCTCTCTTGACTCTCTTCAGAGCTGTCTCTTCTGCTTAGGAGCACTGTTGCCACACTTGGCGTTTTTGCACCAAAACTGGCTCTTTTTTCCTGTTGACACATTGGCACTTTTTTATTGAAATTGGCTCTTTTTTTGTTAAAGCAAAAATTTTTTTAAATTATTCTGAATGTAATTCAGATCTAGATATTTTCGCTACCAATAATAAAAATGATCTAAGCCATGTTAATTAACATCATGTTGTACTCTCTCTTTTGAGCTGCTGCTTCTGAGTAAATAACAGCCAGTTAACATTGATCTGTTAATTAACATAATGTTTTACTCTCTCTCTCTCTCTCACTCTCTTCAGAGCTGATTCTTCTGCTTCTGAGTAAATAACAGTCAGTTAACATGGCTCTGTTAATTAACATCATGTTGTACTCTCTCTCTCGCTCTTTCTCTCTCACACATACACTCTCTTTATGCTATCTTCACTTCTGTTGGCGTTTTTCCAATTGTTGGCTTTAATAATATAAACTTGGGATTATTGGCAATCGAATTGTTGTTGCTGTTATTAATTTTTGCCGGTGTTATGGTCACCGTGCTGGGTGCTATGGCATTCATGGCGGCCGTCTGATTGCTGGCTGCTATAGAGGACGCTGGCAATATTGTTGTCACTCCATTTTCATGTTGAATTGTATTCGCATTGTTGAATATTGCACGCATTTGCATTTTATTGCCACTTATTTGAGATCCTGTTAAGTTTGTTGTTGCTGTTGCTGTTGTCGTAACATTTCCTTCTCCTTTCAGCGACTGTTGCTGCTGTTGTTGTTGTTGTTGTTGTCGCTGCACAAAACGTGCGGTGAATTCGTTGCCCGTCAGCACCAAATTCTGCGACTGTCCACTTATTGGCAATCCACTTGCCAATATCAAACGTTGCATGCCACCGCGCACCTTTTTATTATTGTCCAACTGCAACTCGTCCTGCTACAAAACACAACAAAAATAAAATTGTTTATATTTTTTTATTTTATATTTTATTACTATTACAATTTACAATTAAATTACATATTAAAAACTAAAAGGAAAAAAATTAAAAGTTCTGGGAGTATTAAAAAAATTGTAATTTAAAATATAATAAGTATTAGTATTTAATTAGTATTGGTAGAAGACTTCTATTAGTATGATTAGGGATTTCTCAAAACGTATAGGAAAATAGAGGATTTTATGATAGGGACATTTTTGGTTGACAAATTTGCGTTAACATATTATTATTATCTGGTTTTCATCAAAAAATAAATTCATTTAAAATTAGTTACATGTCATATGAATCAAAAATTTAAAAAATATCAGTGTTGAGAAGCGCATTGAAACATCAGCAGAGCAAGCAGCTTTTTGTCAGTCTATAAGCTGTTGCTAGTGCATTAAACAGGGATGGCAATACATTTACTTCATATGTGTGTGTGTGGGTGTGTATTAGTGATGACACTCAGAAAATAAAAGTTGTCGATTAACGTTGCAATTTCAGCGAATTTCCAGGCAGTTTTTTTCCTCTTTTAAGCGCTATAATGTTTTCTTCAAGAAAAACATTAAAGCCAAAAAATGTTCCTTAAATCATCGAATATTTCATTTTTTTTTTTTGGTTTTCCTTCCACCTCTTTATATAACATCTGGTATATAATTCTGGTCGATCAGTAAACTTTGTTTCCAAGTGAATGGTGATTAATGAATCAGCTTTTTTTTATTTAATAAATATATTTCAAGTGAAAATTCACAAAATAATAAAATTAATGTTATCCTCAGAAAAACATCACTCAGAAATTTATTATTGCACATAAAGATGTATCGATATATAGATTTTATAGCATCGATGGTGAGGATGTACACAAAAAAAATTACATCGAAATATCGACAGCTCGATTTTCGAATACTTCAACTCGATATTTTTTCATGATCTATTGTTCGATCGTGTATTTTGTAATTACAATTGCGTTTTCAAATTAAAAAAAAAAATAACTGGGTTCGAATCCCACACTGATATGACACTGAAAATGCGGGCTCATAATAATATAATAATGTATCAAACAAATAAAAAAAAAAACCAATCAAGTGAAATATTCTTCACATATCGAAATATTATCGATATCAATATATTTGCATCGTTACTTAAAAAATATTGTTTTTTGAGAAAACTCGCTATTTGCAACTTCATCTAATATTTTCTGATAAATCGACAACTCGATACTTATTTTTTCCGATATCAAACTCGATCTAAAGATAACTAATCGATAGTATTAATTTTAAAAAATATATATATAACAAGTTAAATTATTTGATGCCTATCGAAATATGATCGATATCGATATATTTGAGTCATAACTATTATTTTCCTATATATCGACAGCTCGATAGTTTGTATATCGATTTTCTATTTCAATTTAAAACACTAATCGATAGTATTAATTTAAAATTATATTATATATGTATATATATCGAAATATGATCGATATCGATATATTTGAGTCGTTACTATTATTTTCCGATATATCGACAGCTCGATAATTTTTTTGGCGATTTTCTAAACAATATTACCAATTTAAATAAAAAGTCTTATCAATAAAATTATTTTATGCATATCGAACTATAATCGTTATCGATATATTTTTGATTGGTTATCGCTACTTACCGTTGGGGGACTAACGGATTTGCGTTCGAGGACATGTTCATCGAATCCCGAGTCGGATGAGTTGTCATTGAATTTGGTGGCCACCGAAGACGATGTGGAGCAATTGGAAGAGGACGACAGGGATGAGGGGAGGCGGCGCCAACAGCAGTTGTTGTTGTTGTTGCTGTTGTTGTTGCAAGCAGGTTGACAGCTGATGATGATGATGATGATAAAGATGTTGATGATGATGTTGATTTGAGTATAAGCGCTAAGCTGCCACCATTTGTTGTTGTTGCAGTGGAATGTTGTTGTTGTTGTTGTACATTTGTTGTTGTTGTTATCGGCTCAGTCTTTTGCATTGGAATTGAAATTGGTATGGAAATTGGAATTGGACTTATCCTATGTATGTCACCCTGTGGAAATGACTCCGATTGTCGCTTAAAATACAAATGATGCTTCTTTAAAGCAACCGTCTGTTGTTGTTGTTGTTGTGGTTGCAACTGTTGCTGCTGCTGTTGTTGTTGTTGTTGTTGTCTGCCACGTCTTCGATGCTTCTCACAGGGTTTATACAAATCGGTATCGATAATAAAGCACGCGCTGCCCAAGCTCAGACTTTGAAAGACCGTGCCGCAACAAACATCGAGACGGAGCAAATCGTGCGGATCAAAGAATGGCACGTTATCGATAGCACGACGATGTTTAATCGGTTGTAAAATGCGACGTCGCTTGCTGCCCGTTAAACGCAACTTATCGATCGTTGTTATCGATGTTGTTATCGATGCTGCCGTTGTTGTTGTCGTTGTTGTTGTTGTTGCCAATGCTGCCGCTGCGGTGCGTTTGCGTGTCTGATATGGCGTCGCAGCAGCAGCAGCAACAACAACACTTGTTGCCACCATTTGTTGCTGCTCCTCATCGTTGCTCTCATTCGAATCACTTGGTTGCTCCTCCGCGCGCATAGATGGCGCTTTATGCAGCAACAGTTGCTGCGGCAGCTGCTGCGGGTCCACAGATGGCGCTAGCGCACTTGTTTTCACTTTGCGATTCTTTTTCAATATCTTGGCAAACTTTTCACTTAAAGAACTGCCTCCTCCTCCTCCCCCGCCGCCTTCACTTTCATTTTCACGCTTCTTTTGTTTGGCCAAAGATTTAGTGCCGGGACCAGCGCGTGCATCAACCACCTGCGAAAATGGAAAATATGAAAATATTTCAAAATCTACATATACTCCAAAAAAGCTGCAAAACTATCGATGACATGAATGAAGCAATTGAAATTTTACTCACTATTAGAGGTTTTTATATTTTTATAAACTTCTATATCGATAGTATTTCGATATATCAAATTATACAGGGATGTCACAGAAATCGAAACCAAAATTGTAGTTGTGGGAGATTTTTGGTTCGATTTCTGTGGTTATTTGATATTAATATTATTGTCTGAGAAAATCTTTATCATTTGATATATCGATATTTTAGTCACTATCGAATTTGAACATTTTCTGCGTTAAGTGTATTAGTGAAAAAGCAATCGATAGTTATCAGATACACTCTTTTTTTAGTTAATTTTTTTATCAGACTTATTTTAGTTGATTATGAAAAAGTTACGTATTAAAGTCGAAATGTCAATAACAATTTTTATTTGAAATAGTTATGTAAAAACATCGATAAATCGATTTTTGGACCAATCAATATGTATTAATCGTGCAACAACACATCACTAATTATCCATAAATGTTAACGAAACTATCAATACTTTTGAATATTTAAATCGATTTTGTCTACTATCGATAGTTTTGCAGCCAACTTCCTTCTCTCTTTCTCTCACTATACTTACATGTCCCCAATGTCGCTTGCTGCCGACAGGCAAACGTTTATAACGTTTTACCAACAAAACGCACGCATTGCAAATTTCGCCATTTCGTGGCTCGTTTAGATTGAAACATTGCATCGATTCCTTTTCATATTTGCGAGAGGCGGTAAATCGTGAACTGCTCGATTTGGCACGGCAAATGCAGCAGCCATCTGTCGAGCGGTAGACGCGTGGTTTATGAAAATTAAACATGTCTATTTTCTTTTTGTTTTTTCTTTTTGAATTTGAATTCTCTTAACGATTCGTCACAGTTTTTGTTTTGTGTTTTTTTTAAGTTGATTGTAAATGTTTGTGCTTTTAAATTGTTTTGGTGTTGTTGTTGTTGCTGTTCACTGGCAGTTGTTTATATTGATTTCTTGCTATTTGTAGACCGCTCTTATTGTTATTGTACTGAGCTCGAGCATCATCCATCGTCTTTGGCTCAATATATTGGGCTGCATTTGTCTTCTTTTTGCTGCAAATGATAAATAAATAAATTCAAATTAGCAACGGCAAAAAATACATATGTTAATCATAGTGTTGGTAAATGACTCAACTATATGGCTCTAATTACTGATGTGGCAACGCTGCACGACGCCACCTCAGACTGTTGCTTTTGTTTTAAAATTGTGAATTAAATACGCATGCATATAGTAAATATAAGTATATACATTTATTATAGCATGCGTATGTGTGTATAAAAAACAATGCCCTTTCAATTTTTTATATAAAATAAAAAGTAAAATAAAACAGCTGGCAACAATACATAAAAAAACCAGTTGGCAATGCGGCGTTGTCAGTATTGCCATTCTTTGTTTTTCCGTCTCTCTTTCTGTATTTCATTCTCATTGGCATTTCGTCACAAAAAAAAGCAATTTATTTTGCTTTTAGCTCTTATCAAAAGTAAGCAAGTTATACATGACTTTTGTATATATACGTAATGTATATATGTTAATTAATGCTAAATGTTGCTGCGATAAATGTTAGCAAGCAAAGCAGCTGACTGTATACACGCACACACATAAGCATAAAATTTGCAATGGCAGACACACACATACATACATACACACTCTGATCTTTGGGGACGCTCGGCGAACGACAACAATAAACAAAGCGCAAAAAGAAATAAGCACACCAATACTAATGTCTATCTGCATGTGTGTAAGTGTAAGTATATGTATATATGTACATTGCATTGGCGCGCTCGTTGCACTCACGTTAAGACAACGGCAGCAACAACAATAACAACAACACAAAATCACCCCAGAGCGAGTGACGTGACTTTCAAGCAGCGCTGCTCGTTCGCTGCTTGCGCTCCCAGGTGCGTTGTCGCTGCTGTCGCTGTTGTTGTTGCTGTGGATTGTGCATGTATTACGCGTGCTTTTTTTTATTTTATTTTATATGTATTTTTTTTTGGGGACACTGATTTCGTTGAACGTTGGCGTTCAAGTTGAAAGTGCGTATTGTGTCTGTACATGTATTTAGCACGTCTATGTGTGTGTATTCACCGGCGCGTGTATTACAAGCATACGTACATACAGTCAGTCTAGTAATTATTGTGACACTAGTTTTATATTATTATTCTAATGGATATATTTGTTATGTATTTTTATTTTATTACTAATTTTATTACAAGAGCAAGTTAATAAAGAGAAATTAAAAACACAAATGTGTAAATATTTATTTTGCCAATACACTTTCTGGACAAACTGTATGCGCATTGTCAAAACAATTACTTGACAAGCTCTATTTACAGTGGCTTCGAGCTATTTATATTCACAGCTCTTACATCCGACCAATTTTAAAGGAATTTATTTAATAAAGCAATAAAAACAAAACATGTACATAGTGGGTCAAATAAGCTGTGAGCCACTGTACGTGTAAGCGTCGCTGCGCGGTGTGTTGGTAAACGTTTCAAAGGTAAACGTTTAAAAAAAAAAAAATTTAGTTCAATTGTCGCATGGGATGAGAAGGAGTGTTGGAGCCTGCGGCAGAGTAAATGAGACAGCGCGAGACTTTTGAGCACCTTCTCTTCTATGCATGTACATATGTTTGTATGGGTGTTAGTTTTGGTGAAAATGCGCCTGCTGTGTAAACAGGTTTACTTTTTACATATTTCTCATTTAATGCCGGACGCCGCCGACTAGTTTGTTGTTGTTGTTGCTGCTGCAGCTGCCCACGCCACGCACACACACAACACTCAACAACGTATACACACACACACACACACACACACACATGCATCTCATATTTTGATCTTGGCAATTTTCTATTTAGTCTCACACAATTCAACTTTTGTCACAATGCGTTTAAGTCCATATTTAGACACGATATTTAATGATATTCAGCAATTACCTGAATTAACACGAATGAATTAATTGTTTATTTCATCAAATCACTGAAATTCCTTATCTTTTCTTTATATGCGAATTAAATGCACAGAGTAAAATGATTAAGAGAGCTCAATAACGAAAACGCGTCTGCACGCAAGAAACACAAAGGCAAACTGACAAAAAAAACATAAAAATAAATAAAATAAAACCGCTGCGTCGATGTTGCTGCTGCGGACGCCGACGCTGACGCTTTTCAGCCGTCACTTTTCGTACACATTCGTCTGCCTGTGTATGAGTGTGTATCTGTGTGTTGTGCGTCTTGTCCCTCTCTCTCTCTCTTTGTGTGTGTGTGTGCGAGTGCAGCGCGAAATGTACGAAACTGGAGAATATGTAGCACAAAGCAAATGCAGTGATAACACAACTCAACACAGTGTGTAAAGCGTCGCAGCAGCTGAGCGCACAAACCAAAAACTCGCTCTATGTACATACATACGTTTGTGTACGTGAGAATGCGCGCAGCAAAAGCAACAGCGAAAAAAATTCCGGTTGTGAAAAAAAACACACACATACGGCAGGCAGATATTGTGATACAGTGCGAGCGAGAGAGAGCAACAATTTGCATAACATTTGTCGGCGGCGTTGCCACACTAACGTAGAGAGCGTATAGAACAAGAGAAACAAAAGATGCAAACTCACACACACACACATATTTGCAAAAAGAAAAAGACAACAAAATAAAAAGCAATACTCTTGCAGTTTTGTTATTGTTTGCGATCAGTTCACATAAGAAATAGCAACAACTGCTGATAAAACCACAACGTGTGCGAGCAAAATTGATAAGCGTCAAGTTGTTGCTACATTAATGTGTATATACGTATACATATGTATATTAAACGCGCATTTCAAAACAAGCGCGACACACGCATAAATACAATTTGTATGTTTGTATGTATTTATAGATTCCCCCAATTGCAGCATCCCCAAATTACTACAAATACAACAAATTGGTGCGCAGCAACTGCGACGTCGACGTCACGGCTAAAGTGTAATACGTGACAACCAAGACGTAACATAGAAAAGCAACATACACACATATGTATGTATGTAAGTGTTGTACATATTGTATACAGCGTTGCCACTTCATAAAATTAATGTTGCATCCGATTTTAGACAAAAATGTGCCATTTTTGTAAAATAGTGCACCGACTTGTTAATACAAATAACAATAAATACACAAATGTTATTTTTGAACAAATCTTCCCTATACTTCCTTAAATTAAATTTATTTGATGTACCATTTCGTGAAAATGTGAGCCAATGTACCAAATTGTTCAGTGCTTGTATGGCAACGCCAAAGCCGCTGTCAGCTGCTCTTGAAACACTTTACAACACTATCACCCACCCCAAAACAGCAAGAATGCAACAAATTGTTGTTGTTATGAGGCGAAAGTGGCCAAACAGCAAACAAAAATAAAAACTACAAGAAAATAAATATGCATGTATGTACATATGTATCGGACTGTTTTCCTTGATGTGCGCTACGTGCTCAGCGGCTGCGCAAACATCTCCTAAAAAGGCCAAAATCTAGGTCATATGCACTCGTTATTGGTTGCCGTTTATATCTATGTATGTACATATTTCTTGTTTACAGAAAGATGCAAAGCTGAACGCGCAGCAAGTGGCTTTAACTTTATTAAAATGCAAATGAAAACGCAAAAGCAAATGTGCAAGAAGCGGCGTTTGGCAAAGAGAGAGAGAGAAAGAAGCTACATACACTTAGACAAGAAAATGTTTTGACCAAATTAAACATTTACACAATTTCCCTTGCAGAAAATAAATATATATTTTTATTCCAGTTAAATTAATATATTAGCATTGAATTTAACTATTTTTTAAATAAACAAATACATAGGTGAATTTGTATTTTGTCAAAACACTTTGTTGATTAACTGTATGTATGCAATTGAGCAAGTGCATGTGTGTGTGTGTGTGTGTGTTTTGGCTTCCTCTTTTTACACCAATCAGATTTCATTGCAAAACATCAACAAAAAAACTGTACTTGTGGTAAACTGTTTGCGCCGGATTGATGGATTCGGGAGAGGGGGGGGGGGGGGGTAAGAATTGCGTGGGCAGCGCAATTTATAAATAGATTTTTGCGTCAAAAAGATGTTTGTTTATTGTCAAAAAAAAACTCACACATGCACAAAGATAGTGAGAGAGAGAAACATAATTAGCGATGACCTTGTTTTTAGCTTTGGCACGCATTAAAATCAACTTTCCTATGTACGCACACACATACATACGTACATATACAAGCATACGTATGTATGTGGCGTCTGACGGAAAGTGAAAGAGCAGCAGCCAGTCTTATTGGAATTCTTATAAGAATGTGAAAACGGCCCGAAAAATAAATCACAATAACAACTAGAGGAGCAAATGCGTGAAACAGGTTGTCGCAAAGCTTTTGACGCCAGCTGCGGCAGAGGCAGCGATATTCGAAGTAACGGTAATACCCGAACTCACACACACACACACAGTCGGCTTCAAACATGTAATAACACCCAGCAACAAAAAGCCGACAACTAAAATAGAAAGTAAAAAAATCTGAAAGACAACAAAATGCAACTTTGTTTCTTGGGCATTTTAATTTTTTCTTTTTCGGCTTGAATAACTGTTTCTTGCAAACACAAACATATATACATATGTATGTACATATACAATTTATGCCTTGATATTATGTGCAGAGCAGAGCAGCAGCAGCGTAGTCTGCGTTACGCTAAACTGAGCGAACCAAAAATGGAAGTAGGTTGCGTGCCCTCTCTCTCTCGCTCACCTGTGTGTGACACTGTTGCTACTTTAACTATTTTCGAGCTAAAGTTTGACATTTTTTGAAGTGCGAAAGCTAGATAACTTGCCATTGGCTATTTATAAATACATGAACTGACTACTTTTTCAGATTGACAAATAACTATAATATTTAAAATTTTAATTATATGTATAAGCTCAATATAATTGTTACTAAACAAATTATATTTTTTTCAAGCTACTGCTTATAATTGCTTTAGCCATTTTAGCGCTAAAAATTCTGGCAGCACTGGTGTGTGCTTATTTTGGCACAAACACAGAGAGATCTTTAAAGCGAGAGAGAGTGCGCAATAGTGGTTAACTCGTTTTATCGCATTGCCTGTTAAGTAATAGACTGAATTCTGTGTTTATGTGTGGAGAGCGGCAACCACCATGTGTGTCTGTGTGTGTGTGCTTGTAGAGAAAGCGCGCGCAAACAGATTCACTAATTAAAAAGAAAAAAATAAATAAATATAAAACCCAAGTATAACATGATATGACAGCGGTAGTTAGTTATGCTTTAAATTTTGGTGCCGCTTTTTAAATACATACATATGTATTTATGTAGATACGAATATATATATTTCCGCACATATGGGTTTGTGAACGAGGTTAAATTGCCGCCATTGAAAGAGTTCATTGTTGGTTTGCGGCCGACGAATTGTTTGATTAGCAAAACGAAGGTCAACAACAAAATCGGTAACAGCTTTATCTACGCATTTCGAACAGATACAAATATACAACATATGTATATGTATGTAAATGTCTATTCTCTCTGTTTTGTGTTTAACCTTCGTTTTTATGCTTTTATTTTGAATGTTTGATGCACACACACACATACACACACTATACGTATATACACATTTATGTTCTACGCATTGTTTTCACATTCTTACCTTCCCCTTCTTTACTATCTTTCACAGCACTTGTTATTGACAATGTTTATGCTTTATTAGTTACTTCTTTTACAATTCTTAGCACTTTAAACATTCACTTTACACTTGTTAATTGATAACTCGGTTCAAGATGAATTTATAATAAGGCGACTTCGTCCGCTGTTGTGAGGGGCCAAAACTTTTTCAACTCGCTCTCTCGGCTCTTTGAGTTATCAACATCGATAGCATCGATTACATTTGGCGGCACTTAGCAGCTGCTTCTAATCATACTCAATTTATGTGAGATTGCCCTGATTACGCTTAATTTGTTATTGTTTAATGTTAAATTTAAATATATATACATATTTTAAGTAATTTCATTGTTGATTTTTAAGATTTTGTTATTTTATTATTAAATATTTATATCGATATATGTCTGCAATTGTAATCGACGGTAGTTTTGGCAAACGATAAGCACACCGTCCATCGCTATCACACGTTTACCATCGCTATTTGCCGGCAAATCTAATTCAGAGCGGCAATTGCAACCGCAAAATCTCAGTAAACAACTGAAATTAGCCGCATTAATGAGGCTCGTGAAGCCTGGTTGGGTGCACCATGATGGTAGGTAGTCATTCCATAGCATTTCCAATACTCAATGCCGTCTATTTATGTTAGATAAACCAATCTTCTCGGTGGACGTGCATCAGGATTGCACAAAATTCGCGACTGGCGGACAGGGAAATGATTCGGGACGCGTTGTCATTTGGAATCTGAAGCCGGTGCTGTCCGAGAAGGACGAGAACGATGCGACGGTGCCACGAATGCTCTGCCAAATGGATCAGCATTTGGCGTGCGTCAATTGCTGCGTTGGTCACAAAATGGTTTACTCCTCGCCTCCGGATCCGACGATAAGTTGATCATGATATGGCGCAAGGCGCAGGGATCGAGCGGTGTCTTTGGCACCGGCGGCATGCAACAGAATCACGAGTCATGGAAATGCATACACACGCTGCGTGGACACGATGGTGATGTGTTGGATTTGGCCTGGTCACCAAATGATTTATATTTGGCCAGTTGCAGCATTGACAATACAATTATTGTGTGGGATGGACGCGGATTGCCGGCACAGTTGCAAACTCTGAAAGGACACACGGGTCTGGTCAAAGGTGTCGCCTGGGATCCAGTGGGAAAGTTCCTTGCCTCCCAATCCGATGATCGTAGCATTAAGATTTGGCGCACCATGGATTGGACGTGCTCGACAACGATAACAGAGCCGTTTCAAGAGTGCGGCGGCACCACACACATACTACGTCTCTCCTGGTCACCGGATGGACAATATTTGGTGTCGGCCCATGCGATGAACGGCGGCGGTCCGACCGCCCAGATCATTGAGCGTGAGGGCTGGAAGTGTGACAAGGATTTTGTGGGACACCGCAAGGCAGTCACCTGTGTGCGCTTCCATAATTCCATTCTAATGCGTCACATGGCCGGCGGAAGTCCGAGCAAACCGATGCAATACTGTGTACTCGCTGTCGGCTCCAGAGATCGTTCGCTATCGGTGTGGATGACGGCACTGCAGCGTCCCATGGTCGTTATCCATGAGCTGTTCAATGACAGCGTGCTGGACATGTCCTGGGGACCACAACAATGTCTATTGATGGCCTGCAGTGGCGATGGCACCATCGCCTGCCTCCAATTCAATGAGGATGAGCTGGGCACTCGGGTCTCCGAGCTGGAGAAGAATGCCATCTTTAAGCGTAAATATGGCGGTTGCATTGATGATTTCTATGCACCTATGAAGCCACCTCCTCCAATGGCCAGAACTCTGCCCGAATTGACAAGTTATGCGCTGCCCAATGCCGCCATGGATCGCAGACTTCCCGTCCAGACACCTTCAGCTGCTGCCGGTCTCGTCCCATCACCGCGTGCCATCAGCAAACAGACGGAGACACGCACCAAGGATGGCAAGCGACGGATTACGCCAGTGTTTATACCACTCAATGATCTATCGGAGCCTTTGTCGGGCATTGGCAGCTCCATTGGCAGCTCCAGCGGCACGAGCAGCGTCAACAGCAGCTCGCCCGGCAACAACAACAGGTGCGTAGTCCACAGCGGGTCGGGCATCGAGTCTGGAGAGGATTCGATTGCTTTAAAGCGGAAGATCTTCAAGAGATTCAGCTCTGGAGAGGATCTTGGTTGAGTCTAGGCAATGTATGATGTATAATCCCAGCTGTGAGTTGCTCTCGAAGCGGTAATCGAGTCTGGAGAGGATTAGGATGCTTCTAGGCAGCAGATCCTTGAGAGATTCAGTTCTGGAGAGGATCTGTGTTAGGTCTAAGCAAGGCACAGCTGCTAGAAGCCATGACAGATGCATCTCTGTAGCAATCTACAGTCTCAACTCTCTAAAGCCTGCAGAAGATTCCATTTACATCTTATAAAGATTCCTATGGATCTTTCTTTCTATTCGATTTTTCCTAAGAAGATTCCTTCCTAAAGATATTTCTCCATAGTAAGAAGCCTTTCTTAAAACCATCTCTTAAAAGACATTCTTCCTATACCTTTATTAAAAAGGACAAAGAATTTTATATATATAGATATTCTTCTTGACAGAGTATTTTTTCTAAAAGAAATTTCTCCCTATGAAGATTTTCCATAAGAAGATTACTTCCTAAAGAGGTGGAGAATCAAAAGAGACTCTCCCCGTATATTTTTATTCAAAGAGATTTTTTTTACAAGGATATATAGAGGCTTTCTTCCCATATAAATTGTTCCTAAGAAGATTTTTTCTTAAAGATAATTTATATAAGAGATTCTGCCCTAATACTTTAAGTAAACATTTTCTTTAAAGAGATTCTTTTTTTAAAAGAGTATTTTCTCTCCTTATAGAAACTTTTTTCCTAAACGGATTTTTCCCAAAAAGATATTTTTCTTTAAGATATTTCCCTTAAGGGAATCTCCCTGTATACTTTGATTAAAAATATTCTTCTCTAAAATTGATTTTTCCTAGAAAGATTTATTCCAAAGAGGTTCCTTTTAAAAGACATTTTTCCTGTATAATGTTACTATAATTTCTCTTTATAGAGATTTTTTCCTATAGAGATTGTTCCTAAAAAGATTTCTCCATAGCAAGAAACCTTTCTAAAAGCATTATAAAGAGATTTTCTATATCCTATACTTTTATTCTCTATAGAGATTCTTTAAAGAGATTCTTTTCAAAAATAACATAAAAAATATAATTTTTTTAAAGATTCTCTTCCTATTCTTTTATCAAATATATTCTTCTCCACAGAGATTTTTTTCTTAAAGAGATTCCTCCTTATTAATTCCTCCTTTTTGAGAAGATTTCTTTCTAAAGAGATTTCCCATCGTCTCTAAAAAGTTTTTTTTAAGAAGAAAATTATCTCTTTTTATAGACCCTTTCTTCATATTGAGATTTTTACCAAAAAGATTCCTTTCTAAAAACATTTCTCCATAATAAGAAAGTTTTCTTTAAACATTCCCTTAAGATTTAATTAAAAAGAAAGATTTGAGATTTTATTAAAATAATTTTTTTTTAAAAAGTTCATTTTTTTAAGTAGATTTTTTCTGAGAAGATTTCTTCTTATCGATTTTTCCCTTGAGATATTCTTCCCTAATACTTTTATTGAAGATTTCTTTAAAGAGTTTCTTTTAAAAGGAATTTTATCTCTCTTTCTAGAGACTTTCTTCTTACAGAGATTGTTCCTAAGAAGATTCCTTCTTAAATATATTTTTTTCCTTAAGAGATTCTTCCCTAATACTTTCGTTAAACATTTTCTTTAAAGATATTCTTTTCCAAAGTATAAATTATTTATCTTGATAGGAACTTTGTTTGTATAGAGAATGTTCCTAAGAAGAATTCTTCTTTAAGATATTTTCCAGATTTTAAGAATATATAGAGACTTTCTTCCTATAGAGAATGTACCAACGAAGATTTATTCTTAAAGATATTTTTCTTAAGAGAGAATCTTTATTTAAATAATAGATTTTTCCTAAAGAGATTTCTCCCTAGTAAGAAATCGTTCTAAAATCATTCCCTTAAGAGATTTTCTTCTGAATTTCTATTAATTATTCCCCATTCTTCCAGCCACAATAATAACAATAATAATGCCGTGGACAGTGGAAATGAAAGTGTTGTCTCAACGGGATCAGTCGGAGTCGGAGTCGCATCCGGAGTTGGACTTGGAGTGGAACCTTTGATGCCAGAACCTTTGTATGGACGTGGAGAACAGGGATCGAGATCAAGTCTGATGCTTCCGCCGGCTGCAACGGCGACAGCTGCAATTGCGCCACGTCGCAATTCGATGCAGTTGCTCTGCGATTTGAATAGCAGCAATACGTTGGGTCCCAAGCTTCAGATAACAGCGAATAGTAAATGTGAGTTTACGAAATCATCGCAGGATTATCGCATCCATGTGCAGAATGGACATCTGAAGACCGGATATGGGATGGTGGCCAAGGTGACGTCCCAATTGGGACGGGAGCAACTTTGGGAGATGTATGTGGGATCCCCAGTGATCAATGTGAATCTGTGCAGTAAATATGTTATGTTGTGCTCCTTGGATGGGAGTATGCGTCTCCTGGCCATGTCAACGGGTTGTCCCATCTTTCCGGCCATTTCTTTGACATCGGCGGCCGTTCATTGCGCCTTCAGTCCGGATAATCAAATGGTTGGCGTCCTCACCGAATGTGGCATGCTAAGGATTTGGAATATTGTGAAGAGACGCATCCGTCTGTCCACCAATTGCCTCGAATTACTCAATAAACATGGCATGGCCTTGCATTTTGCCATCACGGATCAGGGAATGCCTCTCATCGGTTTCCCCAGCGGTAATTCCTATTCCTACTCCACACAACTCAAATCCTGGCTCGTCCTGGCCACCGGAGATGCCATTCTCTTCAATGGCATCCGTGGCTCGTTGCCCAGAGACCTGGAGCATGTGAATCGCAAGTTTCCCCTGCTCAGCATGCAGGCAAGCACACATAATTTCGTCAGTCTGCGGGGAGCTGTGGAAATGTAAGTACAGAAAACTGCACAGAAAACGTGCTGAAAAAACTGTAGCTGAAAAATAGGTTAATAAAATCAGTACAGAAAATCATACAGAAAACATACAGAAAAATCAGTACAGAAAACCATACAGAATACATGCAGAAAAATCAGTTGCTGATAAGTAGGTTAATTAAGAATGTGGAAAGAGCAATCGCTTAAAGTAATCGTATACAGAAACCCATACAGAAAACATACAGAAAAATCAGTACAGAAAACTATACAGATAACATGCAGAAAAGCCTGTTGCTTGAAAATGGGTTAATTAAGAATGTAGAAAGAGAAGTCGCTTAAATTAATCGAATACAGAAAACCATACAGAAAAAGCGGTACAGAAAACCATACAGAAAACATGCAGAAAAAACAGTACAGAAACCCAGGCAGAAAATTAGTTGCTGAAATATAAGTTAAGTAAGGATGTAGAAAGAGAAGTCGCTTAAAGTAATCGAATACAGAAAACCATACAGAAAACATGCAGAAAAATCAGTACAGAAAACCATACAGAAAACATGCAGAAAAATCAGTTGCTGAAAAATTGGGTTTATTATGAATTTAGAAAGAGAAATCGCTAAAATTAATCGTATATAGTATATATAAATATTCTGTCTGTCTGTCAGTGCAGAAAACCATACATAAAACATGCAGAAAAGTTAGTAGAGAAAACATGCAGAAAACTTAGTACAGAAAACCATACAGAAAACAGGCCGAAAATAATGTACAATTATGTTTGCTTTTAAAATTAATTAATGATGACTTACTGAATTAAAAATCGGTAAATAAAAATCGCATTTACAATAATTAATGAATATTAATTAATGAATGAGTATTAATTAATGAATGAATTTAAATTAATTAATAAATGAATAATGAATTGAATTGTAATCTCTGCTTAATTCCTCAGTGATCCTGAAAGCTGGCAACAGACGGCCAAGGTTCTCTTCCTGGAGAATCAAATCAAGCTGTGCGAGGAACTGGAAGCCGTCGAGGAGTTGAAACATTGGCATGTCATGCTGACCTTTCAACTGGCCACCTACGGCACGGAGAAACGTCTGCGCATCTTTCTCGACAGTTTTCTCAACAGCGGCGAGGAGCAAACGAGTTACCAGGTGAGAAGAGAACTTTAAGAGAATTATTTATCAGGCTTTAAATAAAAATTCCAATTAATGAATTATTTTCAAGCGTTTATTTAAAAGTTACGAATTAACACTTGTATTTAATTTGTGTTTAAAAAATGCAAAATAATATTTACAATAAATTTTGTATTTTAAGTTAAGAAGTATAACATGTTTTTAATTTTAATTTAAAATATCCAACTTAATAATTAAATTTAAATTTTTACTTAAAATTTACGAATTAACACTTATATTTAATTTGTATTTAAAAAATGCAAAATATTATTTACATTTAAATTTGTATTTTTAATTTAAGAAGTATAACATCCTTTTT
The DNA here is from genome assembly GCA_035042165.1 of Drosophila kuntzei. Classification (NCBI taxonomy): domain Eukaryota; kingdom Metazoa; phylum Arthropoda; class Insecta; order Diptera; family Drosophilidae; genus Drosophila; species Drosophila kuntzei. The sequence continues at coordinate 1,854,335 of JAWNLU010001422.1, forward strand.
TTTATTTTAAATCTGCAAAATAATAATTACATTTTAATTTTTATTTAAAAGTTACGAATTAACACTTGTATTTAATTTGTATTTAAAAAATGCAAAATCGTATTTACATTTAAATTTTTATTCACAATTTACGAAATAACTCTTATACATATTTTTTTAATTAAAAATTATAGTTATTTATTGACCATTTTAAAACAGTTATTTTTTTATTTTTAAAATAAAAGTTACGGAAAAAAAACTCCTTTTGTAACTTTTAAAATAAAAATAAGAAAAATGATTTTATTTCGCAACTTTTTTTGCATTTTTTAGTAAAATTTTTAATATTTATTTTCAAATTGAAAATAAAATTAAAAATAAGTGTTTTATTTCGTAACTTAAAAATAAAAATTGAAATTTAATATTTATTTTATTTATTTAAATTAAAAATAAGTGTTATTATAAATTGAAAATTTAAATTAGATTATTATTTTGCTGTTTTAAAATAACAATCAAAAATAAGTGCTATTAATTGAAGCTTAATATTTATTTTGTAGTTTTTAAATAAAAACTAAAAATAAGTGTTTTATTTCGTAACTTTTAAATAAAAATGTAAATTTAATAATTATTTTGCTGTTTTTAAATAAAAATAAGTGTTATTTCGTAACTTATGAATAAAAATTTAAATTTAATATTGGTTTTACATTATTAAATAAAAATAATAAGCCAAACAAATAATCTGTAACTTAAGAAACAAAAAAGTTTTCCCATGCCAAGGAATTCCATGACCTCTGACCCGAACTTGGCACACATACAGGTGGAATTTCGCAAGACGCCGCCTTATTTCGTAACATTTAAATACAAATTTGGAATGAATTCTTAGATTGTAATATCTATTTTGATTTTTAATCGAAATCGATTTATTTATTTAGTTTTAATCCCTGTGAAATGTTTGATGCAACTTTCTCTTGTTTCCTATTTGCAGTCTGTGCCAAAGCATGAGTTGATGCAGTGCGTCCTGGAATCGCTGAAGCCGCATACACAATGGGAGCACATTTACACTGAGTATTTGGAGCTCTATCAACTGAACGAATCGAATTTTGTTGTTTCTCCCGATCCGTTGCCACAATCCTCATCAAATCTTTCATATCCGCTGCCGACGACGCCGTGTCCAAGGACACGAGCAGCTGCTGCCGCTGCGGCGGCCATTGAAGCCCTTCACGGCGGAACCGTCATCGCCTCCGCCTTCCACATCGAAAGAGATGCCGGAGCAAGAAAGTGATGCGGATTCAACGTCATCTTCCCTGCCTGCAACAACAGTCACAACTCCAGAGCCTGCGACATTGGAAACCGATGCGAATATCTGATAAAAAAGGATCCCACCCTTCCCTATATACAGCATGTCCCCCACTTCCTTCCTTACTTTCCACATCGATATTCCATAGGCGCAACTTACTGTCATTTTTGTTTTAAATGCAAGTTTTTAAATAATATATTTTTGTAATTATATCAAAGCATACTGAATTTTAACTAGTTCATCTTTAATTTCAGCTGAATTGCGTTTTACAAAATTCCACCTGTAAGTCAAATTCAGGTCAAAGGTCGGGGAATTGCTTTATATGAAAAACTTTTTTGTTTCTTTAGATATCTTAACCAAACTTGCAGATTATATGTTTGGGAATGTCTTCTACATTCTGACTAATTTTGGTCGAAATCGGATCGTATAGCTGCCATAGGAACAATCGAATGCAATTTATTGTTTAGTATGAAAAACTTTTTTGTTTCTGATAATAAAAATACCAAATTTCAGTAGAATTTTCGATATACTTTCCAAGTTACGATGAGGAACAACTTTAGAAATGAATAAATAAATAAGTCAGACAGAACAAAGAGTTTTATATATATAGATAGCTTTATCTATATTCTAGTAATGAACATACCAAATTTCAGCAGAATATTCCGTATAATTCCCTAGTTATGATGAGAAACAACTTTATAGAGATTGAAAATATTATATCTGTATATATGTACAACTTTTCTAGCTCCTGAGTTGGAAAATGGTTTTCTTTTTCCTGCTTTATTCCATTTTTAAACACTCCATTCTCCGGCTTCTAAAAAAACTTTGACAAAAATTAAAAATTCAAATAGAGTTACATGAAGATTTATTGAAAGTGAGGTTATGTATGCTTAAACAAATTATTGATAGATTATATTTATATATGATAGGTGATAATATGATGTTATTCTCAGCGATAACTCACAGTTGATCTTGGATCTTAATTATAATATGGCTTAAACCCTTTGGGAATTTTAGTATGCCTCTTGTTGGACTATAAAATATTGTATAGTTAGACACTTACAATGAGATATACATATATATATATGTATGTTGACATAGACATTATACATATAGACACTTATAGCCGTTTTTCTTCGGTCTTAAATATTTTTCTTCTGCTTAATAATTTAAAAAATTACATTTTTAATAATAAATAAATAATGTGAAATGAGGTAGAAAAATGTTTTTTTTGGTAGTAAAAACAGACTTGAAAATTAAAAATTCATTTTCCGATAAATGTTACCACAGATATATATTCTTATTTTTACACTTTTTTACACTAAAAAATTACGTAAACTTCTCTCAATTTTAAGTACTTTTTTTTCATTATTAAAAATCTACAATAAGAGTTAAATTTTCAATGGAAAAAATTCACAATGAACGAAAAATTGTGTAATATATGACTTGAAATATTTTTAAAAATATCCATTTTTAACCATATTTATATTTTTTTATAAATATAATTTTTTTTTAAATTATTTTCCATTTTCCAATTCAGTTTTTGACTTCAGTTTTTGGTGACATGGTTATTGTCTTATATGGACACTTATAGCCTCTTTCCACTATAAAAAAATGTAAACTTTTCTGAATTTTTTAACTATTTTTTTAATATTAAAAATTTAAGTTTATAATAAAGGGAAAAAAATGTCAAAAAACGGAAAGTAATTTACTTATTTTTGTAAAATGGAAACGGACTTGAAATATTTAAAAAATATAATGAATTTCAACCATCGTTATATTTTTATATAGACATCTTTTTTCCACCACAAATTTTTTAACCTTTTCATCATTTTTTTTGCAGTGAAAAAAGACTTGAAATATTTGCAAGGATTTCGGTTTTTGTTGACCAAATACCAAATATGTTGATTTATCTTAATTTTTAAATATTTTTTTTAACATACAAAAATCTAACAATAAATGTTAATTTATATAGAAAGAAAATGTGACGCACAAATATTTTGTAGTGGAAACAAACTTGAAATATTCAAAAAAAAAAAATTAATTTGCCTCTTTCACTAACAAAACTTTTAAATTTTTCTTAATTTTTAAATATTTTTTCAACTTTAAAAAATCTACAATAAATGTAAATTTATGTAGGAAAAAAGATGTGACGCACAAATTTTTGTAGTGGAAACAAACTGAAATATTAAAAAAAAAATTCATTTGCCTCTTTTCACTAACAAAATTATTAAATTTTTCATAATTTTTAAATATTTTTTCAACTTTAAAAAATCTACAATAAATGTAAATTAATAGAGGAAAAAAGATGTGACGTACAAATTTTTTGCAGTGAAAACAAACTAGAAATATAAAAAAAAAATTAATTTGCCTCTTTTCACTACAAAAATTTAAAATTTTAATTATTTAATTTTGATGTTTTTTTTTAAATAAAAAAATCTACAATAAATGTTAATTTATATAAAAAAAAGATGTGACGCACAAATTTTTTGTAGTGGAAACAAACTAGAAATATTTAAAAAAAAATAATTTGCCTCTTTTTACTACCAAAATTTTTAAATATTTTTTCAATTTTAAAAAATCTATAACAAATGTTAATTTATATAGGAAAAAAGATGTGACGCACAAATTTCTTTGTAGTGGAAACAAACTAGAAATATTTAAAAAATAAATGCAATTTTTTTGGTAATGTTTTAAGTGGACGTGGACTTTGGTACAGATCTTAAAATGTAGATCTAAAGCGAGGATTGAGACGGAGGAGGAGGAGGTGGAGGATTTGTTTCTGTTTATGGAGTGGGCGTGGTAAAGTGGGGCGGGGGAATTGGCAAACTCTTGAGGGAGGAATCAAATTCCGAGGCGGAGGCAGCAGAAGCCGAAGCTGAAGCAGGAGAAGCACCCGGAAGCGGCGGCGTCGCTGTCGTCTCCACAAGGGGAGGAATATCAACGCTGACGGAGGAAATGGAGGTGGCGGTAGGAGGAGGAACACTGCCGATGCGTTCTTGCAAAGATCTCATAGAGTTTGTGGATGTGTTCATTGTGCGCCGCCGTCGGTTGCATTGCCTTCATGAGGCTACCAAGACGACCAGGTGGCAGTTTCTGATGGATATACCAAATAAGCTTCAACATATGACGACAGGCGACATTCTCCCGCTGCAATCCGGCAAAGATGAACTCATCGAAGAGTGTGGTGCAGAAATCCTCCGTGGCGAACTCATCACACATGGGTATGAGCAATGCAATCAGTGAGTGCAGGAATGGATCCTCATAGGCGCGATCATCCTTGCAGCCGGATAAAATGGCCAAAACCCGCAACAAGCCCATGCGATCCTTAATCCTCGCCGAGTGCAGCGTATAATACATGGCCAAAATGCTGGAGACGGCACTCTCCTGTATATAGGCTTCCACCGCATCCGGCGCTGGCCCGGAATGCTCAATGGTGGTCAGTGCGGATTCGCGTTCATCGTTGGGCAACTTGGCGTGGAGACTGCGACATTGATCGTCGACCATGAGGGACATGAGGGCGGGCAGAAACTTGGTCACCACCTGGCCATCCAGTTTGGGCTCCTTAAAGTCCTGCGAGTCGATCATGAGCCAGGCACTCAATCCCAATGCCAGCATGCGCAGTAAAAGTATTAAAATTTGATTCTCTCGCGGCATGCCTTCGTTGTTAATCAAATGCTGTAGTATCTTGATGGCGGATGTGGCCAGAAAATTAATGGCATACGGATCACATAGTGTCATGGATAGATCACCCAAAACCTGCTCCTGACCACGCTTAATATTATCAAGGAATCCCTGCAGTTCACGCGAACGTTTAATATCCACATTCTTCTCACGGATGCAGGCATCCAGACACCATGTGAACTTGTGACACGGATCAATCGATATAATCTCCTGCACCTCCAGATCATGCAATGCCATCAATAGCTCCGCCCGTAATGTACAATAATGAACGTTGCGGGTGCGCAGGAATAGAGTGCGCAAGAATTGCAATACCATGTCATACAATTTCACACTGCTGCCAATCATGTTGGCCAACTTTTGGACCACTTCACCCTGTCGACGCAACTTCGGTGTGGGTTGAAAGAACAGATTTTGCAGATTCGTATGATCAAATAGTATGTGCTCCTTTTCGCGTATGTATTGTGATAACAAAGGCGACACTTCATCACCAAATAGCGACTGATTGTCACGCCAAATTTGACGCTTCACCTCCGTATCCGTATCCGCATACAGTTCCCGATCTCTCACAAGTATTCTTAGGTATTTATCATCAATATGTTGGGTATTTCGTAATATGGCCATCACCACGGGACGCAGCGATTTCACGCGCACCACCGGAAAACTCTTCACCAGCAGCTCCTTTAACATTTTGTCACGTTCCCGCGGCTCCTTCTGGCCAAGATCATTGATATGCGCTATCAGCTTGTCGCGCAATTCCTCCATCAGCGACGTATGGAAATCGAGACGCCGCACGCCATGCAAATCCAACAGCGGCAACATTGGACGCAACGATGGCAACAATACGCCATTCTCCACCTAACAACATATTGTAATTATTTAAATAATTATATTATACATATATACATATTAAGCTACGATCACACTGTGTCACATTTATTTATTTGCATTCTGGCATTCCCCAATTGCACTGTGACTCTCTGTGCCACTCTGTGACGCAGTGTGCACCCGGCTTATTTGTTAACTGCACATCAAAACAAACCTGAAAACTTTCAATCGCTTTCAACGGATCGGTGCAGGATGTTAACGCTTCGCGCAGAAACGCTTGACCGGGTATATTCACATCCTCTAGCCCAGTGCCATTCGTTTTTGTGGGTGTGCTCATTTTCACTCAAATATTTTCAATTTCAATTCGTCTGCAAAAATTCGTTCGTTCGTTCGTTCGTCTGGCTGCACAAAATTTGCAACCACTAAAACAAAACAATAGCAAAAGTATCGATCGCACTATCGATAGCCAATGCAAGCTGGCAATGTACATATATTAAATATGCATCTTTTATATTATTACAAGCAATTAACGCTAGTCAATAAATAATAAATAGCAAAATCTTTTTAATTTCTAGTAAGCTTCTAAGGAAATAAATATTTAAAAATAAGCAATATATATATCGATAAATAAACGAGCTACATGGTGCATCGATACAAAAATCTTCGATACTTTACATTATATTTAATTAAATTCATTGCATTTCTCATTGTGTTATGAAAAAAGTATTCTACAAAATATATGAATAAAAACGACCAACTTTACAACAGGAAATTATCGAGTATATGTATACATATCGATTAGCGAATAATCGTTTTGTAAAAATTCCACCACACACATAGTGTGGCAACGCCAACAGCGAGAGAGCATACACAAACACAGTACGGCAACATTGGTCAATAGCCAAAAATTTTGTAGTCCAAATTGTTTTCTGCGTAATTGAATATGGATAATTCGTGGCGTTCATACATTTATTAGAGAAAACACAGTGTGTGCATTTCATGATAGCTGTGTGCAATTTGGCTGGCCTACACACACACACGCACACATAAAAACACACACACGCATAGGGCGCAGAGGCAAAGAGCAAGAAACTGACACTGACACCGACTGCGCTGTCGCCCCGAACGAACGATCGCCTGCTGCCCTGGCAGTGTTTAATAATAATCGTAATTGCATCCCTCGTCGTCGTCTGTCGCAACGTCTGTACGTCTGTGCTGTTGGGCCCATAAACAATAACAAAAGCGACCAGGAGCAACAATTGAAATACAAAGACAACTACACACACACCAACACACACACACCAACACAATGTCGGAGCGTAAACGTTATCACAAGGACAATGCGCCCACCGATGATATTATCACATTGATTAACCTGGTACGACAGAATCCAGCATTGTACAATTACAAACTGCAGCCGAATCAAAGGCGACGTCCGGATATCTTAAGCGGCTGGCAGGAAGTCTCCCAACAAATGGGCAGTGAGTACAATTCCAAAATATATAGCATGCAATTAAACATTAACTTCGGCACGCCGAACATTTAATACCCTTACAGAGTCCTCTATTTCATTTCTGATCGATCGTTTCTACGGCAGTTAAACGTTCGAGTATTCCAAAACTTGCCCAGAATGTATACTTTTTGAGTTTTGTCGAGTTGTGTCAAGAAAGAATTAAGTTTTCCATACTAAATGTTGATTTTCGACCGATTGTTCCTATGGGTTCTATATGTTATAGTAATCTGATGTGAACCAAATTTGGTTAGAATGTATAAGAGAAGAATTCATAATCAACTTGTGAGTTTTGTCGAGTTATGTCAAGAAGGAATCAAGTTTTCCATACTAAATGTTGATTTTCGACCGATTGTACCTATGGGTTCTATATGTTATAGTTGTCCGATGTGAACCAAATTTGGGTAGAATGTATAAATCATGAATATAAACACAATCTGTGAGTTTGGTTGAAATATCTCATCAAACTAAAAAGTTGTTCATACGAAATGTGGATTTTTGGATTGTGGATATTTCCTATACGATCTATATGATATAGTTAACCGATTTTCGTTAATTACAAACAGAATGTGTACGACAGTAATATATAAATAATCTGTGAGTCTGGTTGGGATATCTTAAAAAAAAAAAGGTTTTCAAACTAAATGTTGATTTTCGACCGATCGTTCCTAAGAATATAGCTTTCTTATATATATAGTAGTCCGATGTGAACCAAACTTAATCAGAATGTATAAAATATGACAATCTTTGAGCTTAATTGAGATATTTGAAGAAAAAACAAAATTTTTTATACTAAATGTGAATTTAAAAAAAATTAATTAATTAAAATAAAATAAAAATTTATGTGTGTGTAAAATAATAAAAATCAATTTTATTTTCAATAATTCACTTATTAAATAAAAATTAAAATTTATATTTTTATATTCAAATGTAAAATAATCATAAAAATTAATTCCATTTCAATGCCAATATAAACATAAATATAAATAAGAATATTAAATAATAACAATTAAAATTCCAAGTTACATATTAATATTTAAATTCATAATTTCAATTAATAAAAAATCAATTTCAATGTCAATAATTCACTTATTAAATATAAATTATAGTTTAACGATTTACATATATTTAAATTCATAACGTAAATAATATAATCAAAAATTAAAATAGAAAATATAATTTATATATTTTTATTTGAATGTAGTATAATAACAAAAATCAATATTAATTTTAATGTCAATATAAATATGAATAAGATGATTAAATAATAATAACAATTTAAATTCAAAGTTATTAATATTAACATTTAATTATTTTAAAAAAAAAACCAATTTCAATGTCAATAATTCACTTATTCAAATAAAAATATAAATTATAGATTTACATTTAAATTTAAAATAATTAAAATCAATTTCAGTTTCAATAATTTGCTTATTAAATAACAATTAAATTTTAAGCGTTATATTTATATTTACATTTATAATTATTAATTTTATATTTAAATTCATATGGTAAAATAATACAAAAATTATAATTTATAGATTTGTATTTAAATGTAAAATAATTAATAAAATTAATTTGAATTTCCATTTCAATAAATTCATAACGTAAAATAATACAAAAATTAAAATAAAAATAATTTATAGATTTATATTTAAATTTAATTCAGTTATTAACTTTCAATTAAATAAAGGTCATCTATTTATGTTTTAATTCGTAACGTAAAATAATAAAAAAATTTATAATTTATAGATTTGTATTAAAATGTAAAATAATTAAGATTTATTTAATTAATTTGAATTTCCATTTCAATAAATTCATAACGTAAAATAATACAAAAATTAAAATAAAAATAATAATTTATAGATTTATATTTAAATTCATATGGTAAAATAATACAAAAATTATAATTTATATATTTGTATTTAAATGTAAAATAATTGATAATTAATAAAATTGATTTGATTGATAATTAATAAAATTGATTTTAATTTCCATTTCCGTTTCCGTTTCCATTTGAATTGCAGATAAATACAGTGTGCAGGAGGTGAGACGCAAGTGGAAGAATCTGCGGGATACATATCATCAGTATCGTCGTCGATCCCCGAAGTGCATCGAGGGTCGTCTGTCCAAGTGGCGCTATGCGAAACCCTTGGATTTCCTCTCCAAAGTCTATCAGCCAAAGTTGAAGGCGCATCGCAATGCGTTGGCTGCGATGTTGCAGATTAAAAAGCAGCCGGATGATGACGATGATGATGAGCATGAGCATGATCATGAGCATGAACATGATCATGAGCAGCATGATCAGATGATTGATGAGGATGTGCATTCGGATGGGACAACGACGGGTGGATTAACAACGACACATCATCATGGTAGCTCACAAATCACATTGGTCAGCGATGAGGCTGAAACATTTATATTAACCGCCTATGAGGAGAGTGTGGCTGATGATCATCAACAGCAGCATCATCATGGTCATCATCAGCAGCAGCAGCAGCAGCAGCATCATCATCATCCACATCATCCACATCATCCACATTCCCATCATAATCATCATCATCAACATGATGGCAGCATTTCCAGCATTGAATTATCACAAATTACACACGACGATGATGATGACGATGTGGATGACGATGATGATGTTGTGGACGATGAGCTAGATGATGATGTCGATCATCATCATGGCCATCATCAGGTGGTCGATATTGTTAAGCATGAACTGGACGAAGATGGCGCCACCGCCGCCGAGGTGGACTACGAGGAGGTTTGCCTCTACGAGGAGGCAACTGGACAGCAGCTGGATGGCAGCTCCGATGTCGCGGATAGCAAGGGATTCCATTACATTGATGCCGATGAGTTTTGCATAGAGGATATGGAAACGGAAACGGACCACGATCACGATCACGACCATGAAACGGAGCAGCAACAGGAGACGGCAACAACACATCAATTGCGACATCATTTTGCCAGCAGCAGCAATAGCGTCTTATCTGGCGGCATTGGCACTGTCATCACCGCCGACACAAAGCTCAAGAATCTCACGCTGGTGACAACAACGGCAACAGCTAAAGAAACAACAGCAGCAACAACAACGGGAACGGCAACAGCAACTGCAACAGCAGCAGCAACTGCAACACAACAACAACAGCAACAATTGGCGCTTGTGGATGTAACAGAGGCGACATCAACAAGTGTCACCATTTCCAGCACGCCAGCAATTTCATTGAATGCCGTGAGCACCACATTGCCAGTAATGGGATTGGGAGCAACTGGAGCAACAGCAACACAAACGAATTCCGCTAACAATTTCAGCACACCTGCAACCATTTTACAATTGCCCACATTGAGTTGTAATCTGAGTCAGGGATCACTTAATTTGGCCAATAATTCCAGCTCCTCCTCCATCAGTGTCGCCTCCAGCAGCACTTTAATTAAAGATGATGAGCAACAACAGCAACAGCAACAACAGCAACATCTACAGCAGCAGCAACAACAACAACAGCAGCAGCAGCAACAACAACAACATTCGCTTATTAAACGCGATGAACTTGATTTGTTTTTCGATTTTCTCAAAAAGAAAATGCAATATTTTAGCAAGACACAAATTACGCATATCCAAATGGAGTTCTTGAATTGCGTCAGTCGGCAGGAAGTTGCCGCCGAATTGGATGCCAAGGAATAGTTAACTAATTCCCCACTCCACCTTTCCCTCTTCCCTCTCTTGGCTCTCCAAATTTATGCACATTTTGTTTGCCAATTTTTTACACACTTTTCTCCATTTATTTAACATGTTTACTTTAAAAAACTTGATATTTGTACAAAAAAAATATGTTGGAAATTGTGAAAAAATGTTTAAATATTTAACAATTTTTTTACATTCATTTAACAATTTTTTTACATTTATTTAACATATAAACTTCAAATTTCATTTAATAATGTAAAGAAAAATTTTAAAAAATTTGCAACTGCTTTGTTAAATAAATGTAAAAAAATGGTTAAAAAATGCAATAACAATATGTTAAAAAATTGTGCATAATAAATATTTTTTAACATATTTTTTTTGCATTATTTAACAATTTTTTTTACATTTATTTAACATGTTTATTTCTTTGCGCATTTTGAAAAACTTGATATTTGTACAAAAAAAATATGTTGGAAATTGTGAAAAAATGTTTAAATATTTAACAATTTTTTTTACATTCATTTAATAATTTTTTTACATTTATTTAACATATCTATTTCTTTAAAACTTCAAAATTCGTTTAATATTGTAAAGAAAAATTTAAAAAAATGTGCAACTGCTTTGTTAAATAAATGTAAAAAAATGGTTTAAAAATGCAAAAACAATATGTTAAAAAATGGTGCATATTAAACATTTTTTAACATATTTTTTTTTGCGTTATTTTTTCTTACATTTATTTAACATGTTTGTTGGCGCATTTTAAAAAATTGTTATTTGTAAAAAAGAAAATATGTTGGAAAATGTGAAAAAATGTGCAACTGCTATGTTAAATAAATGTAAAAAATTGTTAACAAATGCATAAAAATATATATTTAACAAAGTGCATAATAAACATTTTTTAACATATTTTTTTTGCATTATTTAACAATTTTTTCTTACATTTATTTAACATGCTTATTTGTTGTGAACTTCAAAAATTCGTTTAATAATGTAAAGAAAAAATGTTTTAAAATGTTGGAAAAATGTGCAACAACTTTGTGTTTATTAAACACATATTTTGACATTTTTTAAGCAGTTTTTTACATTTATTAAGCCTCTAAATTGTTTGTGAATTTAAAAAAACGCTTAATAATTGTAGAAAATATGTAGAAAACTTTCGAAAAATGTGTCTAAACTTTGTGTCCATTAAACACATTTTTTGACATATTTTAAACATTTTTCTTAGATTTATTAAACATGTATATTTGTTTAAAATAATAATATTGTAAAAAAATATGTATGTAGAAAACTGGCAAAAAATGTGCAACAACTTTGTGGCTATTACTCTATTATTTTTCTCGTCAAAAAAAGAAGAAAATAATATAATTATTTAGATTTGTAAAAGAGTTTCAGATTTCCCTGCCTTTCAACTTTTCTCTTTTTCCTATTTTTAATTTAATTTAATTTAATTGTTCGTTTTTAGCTTGCGTAGTATGTAGTGTATGTGTATACCCTATGCGTATACCCTGTGTATAAATAAATCAACAAATGTCGCCCCTCCCCTGCCAACCCCCTCCCCCCACGCTCTGTGTAATGAATATAATTGTAAAATAAACTAATCAATTTCTCGAAAATCATCAATGTAAACATAAATATTTTGTATTTATAAATGTTTCGCTTTAGTTTGTTTTTTCAGCAAGTAAACAGAGGGGGAAGAAAGAGAGAGACATAGAGAGAGAAAGAGAGAGAGAGACATAGTTAGAGAGAGAAAGAGATAATTAATGTTCATATTTAATAGAATTGAATGGGAATTCTATTTGTCTCTCCCTCTCTCTCTTTCTCGTGGATTAGCTCTCTCTCTCTCTAAAATTTCAGAGGCGTTTTTAAAAGAGGGAGCATATTTTCAAAATACTCAAATTTCAACACTGTAGCTTTAAAATTGCTTCTGTTCTTCGAGAAACAAGAGTTATGAGTTTAAAAATATGGAACCTGAAAATTTTAGATATAATTTCTTTGTTTGCAGTATCCTGGAAATTGGATAAATATTAAATTCCAAAAAAATAAATTCATTTTAACTCTTCGATTAAAAGCAAAAAATTGTTTAATAATAATCTATTTTCATTTATCATTAAAAAATCCGAATTTTCAAATTTTATTATAAAAATCAAAAATAAAAGTTATATTTCACTTTTTAAAATATAATTTTCTTTTAAATTTTATTTTATTTATATATTAAAAAAGATATTTATTTCCAAAATCTAAAAACATTCGCCTGTCATACGAATTTAAGGATCTTAAGAGTTTTTAGAGGACTGTTTTTTTCCATTTTTATTAATAGATTTGAAAAATTGAAAATTGCAGTTATATTATGAGATTTAAATAAAATGTAAAATTAAATATTATTAAAATTTTTGTTGTTGATCGAAAAGTTATTTTTTAAATTTTTAAAATAATTATTTTCAATTTTTTTTATATTTATAATACAAATTGAATCTAAATATCTTTTATACCAATTGGTGTTATTCCAAAATTTAAAAACATTTGCCTTTCATAAGAATTTAAGGATCTTTTACGATTAATTGAAAAACAACTTCAATTTTATTAATGAAATTGAAAAATAATTTTGATTTTTATTTAAAAATATTGAAAACCAGAGTTAATTTTCGATTTTTATAATAAAAATTTAAAAATGAAATGAAGTTATGATTTTTAATAAAAATTTAAAATTAAATCTTATTCAATTTTTTTTGTTGATGGAAAAGGTATTTTTAAAATAATAATTATTTTTCAATTTTTTTTTGTTGATGGAAAAGGTATTTTTAAAATAATAATTATTTTTCAATTTTTTTTAATTTAATAAAACAAATTGAATCCAAATATATTTTATACCAATTGGCGTTATTCCAAAATTTAAAAACATTTCATAAGAATTTAAGGATCTTTTAAGAATTTTTAAGATATTCTTATGTGGTTAATTGAAAAACAACTTTAATTTTATTAATAAAATTGAAAAATAATTTTGATTTTTATTTTAAAAGTTGCAAAGTAGCTTTTATTTTTGATTTTTATAATTAAGAATTGAAAATTGCAGTTATATTATGATTTTTAAATAATATTTTAAATTTAATCATATCAAATTTTTTTGTTGTGTTTTTCATAAAAATCAACATATAATTTGTATTTTTAAGCTCCCTGAAATTGAAATTGAATGCTTTTTAGGCTTGGCAACTAAAAATGAATTCTACTTTGTGATTATTTGATCAATTTGCATATTTATTTGTATCATTAAGCCTACGGCTTTCGTCCTGGCTTAAGGATATAAAAGATAGAAGGGCAACAACGCGGAAACAACAACAACAGCAACAACAGCAACAGCAACGACAAGAACAACAATTGGATGGGATTGGGCGATTCGTAAAAATGTATAAACAAAACTTAAACGAAACAACTTAGACTAGAGATTAGATTAGGCGCTGGCCAATAAATACAATCGATTAATAATTATCTCTAGATGATCCAAGGAATCCAAGGTACTTCAAATTTTTGAATCCTTTCATTGTCAAGACAAATTTTCAATCACGCTGCGGGTTGAGGCTGTGTTTGATTTGCTTCATGCTTTAGCTTGGCAATGTGCTCCGAGTTGAAGTAGATGACGGTTATGGTGATGTCGTCCCGATATAAACGCACCACATCCTGTGGCAGCGACAAATAATACGAGATCTTTGAATGCTCAATGCCATATTCTGTGGCGCCCAGCGCATGGCGTATCAAATGTGTTGCCGCATTCGTATCGATGGGTTTCCTCTTGAGTCCAGCTCTGCAAAGGATTCGACATTGATTAAATATTCAATATATAATAGAATCCTAAATATTATATGTATAAATTTAATCTGTTTATAGCGGGCATCGTAAAGATTATACATTTTAAAATATACAAATTATTTGCTTGATTTTCATCAGAAATTTAGGAAATAGCTCCTATTATTTATCTGAATAAAAAAAATAATGAAATAATTGTGAATTTTTATCAAGAAAATTAAAAACATCTCTTATCGGATTAAAAAATTAAGCAATAATTGTAGATTTGCTTCAAAAACTTTTAAAGTTTCTGATCTGCATACAAAAATCATAAAACAATTGTTGATTTTTATAAAAAAAAAGGGATTTGACATTGATTAAATATTCAATATATAATAGAATCCTAAATATTATATATATAAATTTACTCTGCTTATACCGTCCACCGTAAAGATTATACATTTAAAAATATACAAATTATTTGCTTGATTTTCATCAGAAATTTAGAATATAGTTCCTATTTTTTTATCTGAATAAAAAAATAATGAAATAATTGTAGATTGGCTTCAAAAACTTTTAAAGTTTCTGATCTGCATACAAAAATCATAAAACAATTGTTGATTTTTATAAAAAAAAACATAAATCTAAATATCTCTTAGTTTTTGATTTAAATATTAATATTATAAAATAATTGTCAATTTTTATCAAAATATTTTGAAGTTACTAATTTTTATCACCTACAAAACTAATTGTTAAGTTTTATTAAAAATTCAAAAAATATTTCTTTTTTTTTGTTGATTTTCAAAAACTATTTTAAAAAATCACTTTTCTTTTTTTTTAACATCTGAATAAGAATTGAAGCTTTTTTTTTATACAAAATAAAAAATAGCTCTCATTATTTTTTAATTGCACAAATTATGAAATAATAATTATTATTATAACAATATTTCGATTTTAACTTTAACATATTTTTAATCTTTATTATAAAAATTGAAGTGAATTGAAATGAAATAGAATGCACATACGAAAATTGCAATATATTAATTATTTGTTATATATTTTTGGGTATATAATATTTTGATATTTCGTTATGTGCTTTCAATTTTTGTCATAAAAATTAACATTTTTTAGCTGTTTTTTTAATAAACCTTGAAATTAAATTATTTCAAAGTTAATCTTTATTTTAGTTTAAAAATAAGACTTAAAATTAAATGCTAAATTTTATGCGAATAAAAGTGTATCCTATTTCCAGGATATTCCATCTAAAAATGGTATATCTTAGATTTTCAATTACAAAAATTTCAAAAAAATATTCTAAAAAAATTGATTAAAATATTATAATATTTCCAGGATATAACATTCAAAAATGGTATATCTTAGATTTTGAATTAGAAAAATTTCAAAAAAATATTCTAAAAAAAAATTGATTATATTTTGAATTCCGAGATTAGATTTTACGTTATGTAAATTTTTATTAAAAATGTAGAAAGATAATTATTTTTTTTTTAAAATCATAAGACTTATTTGCGATGCCTGGTATAAACATAGGGTAATTATGAGGAAACTTACTTGCGCTCGGCGAGCTGCTCGGAGATCTCCTTGAGCTTAATGTCGCCTTGGGGCAGACGCATTGGTTCCAGCATCTTTTTGGAGTTCAAATGCTCGCCGACGAGGCTGACAACCTCGCTGGGCGTTAGGAAATCCCAGAGACCATCACTGGCAATGACTAGAAACTTATCGTTGGCGCCCAGCTCGTGCTGTTGGACATCGGGACGAGCGGTCAGGTACGGCGGTGTATAATAATTTGGCGGCATCACATGCTCCCCGAACATGGGCACCACCTTCTGCTGCATCGTGTCCACGGGCCATTTGTAGCGATAGTCGCCAAAGGCTCGCAATGGCGCCAACTGGCTAAGTAGACGTCCATTTCGAATAATTGTTTCACGCTCCTCGCGCGGATGTTCACCTAAAATGCGATCAACTTCCTGCATATTGTCCGCATTGTGCTCAATGTTTAGCTTCTTGGGATGCCATTGATTTGTCTGCGGATCCAGCACGCCCAACACGGCGCCACAATCCCCCGTGCTTGCCACATGCAGCTGCAGACCCTCCAGATGCACCAGACATGCAACGGCACCTACAAAAGTCAAGAAATCAAATTTAAATCATTTGAAATGTTATCGAAGGATCTGCGATAGTTTCTCGATTGGCGCAGCCAACTTAATGCACAATACAATTGTGGCGTTGCCAGAAGAGTCGGCAAATTATTAAAAATCACTCAAATTGCAATCGAAGGATCTTCGATAGTTTTGACAGGTGCAGACAACTTATTGCATAATGCATTTGTGGCGTTGCCAGAACGTTGCAGAAGCTTACCCGACAATGCCACACTCATGGTGCGCACATCATTGGTTGCCAGGGCCTCCAGGGCCAAATCCTCGTCCAGCTGCTGAAATGCTTCTTGCAACTCACTGGCCACATCTCGCTGCGGCTCCTCGCTTAATCTCTTGATGTACTGCTGAAAGCTGTTCTCATATATTGGCCGTATTTCGCTAACAAAATCCACATTATCGTTGTGACACTTGAGGAAGGATTGACTGGTGCAGCCCTGCTTTAGTTGCTCCCGCAGCACTTGGCGGGGCAGTGTGCCGGCGGAAATGTAGCGCAGTAAACGCTTGGACACCACCTGACCACAGGCAGCACCGCCATGTCCATCAAAGATGCCGCAAATGAATCCGTTGCGAAATTGGAGACTGGCCTCGGTGCGTGAATCCTCGCAGGGTGAATTCGAACCGAGTTGATTCGTTTCATAACTGTGTATGATGCCGTCGAGCGGGAAATTGTATATAAATTCATTTTCCCTCAATGCCAAATTCACCTGCACATATAAAAACAACAACAACAACAAAAACATTTCACTTGATGTTAATCGATACTTTGAGGTGCGATACTTACATCGTAGGGACTCAGTTGGGGCAACTGGGGAAGCAATCGGAGCGCATTGAGACTGAACTCACGCACATTGCTGCGCACGTAGCCAATGGCGTCGTGCAGCACAAACTTAAACATCTATAGTATGTGTGTGCGAATATATTACTATATACTATATTTGCAAATCAGAGCAATATAATTAATAAAGCGTTCTGTTTGGTTTGATAACCTAATGCGCACACGTTGCGAGGGCTGGAATTGGGGTTGCTGCCTTGTGCAGTTGTTAACTGCTATTTAAAGCGCCCTTGCGCTGTTGTTCCTCTTTTCAATTGTAAATGCACAAAAGCTGCTATTTCTTGCTCCACTTTTATTGTACATTTGTGCAGTACAAAATGAAAACAATATAAAAATAAAGCCGAAATAAAACGAACTAATGTCAAATCTGACAGCCAGCGATGGCAAGTCAAATATCGATAAGCATATATATCGATACACATATGTGGCAGTTTAGCATATGATACATATTTATTTATTTTTTATTTGTTACGCTACCTTATATAATACAATAACATTTTAATATATTTGCAGCGAATCGATGGTTAATGCAAATGCTTGCAGGTGCGCTATGTGCAGCGTTGCCATTACGATAACCGCATGTATCGAAATACATGTTTGTCAGTCTTCCATACGAAATTTATTTACAAGTTAACTATAATAAACTTTTTAGTTGCAGTACAAATTACTGTAATTTAATTAAATCTTAATTTATTGTAAAAAATTGTTAAATGAATATTTAATTCGAATACGCGCTAGTGCGTTACGCGCAGCGTTGCCACTATGTGTATGAGTACAAGTAATCGTTTGTCAGCCCTGTAAATACTCACAAGCACACACTCACACTTACACCCACACATATAGTAATAGCTGCGCGTTAGAAAAAAAAACAAACAAAACATAGCGGAGCAGCTGAGTTTAGTTAAATTTAATAAACAAAAAAATCAGCAGTTGATTTATACAGCGTCACAAGTTCAACTGCATATTAACAGGCCAACGCAATTGGCGATAGCTGGGCGTGGAGATTTCAAAAATTGTTGCGCGTCGTTTGCGACAAAAAACGAGAAAAAGGACGATAAGTGAATTTGCGCATTAACTCAAAGATAACAAAAACAAAGGCAATTAATTGTTAAACTAAAAATTAACAGAATCAAAACAAGATGGTTGAGCCAATCTTTGATTATCAATTTCGTTTAATTCTCATCGGCGACAGCACAGTGGGCAAAAGTTCACTGCTCAAATTCTTTACAGATGGAAAATTTGCCGAGGTATGAGCTATAAATGCATTATATACATATATTCCCTATTATACATATGTGTGTCAAGTGTGAATAATAATAATAATTACATAATTAAGTAGCGCACAACGTTTAATAAAGAGACAAAGGCGAGCATCTATCTTCAAGTTGCACTGCCTCAGCCTCTGTATATGTATATGTGCGTGTGTGTGAGTCGCTGTGCGTGTGTGTGTGTGTGTGTGATACTGATAATGCAATTCCTAGCGCAAAAACAACAATGGTAAAATGCTTACAAGTCTGGCAACGCTTAACACTTGTGCGCGCACTTTTTGAACTTCGGAATTATAAAAACAGAGAATAAAACTTTATGAAACCAACAAAAACTATGAAAAAAGGAATTATAAATTACTTTTAAATTAAATTCAAACGAGCGATTTTAATAAAATATTTTTTTCCCAATAACATCATTTCTGATTTGGATTTTCTCATTTTATTTCCATATTAAATGGTTCCTAGTTTTGTTTACATAATTTTTATTTCCTTTTTTCTGAAAAAGGGATATTGAAAAAAAAACATTCAAAGTACAATAATTCGGAAAGTGAAATAATAAAAACATTCAGAGTACAACATTTATTCTTTTACTTTTCTCGATTTTAGCTATTTTAAAATCATCTTATTCTCAAAAAGGAACGATTTTTAATTAAATATTTTTTTCCTAAAAACATTTTTCCCAATTTTGGTTTCCTAATTTTTATTTTCATGTAAAATGATTCTTATATTTAATAAATCGACATTTATATTTCCTAAATAAAATTAGTTCAATTTTTTATATATTTGCTATGTTTATATTTTTTTTAAAATAAAACGAATGCAATTTTTAATATATTTGGAATGTTCTCCCTTTTCAGCTGTCAGATCCCACAGTGGGCGTTGATTTTTTCGCCCGTCTGATTGAGATGAAGGATGGCAAACAAATCAAATTGCAGCTATGGGATACGGCCGGACAGGAGCGTTTCCGTTCCATAACAAAATCGTATTATCGCAATTCCGTTGGTGTCCTGCTCGTCTATGATATATCGAATTATGCTAGCTTCGAGCATATACCACTTTGGATGATGGAGGCACGACGTCACATTGAGCCGCATGTTCCGGTTTTTGCCCTGGTCGGCTGTAAATTGGATCTGGTCAATGCTGGTGGTCATCGTGAGGTGTCCACCGAGGATGGCCAGGGATTTGCCAAATTGCATGGATTGCATTTCGTTGAAACTTCCGCACGGACCGGGGCCAATGTGGAGGAAGCCTTCCGGATGGTCACACAGGAAGTGTATGCCCGCATACGGTCCGGCGAATACAAGGCCGAGGATGGCTGGGATGGCATCAAGTCCGGATTTGCGAGACCCAACAGTCTTGACTTCAATCTCGTCGTCGCTGAGCCAGAGAAATCCTCCTGCTGTTGATTTCATTCGTGGTCAATGGGATTCCCCTTTTTACATTTAGTTTTTATTTTTTCTTTTTTATTCTCTGCGACAAGTCTCTTTTTTTTATATATATCTCCATATACAGCTAGTCAAGAAATTGTTTTGACAAATTTAAATATTAAAATATTCTTATTGCTTCTCGTTGAGTAATTAAAAAAGACATTGGGTTCAACTATTTAAAAATATAAGAAAAACATGTACAGTTCGTCTAGAAAGTGTTTTGACAAAATTAAAATTCATACATTTGTTATTTTTATTTTAAAAATAAGTTGAGTTCCATGAAAATTATTTTTCTAAAATTAAAATAGAAATTGTGTAAATTTTGGAATTTGTCAAAACACTTTCTTGATTAACTGTCTTTTTTTTTGTCAAAGCAATTACTTGATATTTTTATGTTAATATTTTTGCTGTCTTTATTTGTTGACTCGTTTTTAATAGCGCACCAAAAAAAAACAAAAAAAAGAAAAACTAATGAAGTGCAAGTTGATTTGTACATAAATACACGTATGTTTGTGTATTGCAGCTACTTATAGTTTCGTTTTTAAGTTTAATCAAATTGCGAGTATTTTAACTTTTGTACGTTTACATCGTTTAAAGTTCTACGATGATTTGGCCAATTAGATGACTTATAATTTAGTCCAATATATTTTTGCAATTTCCTCTGCAAACCGTAAACTGAAACAGCCAAAAACTTTTTTGTTTAAATCTTTTATTTTTCAGCTTTAAAAGTAGCAGAGTTTTGTGCTCCTCTTATTATTAACTTATACATGAACTAACTCTATATATATGTGCATGTATAAAAAAAAAACTATACATATACTTGAACTTGAAATATAAACGTTTTTATTGATTAAACTACTGTTGTGTTATCTACAAAAGAAATTTCAAAATCTCGCGCTTAATTATAAACACTCTGGCAAGGCGTGCACTGAGGTGGCAGCTCAGCTGTTAAAGTATCGAGTAATTCTTTGACAGCTGCACAAGTATCGAACTATCGAAGTGCCTCAAATTGAACCACCAATCGATATATTGCAACTCTCTGTTTTGCTTGCTATATTCAAGTATCGATCCCAGTATGCTATCGATATATAACATATGAGACATATCGACTTTGCTGTCAAAAGCAGTCTTTTTTTTTGTAGTGTGTCTAACACACAGATACCCCAAAATACAGCGTGCCACTTATAAATTTCGACGGTCACACAGAAAAACAACAGGAAAACTATTAAAAATTACACAGAATCGAAATTTTGGGCAATTGGAAATAGTAATGGGTAACGTGCTAGCGGCATCATCCGGCATCGAGTCGACGGCGGCGCGCAGCACAGTGTCGCTGCCAGTTTGGGATTGCCGGAACCTTCAGCATCATCATCGCAATTGAACACAGAGGCAGCCGCATTAATTGCGTCCGATCTCGGCGATGCGTCCAAGGGTACAACACTGGAGAATCCGGCACTGTTGAGGAGTTGCACAAGAAATGCAAAGGTATTAAATCTCCATTCATCAAAATGCAATTCGCAATACAAAATGTAACAATTGTGATGACATAACCTACAAGCATGTGAGGGGGGTCGGTCGGTCGGTATGTCTGTGTGTGTGTGTGTACTTGAGTGCGTGTGTGTGCGTGTGCCAGTGTTTGCCAGCTTAGCTTCTTTTTTATATGCTAGAACTAGCCATTCTTGGCAATTTAGCTATTTTTAAGCGGTTTAAATGTATTTTAAAGTCAAGAAAAAGAAAAATGTATAATTATTCATTTGAAAACATCAGAAATTGTTCTTTGAGTTTTGGCTGCATTTATGCTTAGTCATTTTTACAATTTGTTAAATGTTTTTTCCAATCTGGCTATTTTAAACGGTCCAAAATTGGCAACAGTAGATCCAGCATATTTCGCACTTTAAAGTTATACACTAATAGCAAAAACAATTTCTGTGTTTCTCTTTTTTATTTCGACTTTTATTTGATTTATATTTTGTTTAATATTCAAATCTAGCTTTTAAGCAGTCCAAATTTTAGCAACACTGATGCGCGCGTTGTTCTTTGATTATGTATTATCAGTTGCACATATGGTATCGATATATACAGCTAGTCAAGAAAGTTTCTTGATGAAATCAAAAATTTACATAAATTTTCATAAAAAAAAATAAAAATATTATGGATTTTTATTGAATGGTTCATTGAACAAGTTTAAAAGAATAGGAAAATTTATAGTTCGGTCAAAATACTTTGTTGACTAACTATATATAATATCTCTCTCTCACTTTCTCACTCGCTCTCTCTCTCTCTCTCTGTTACAGATGTACAGGCCATCACGTTTGAGGGCGCCAAGATCATGCTGAACAAAGGTCTGAGCAATCATTTCCAGGTGTCGCACACGATCAACATGAGCACCACGGTGCCAAGTGGTTATCGCTTT
Source organism: Drosophila kuntzei (assembly GCA_035042165.1). NCBI lineage: Eukaryota > Metazoa > Arthropoda > Insecta > Diptera > Drosophilidae > Drosophila > Drosophila kuntzei. Next base: position 1,877,206 of record JAWNLU010001422.1, read on the forward strand.
GGCGCCACCTATGTGGGCACTAAGCAATACAGCCCCACCGAGGCATTCCCGGTGCTCCTTGGCGATATTGATCCGTCGGGAAATCTCAATGCCAATGTTATACATCAGTTTTCATCGCGTTTGCGTTGCAAGTTTGCATCCCAGGTAAGTACGATTACTGGGAACAGTTCTTATCATATTTAATGTGAACAGTTAATATGCATTTGTAGGAGCTTTTTATATATTCTGGGAACAGTCCAGTTTTGAGTCATATACTGGGAACAGTTGGCGTGCTCGGAAATATATTGTCATGCACTTGTGACAGTTAATTTCTTCTGACATATGTACATATGTTGATATAAAAGTTGATATACAAAACTGGGAACAGTTCGTATCATATTTAATGGAAACAGTTGACATGCATTGAAAACTGTGGACAGCACTTTTAGAAGCTTTTTATATATTCTGGGATCAGTTCTCTGGTGATAGTGCCATATACTGGGAACAGTTGACATGCACTTGTGACTGTTAAATCATTCTGACATATGTATGCTAAGTAGACATACAATACTGGGAACAGATATTGTCCTAAGTAATGGGAACAGTTTACTTGCATTAACCACTTTTGACATGCACGGTTGAAGCCTATCTTATATTCTGGGAACAGTTCTTGAGATAGTATCACATACTGGGATCTGTTGTCTATTGTCATACACTAGTGACGGCTCAATTATTCTCACTGAATACAGCTCTTATATATACTGGGAACAGTTGTGCTGCAAAGAAATCTGTTGTCACATGCATTTGACAATTGTTATGTATACTGGGAACACTTGTCACACACGGGGAACAGAGTGCTGTCATGCGCTTTTGACAATTTGATATGCTTGGAGCAGTTTGTCATATACAGGGAACAGTTTGTCAAATAATGGGAACAGTTTACTATATAATGGGAACAGTTAATAAAAATTAATTAAATTTCTCGTTACAGATTCAGGAATCAAAAGTGATGGCCACACAACTGAGCACAGATTATCGAGGCAATGACTTTACCGCATCCCTCACATTGGGCAATCCCAGTATATTTACCAATTCCGGCGTTATTGTTGGCCAATATCTGCAATCGGTAACACAGCGCACCGCCCTCGGTGCCGAGGTGGCCTATCAATATGGCCCAAATGTTCCAGGACGTCAGATAGCGATCGTATCGGCACTGGGACGCTATACGAATGGCGATTCGGTTTGGTCGGGAACATTGGGACCAAGTGGACTCCATTTGTGCTATTACCAAAAGGCCAGCGAGCAATTACAAATTGGCGTCGAGGTGGAGACAAGTTTGCGTATGCAAGAATCCGTTGCCACAATCGCCTATCAAATTGATTTACCCAAAGCGGATTTGGTTTTCAGAGGTGAGTGAATTTGCTGTTGAACATGTGTGGAAAAGAATGCATAACTCAGGGACCGTAAAAATTGATTATTTTTCCATTTTTTTTACTTAAAAAATTCACCCACTTAGAAAATAATGGCAATCTCTGAATTTTTACCATTATTTTTATTTTTTCCCTAATAATCATTATTTTTGAGTCATTTTATAACACTTAAACCATAATCATAATTTTTGATTAAATAAAATAAAACTCAAAAGTAATGATTATAAATGATTTTTTTTTTCGCTCCAAATAAAACCCAACAATAGTTTACGGCTTCTGTGTTGAACTTTTCGCCGATATGATTTTATATTCTTGATCTATGATTTAATATCTTTCATATGATATTAAGGTTCCTACTATTTTCTATTAAATTTCATTTATTCCTCTATATTCCGTTTCTGTATGTATTTAATATATATTTTATTTTGGATATAATATATAGAGTTATTGGATAACAGTTACTAAGAATACAAAAAATACCAAAATATCATAAAAAATATCCTAAAATGTTAAGAGTATGATTTTTATACATAAGAAACCTGTATTCTAAAAATGACTTTTATTTTGAGCAAAAAATATAAAAATCATTTAGAATAATTATTTTTGAATTTAATAATTTCGAATTTAATAATTATTTCTGATTTAAATAAAATAAATTTTTAAACTATTTTTATAATTGATTTTTATTTTTTCAGTCTTCTATAAGAGTTTTTGATGATTTTTTGAATACAAGTCTTTCAAGACTTTTATTTATGATTGATAAATTTAAAAGTCCGATCGGGTGTTAGTGGATTGAATATCTTGAATATTAGCGATAATATTTAAATAGACTTTTAGCCAAAAGTTTTCAAATAATAAAAGTCTTTAAAGATTTTTAGTTTACACCTCAAAAACAATAGTTTTTAATGACTTTTATTCAAAAAAAAATCTCAAAAGCTCCTATATAAATAAATAATAAAATTAATAAAAGTCTTTAAAGACTTTTAGTTTACTTCTCAAAAATAATAGTTTTGAACGACTTTTGTTCAAAAAAAAAATCTCAAAAGCTCCCATAAAAGAATTTTAAAATAAAAATCTATAATAATAATTATTTTCAATTTTTAAATCACAAATAATTGTGAAATTTGATTTATAACATAAAATTCTTTAAATAATCTTTAAAAATGTAATTTTTGCTTATTCCTTGTAACAGTTATGGTCCCTGATATAAATATTATGACGTGATTTATAAAATAAAATTTATGTATAATGATAACGATCCCTAATAAAACTCTATCTCCATCTCTTTCTTGTTCGTTGTAGGCTCCATTGACTCGAATTGGCATATTTCGGGTGTCCTGGAAAAGCGTTTGCAGCCATTGCCATTTTCCTTTACGTTGAGTGGACGCATGAATCATGTGAAGAATAACTTTAAGCTCGGCTGTGGACTGATGATTGGTTAGGATCCACACACAATACACACACAACATACAATCCACAGCAGCAAAAAAAAAGCAACATGTTAGAACAACAACTGTAACAACAGCAACATTATTATCATCATCCATCATCATTCAACATGATCCACATGGGATCCACATGTACACACACACACACACACACACACACAACTGCAGCAAGCCAAGCATAATTAAGAATTGTTCATTTGTTTTAATTCTGACCTGAAATTTTGCAACTTTTTAGAACATAATTATTTTTCGACCGCTAATATTGCGAAATTGTAAATGTATAAATTCAAAAGCCAGCCCTAACCCCCCAAAAAAACACCCCTAACACCCCCTACAACAACAACAACAACAACACCAAGAAGAAGAAGAAGAAACAAAGAAGAGATGAAGATAAACAGCAAAGAGAAGAAAACAGCGACATAAGGCAATGGGAGCAAATTACAAAATACAAAATACAAAATAGAAAAACTAGAAATTGTCAAAGAAGAAGAAGAAGCAGCAGCAGAAAACAAGGCAGAAGAAAAGAAAACAAGAATTATATTATGTTATGTAAAAGAAAAGCAAAGAATTACACAACTGTGCTGTATACAAAATAAACTAAAAGTCATGTCAACAACTTTTGTTTAACAAGTACAACTGCCACGCCCACTAACCACTCCCTCTTCTCCGCCCCTTATTTCCAAGATTATGAGAGAGAAAAAACAAATATAATTTCTATAATTAAGGTTGCTTCCTAAAGAACAAGAATTTGTGCGCATTTAACGTTAAACAAACGATTGTTCCGCCCTAAAGAAACCAAGTAAGAAAGATGAGAACAAGAAGAAGAAGAAGATACCAACTAAAAGAAGAAGATTGCAAAACAAAAACAAAAACATAAACAAACAAAAACTGCTTTAAGTTTATAATTCATAAATTATAAATTAGTTTCTAGTTACATTGACACATGCATCAATTTGTTAAACAATTTTATCATTGTTTTCGTGTGGGAAAAACTAAAAAAAAAAAACAAAATAAAAACAAAATAAAAAAAAATATTATATAAAAAAAACAGCAAAATATGTTAAATATGCAAAATTATAAGTTGAATTTTAATTTACCTGAATTCGACAAAAACAAACAGTGACATCAAAACAAATCGTTTTTTATTAAATATAATATTAAAATTCACATATTTTTAATATTTCTGTTATCTGTGTGTTTCAGTGTTGCCATTTTAGCTAATTTATAGCTGGATTTGATATTAAGTAAGTGCAATAGCTAGAAAATTAAAAAGGCTATTACTTAGAAATCTAGCTATTTTAAAAACTGATGTGACTTGTCTGATTGCCAAATAATTTCAATATTCGTAAGTATATGAATACATTTAGTGCTGAAAAATGTTTATGAGCTTATTGAAAAATTCTATTTTTCCGATTTATTTTTTAAAAAATTTGATACATTTTTTTTTCTTTAATCCACCAAATACGAATTTCTTGCTATACATAAAATCTGAATAATTATAATCCCAAGTATAATCGGAATTGTCTTATAAAAAAAACTTACATTTTCAGATTTGCTTTCTAGCTTTTTCTAGCCAATTTTTTGTTCATTATATTAGCGGTTTTAGTATTTGACATTTTGGCAACAGGTCGCAATGCTAGTTAAACTGTAGCTCAGAGTGCACAGCTTGCAGCGCTTCTTAAACTGTAGTTGTACTGCACTAGAAATAGAAATAGCAAACTTTCTTCTCTCTCTGTCTCTGTTGTACTCATTAGATCGCAATGCCGGCCAGTGCTGCTCAAACCGTAAAGCAGTGCATTCAAACTGCATCGATAGAAGTAAGCAGTGTACATTTGGTACGCACTTACTGCTTGCCAGCAAAAGGAGTTTGAAATTAAATCTCTGAATAAACTGATAATTTTGAGTCAAGAATTGATCCCTACTTTTGTTCAACGTTCTCTCTGTCGCACTTGCATAAGAAACTGAAAATAAGTAGATTATACTGCAGTTCTATGTATGTAAGAAATCGCAGCACTACTCAAACTGTTTGACTCGCTGCAAGCAGTGCAAAAGTGCTGCTCAAACTGTAAGTCATGTTTTGGTTTCAATTAAAAAAATTATTTTAACTTTATATTCTTTAATTTTAAATTATAAGACCGTAACTTTTATTTAAAAATTTTAAATTACTCTTGTTTCGTGACTAGTTTTTAAATTTTAATTTATTCAAATATTGAACTAGTTAAAAAACAGAAACATTGAGCGAAACTATTTTTGTTTAAATAAAAAAAGAAGTATGTGAACTTTGAATTTTTGTCAAAACAATTATTTGACTAACTGTTTATGGGGGGCAGATGTCGCTTACTGCAATGGACAGATACCAAAAAAAAATAATAATAATAATAATAATAATATTACTAAAAGCTGCTGTTATTATTCGTTTTCTTTCTGGCCGAGCTGAGCTTTTTTTATCAGCACCCATTTTTGCACTAGTCAAATAACAAACACCAAAAACAACAACAACAACAAAAAGCAACAACAATCATAATAATAACAAACTTTGTTCAATCAGCTAGAGAAAAACGCCAAAAATTGTTTAGATAAGAAAATGTTGCTGGTACACACACACAAACACAAACACACATGCACCAGTGTTGCCAGAAAGTCTTTTTTCCCGTCAAATTTAGCTTATTTATAATTCAAAAATTGATAGCTATAAAACTGTGAATTAAATTTAAAATCTATATATTAAAGTCTTTGTCTTGAATGACTCACTGATTAATTCACTGACTGACTGACTGACACATCAACGTGTAGGATAAGGATAAAGAGCTGAAATTTTCACACAACATAGATGAGACACTTTCATCGTGCAATAAGACGGCGTTTTGCGAAATTCCACCTGTCAGTGGGTCAAATTGAGGTCAGGGGTCATCGAATTGCCTCAGTATAAAAAACTTTTTTGTTTTTAAGACATCTTAATCATTACAGATAATATGTTTGGGAATGTCTATCTTTTGATTCTAAATCACGATTTTGGTCTCAGAACTAAGAAATTTATTCTAAAAATGCGTAGAGAACTTAAAATTCTTAAGTTAGAAAAGAAAATTCAGAAATTCGAATTTTAAGAACATTTCAAATAACATTCTTATTTATAGATCAAAGAGTTTTAAATACTCAAGACAGCAAAAAATAATAAGGCAGGTTTTAAGGTGTTAAATATTATTGTTCTTGTTGTATTTTTATATACATTTTTTCTATTTAATAGATGTTTTTTTTATTTAATTAAATATTTATAAGCAAAATTATAAAAAAAAGACAAATATTTTTTATTTCGATTCTTGTGTGGATAAATTTTGCCTTTTTTTGGCTTTGGAAAAGTTGGCAACACTGGCATGCACATACGAGTTGCCGTTTGTGCTTTGCTGTTTACTTTCACCTCCTCACATTTGTCCGTCTCTCTCTCTCTCTCTCTCTCTCTCTCTCTCTCTGTCTGTCAATGGGCATTTCCATTTTCTTCTTTCACATTGCAATGTTGTGTTTTTTTTTGCCCAAATGCAATTTTAAGTTAGAAAAAAAAATAAAAATAATTTCGCATTTTATGCAACATGAAGCAGTGCAAAAAAGTGTTGAATAACCAGGGCTGGGCACTTAAGCTTTTTCTTCTGACACTGCTTTCAAATTCAATTGCACGCATTCATGTCCAGCTAAGAGTGAGGGAGAGGGAGATAGGTGGGGGGGGGGAGTGCAAGAGATAAGACAAAGGCAAGAAAACTCATTAACATATAAAGTAGCCGCAAAAATCTCAGTGAGTGCTGCTTGTAATGCGGCTAATTACAAAATGGCGACTCTGCCAACGTCAGCAGCAGCAGCGGCAGCTATGCCTGTTAACTCAGGCGAAGATTGTGCAGCTTTAAAATCGTTTTCCAAAGCGCACAGTGGGCAAAATCCTTAAATTTGTCTAATCAAATTTTCGAATCAAACTGAATCAAAAATTTGGTAAATGTTCTGTTTGGTTATTTGACATTACACTGAGAAAAAAGACAAACTTCTAAAATCCAGAACATTCAACTTTGATATTTTGTTATTAAAATAAGACTATTTTAAGACCAAAATTACTAATACTAAGAATATTAATCGAAACACACGCTTGACAAGGAAAAACACGTGAAAGGAATAGTTTTAAAAAATAATAAACCAAGAAAACCACAATAAAAAAAATTATAAATTTTTTTATTTTTTATTTGTCTTATTTTTTTTTGTTGCCTTCAGTATTTAAAACTGTTTGGTCTATAAATAAAAATTTGGTCATATTTAAAATTTTATGAAAATTAAGATGTGTTTTCTAAATTTAAGAACTTTATGTTCTCGACATTTTTAGAAACAAATTCTTAGTTCTGAGACTAAAATCTTAATTTTATAACCATTTTTTTTTCAGTGTAGGGCATGAATTAGTTTCGGTTTGTGAACAGGTTAACTCAAATCCTGAACCCAAGATCTAGGTTCGAAACTTGCTAAAATTTAATACACACAAATATTTTCATTATTTTATTTTTCCGTTTATTTTTAAAATCAATTAAATATTTCATTTAAAATATATTTGTATATAATTTAAATTAATTTAAAGATTTAAACATGACTTATTAGTTGACAAATAGTTGCGCAATATTAAAAAAATATAATCTGAGACATTTTGAAACACTTCGTGGGAATATAATTATAAGTTAGAAAATAACCAAATTTTCGAAAATAGAAATTTTGAGTTAATATTGGCAAATTGAGGAGTTTGTCCCACTGTAAAGTGCTGTCAGTTAAGTAATTAGCACGCGTACTCTTTCTATGCCAAATCCACATCCACATCATCTGAGAATAAGAGTTTAAGAGCTCGCTAAACCTTCAAACGCACAACTCCAAATTCCTTTTAACTAATTAATGAAAAGTCTTTTGCATTGATAAATATCAGCAAGCTCACACATATGTACACTCTGAAAAAAAATCTGTTCTAAAATCAGAATCCAAGAATTTTGGTCCAAAAAAATGCTCATTTTGATTTTAAGAACATTTCAAATAAGTTCAAGTTCATATTAATTAGATCAAAAATTCTGATATTTTAAAGACTACAAATATAAGTATAAGAATAAATGGTCTTAAATACTCAAGACAAAAAAAATATATAAAAAAAATTTGGTTTTGAATTTATAATTTTCTTATTGTTGTTTTATTTTGATATATATAAATTTTTAAAAATATTCCCCTAATATATTTTTCTTTGTTAATAGTGGGATTCGAACCCGCGCTTGTTTTTAAACTGAAGTGGCGACTCCAACCAGAGAAAATATAACATATTGATATATTCCTAACAATTACAAATTTGTATTCCTATATAAAGAAATGGGATTTTTTAGAAAAATATTCCTAGTATTAGTAATTTGGTGGTTTTATTTTAAGAACAAAATATGTAAAATTAATGTTCTTGATTTGAGAATATTTTTTTTTTTTCAGTGTAAATTCTAACATACATACAATCAATAACAATATGCATAAAAGTGACGGCAACAGTTGCAGATCAGAAGAGGCGATAAGCAAATAACATAATTTTAAACATGTGGCAACGCTGACAGCTGAGCACAAAAGCGGAAGTAGGAGAGGACGGGCAGGGGGGGGGGGGGGGGGTTCACCCAAAAGTTGGTATTTCTGAAATTAAGCAACCAATGCATTCAAATGTCAAAAAATTTATAATTTTGTAGTTTTTCATACAAAGCCACTCCATGACCTTTGACCTGAATTTGACCCACTTACAGGTGGAATTTCGCAAAATATATATTTTATATATATAGACATAACTCATACCTCAAATTAATAATTTTGTTGAAATTGCAAATTAATTGAATTCAGCAGAAACTTAAGCTTAAATTTATTATTTTTTTAAGTTATGATTTAAAATGTATTATAATATACAGAGGTCCACAGGCATCGAAAATCTCCTAAAATCGAATGGAGTTATGGGATATTTTTAGTTTGTTTTCGATTTTTGTGGCACTCTTGATAATTTAATTTGAATATTCTATTTTATAATTGCATTCCAACTTTGAATTTTTTTTCTCTGTCAACTGCGACTGAATAAATAAAATGATGACGGTCGACTTCAAGAAAAATGTTTGGAAAAATTAAATCTATGACATTTAAAGAACTCCGAAATTTTCAAACAATTAAAAATTAAGGATTTGATTTTTATTTGTAATTTTAATACTGATCACATTAAATCAGGGACCATAAAAGTTATCAGGAATAAGCAAAAAATAATAATTTTGAATGGTTATTTAAAAACATTTATTTTATAAATCAAATTTAATATTTATTTATTTTTTTTTAATATTAAAAATTAGCATTATTATTGAAGTCTTTTATAAGAGTTTTTGATGATTTTTTTTATTTTGGAAAAAAGTCTTTAAAGACTATTATTTTTGAGGAAAAAATAAAAGTCTTTTAAAGACTTTTATTATTTTTTGAAAACTTTTGGATAAAAGTCTTTGTTATTATCTCCGCAAATATTCAAGATAGAGATTTCAAAATTACGAAACCAGAAATACCCAAGACATTGTATGTCAAACTACACTTTTTAATGCCGATAAGTTTTGTGATTTTTATTGTTCAAAAATAAAAGTCTTTAAGGACTTTTATTTAAAAGAAGTTAGCAAAAACTCTTATAAAAGACTGAAAAAATAAAAATCAATAATAATTATTTTTTTTTTTAATTACAAGTAATTAATAAATTTGATGCATAAAATAAAAGTCTTAAAATAATCATTAAAAGTAAGTTTTTAATTAAAAATTCTTAAATATAAGCACCTGTTCTTATAGTTGATTTTTTTAGTTGAATTTTTTATCAATAACAATTAGTTTTAGATCTTAAAAATATTTATAATATTTTTACTAAAATTTTGGTAATTTTTTGATTTTGATTTCAAATTTGATCACGGATATTCCTTTCAGTTTGTTAGCCTATTTTTAACAATGTGTGTTTCACTGTAATTAAGTGAAATCCGTTTCTTTAATATTTATTGTCTAAGCAGCTAATAGAAATGTACATATGTATATATATATATATATATATATATATGTATGTCTGTATATTTATCACTTGTTCTCATTTACAGTGGTTTATGGCCCGTTTGCTGATTGGCCAATTAAAAGGAGGGCTTAATACAAATTACAAAATTAACACGCTTAAAGCTTCAATTGCACTAAGCTCTTGCCACTGACAACCGGCAAACCAACAAATAACAACAACAACAACAACAAGTTCGAGATAGAGAGAGCTGCTCGACTTGTAGATGCCCAGTACCACACAGAGCGAAAAAATCAAGTAATTCGTATTTAAAATGCCACATTTCAAACTCACTAAAATTGAAATTACGAAAGTCGCGTATTTCGATCTTATTTCTAGAGCGAAATTTAAGCATTTTCAAACTTAAATTAATTTAAAAAATATGAAAATTAAAATTTTTTTAAAATAAATAAATAAATCATTTTTAAAAAGTTTTTCTCGATTCTTAAACGTTGAAAAAAATTACCGCTTGACTGTTAATGTTATTTCATTGTCAAAAGTGTCGATAGAGTGTTCAGAATATAATATTTCAAATTTCTGAATGATATATCAGCTAGTTGAAAAGTTACAGATTTTTACCAACTACATTTAACAGTGTCACAAACTGGGATTTAAATCGTTAACGAAACCGTAACCTTTAACCGGTATTAACCGATTGAAATTGATAACCGTATGTTTTTAAGGTGTAATCATCGGTTTTTTAAAAAAATTTTGATTTTAAATTTAAATATTGATCTTATTAAATAGATTTTAAATTTATATATTGGCTGATTAAGTAAAAGTTTTTCAAAAGTAGGTTGTGTAATATTTTTTCCTAAACCATGTGATAGGATAAGGTATTCTAAAGTCAGCTTTTTGGACAGCATTGGATTAAATATAGTAGATCTTTATTGAAATCAAATAATTTTTGTTTACAGACATATAAACATTTTTTTGTAACCGAATTCATCGCGGTATTTTCAAACCGGTAAACCGTTACGAAACCGATAACCGATGACCAAAATACCTACAATAAATACAAATATTGAGAAATATTTTTCTTAAAAATAGAAAGTGTTACCCTAAAATAAGTATATGAAAATTTAATCCTATATAGGGTGCATCGCTTCTAAATGTAGCAAAAAAATTATCTTTTAATTAAAAAATTTTTTTCTAAATTAAAAAATAAATATTTTTAAAATTGAGGATCAGTGACCATTTTTATGGCGATTTTCGAAATTTTAGTGTAAAATCGACAGTTTTAGGGCGATTTAAGAAGTTGTGTCTTAATAATGTTGAGAGTGACATAGCAGTCAGCTTTTTGCTAGTGTATTAAGGCAATTGGTGTCTTTAAGCTGATGTATTTAACTGCTTTTGTTGTTGTTGTTGCTATGTATTATATATATATTTTTTTTAAGAGTGTCATAGCAGTCAGCTTTTGCTTAGTGATTTTAGCAATCGATAACCGATAACCGAACTAACCGAAACCCGAACAGAAACCGATATTCTTTTCGATTTGTTACCCTGATCACAAACTTATCAGTCTGTGTACCCATTTTGGGTACTGGGTACAAGAAATACATGCAATTGTGTTTTGCAGATAGGGCGTTAGTCTGTCTGTCTGTGTGTGTGTATTAGTGTGTGTGTGTGTGTGTGTGTGTGTGTGTGAGAGTTCGCGCTGATGTTGTATGCTTGGCATATTTACGCCAACTTTAGTTATTTGAATTACGTGACTTCAGCAACAGTTCTATGACTGAGTTAAACACACACACACACTCACACACACACATACACCTAGAGCTAACTTAAACTTTGTGCAATTTTTTAAGCACACACCTACACACACACACACACACACAGCTGTATGCGTATTACTTACGTACAGTGGCTCACAGCTTATTTGACCCACTCGATTTCTAACTACACTCAAAAAAAAAAAAAGACCAACTTCTAAAATCAAGAACATTCATCTTAAATATTTTGTTCTTAAAATAAGACCACTTTAAGACCAAATTACTAATACTAAGAATATTAATCTAAAAATTCGCAGTTCTTAATATGAGAATTAAAAATTTTGAATTGTTAAAAAAATATAAATGTGTCATATTTAATGTGGAGATAATAACAAGCCAACAAGCCGAGGGATCGAAACCCGCTCAAGCCAAGGAAAACCCATATAATCAGAATATTTATATAATAAAATAAATATTAAAAAATATATTTTATATATCAAAAAAACAAAAAAAGGTTTTAAGTTTAAAAAACACCTGCCTTATTTTTTTATTTTTGGCTTGAGAATTTAAGACTGTTTGGTCTAAAAATAAGATCTTATTCTTATTTAAAATGTTCTTAAAATCAAGATGTGTTTTCTTAATTCAAGAATTTTATGTTCTCGACGCATTTTTTAGACCAAAACTCTTAGTTCTGAGACCAAAATCTTAATTTTAGAACATTTTTTTTTATCAGTGTACATACGTTATGACTTTATAACAAATAACATAATAAAATGTTGTCAAAACACTTTCTTGACTAACTGTATGTATAACAAAAAATAAACTTTAAGAAATCGTGCTTAAATTTAAGCATTAATTAAACTTTATATAAACTTCACATTAAAAAATAAATTCATTGAAATTTTGTAATTTGTAGAGTGGGTCAAATATGCTGGGAGCCACTGTACATACTTATAAATACTTACTTACTATCAGTCTGTTGATTACACATGCATGTAAAAAAAAATATTGAAGCAGCAGCAAAGAAAGAGGGGGAGGAGAGGGAGGTGAAGAAAGAAAAGGAGAAAGAGAAAAAAGAAAGACAAGGGGAAGGAGAAAAGGAAATGCAGTCACGGCTCGAATGTAAATACTCTTTGTTTTTTTTATTTGAACAACAACAACAAATAAGTTATAAGTTTTAAAATAAAAATTGCAACTTTAAAATTATTTCCAAATTTGTTTTTAGAAGTTACGAAATAGCGCCTATTTTTAATTTTTATTTGAGATATGCAAAATATTAATGAAATAAAGAATATTTTTAAATTTAAATTTGTAACTTTTTAAACAACTCTTATTATTTATTTTTAATACAAAAATCAAATTTTAAATACAAATTAATATTTGATTAATATTTTGCATTATTATAATCTCAAGTTTTCACTTTTAATCAATTTCCTTATAATTTTGTATTGCACACAAATTTGGACTTGTAAAGTTGCTCTGGTTAAAGATTTCACCAACTTTTAACTTACATAACTTTGTCAAAAATGAACATGTTTTAATCATTGCCTTTAAATTTAATTAATATTGTTAATAAATTGGCTTTCCTCTAGATCTAATCTAAGTTTTTAATGTAAACTTTGAAAATTGACAATTTTATATCTTAAGGTTAGACTTTTAATCAACTTCTATGGCTGATTTGAATAAAATAACAAGTGTCATAATTAATAAGTTTTGGCTTGTAGCACTAATCAATTAATTTAATTAATTAATTTAATAATTGTGCAATTTGATTAAATTTAAAAATGAAAAAAAATAATGAAAATTGCGATGGACCAACAAAAAAATACTATTTTGAAAATCAGTCAACCAACGAATAAAGACTGGACCACATTCAGAAAATTTTGAAAATTCAGACCACACTCAGAAAATTTATTTTCCATATTTAATAAAATAGCCACAACATTAGAATATTAACAAATATTTTTCTTAAAAATCGAAAGTATTAACCTAAAATAAGTTTATGAAAAATTAATTCTGTATTTAAATGTAGGAAAAACTTTTAGAACTTAAGCAAATTATCTCTTAATTACAAAAAATACTTTTCCAAATTTTCAGAAAACACTTTTCAAAATTTAGAGCCATATTTTCTTATTTTTAGTGTAAAAATCAACAGTTTTAGAGCGATTTTATGGTAGGAGTTTTAAAGTGAAGAATTTGTGCTTTAATAATGTTAAGAGTGTCATAGTAATAAGCTTTTGCTAGTGATTTTTATTGGAAGCAAACTCAATTGTACAATCTCTTTATTGCATGTGATCTGAGTGCAGCTCTATGAGCGATTGCAACAGTGCCATAGCAGTCAGCTTTTGTAAGGGTATTAAAGCAGTTGGTGTCTTCAAGCTGATGTCTTTAACATCTTTTGCTATTGTTGTTACTATACATATATATATTTTTTATTAAGAGTGTCATAGCAGTCAGCTTTTTGCTAGTGATTTTTTTGGAAGCAAACTCAATTGTACAATCTCTTTCTTGCATGCGAACTGAGCGCAGTTCTGTGAGTGATTGTAAGAGTGCCATAGCAGTCAGCTTTTGCTAGTGTATTAAAGCAATTGGCGTCTTTAACTGACTTTGTTGTTGTCGTTGCTTAGTATATATATTTTTTGGCTTTGAGTTTTGTAGCCGTAAGCCAAATAAGTGTTTTAGCAGACGGACTGAGAGAGATAGAAGATAGAAGATAGAAGAGGAAGCAGCAACAACCGGAAGTTGCTACGACAGCTGCAGGAAACTCTAACTCACTTACACCCACACACACACACACACCTATCTATGCATGTCTGTGCGTGTCTGTTCACGTCGCTCTCCCTCCCTCTCTCCCTCTCCCTCTCCCTCTCCCTCTGTCTCTCTTTCTCTGCTTGAATTGTTGAAAGTTAGCAATAGATTTTTAACGGAAGTTGCACATGTGCGCACGTGTTTCTACCAATGCCTCACCTCTCCCCTCGTTACCACCCTCCATCTTCTACACAGTGCGAAAAACTCAAGTATTTCACCAGGGTTTAAAAGCGTATCCTTTAACCGGTACTAACCGATTGAAATTGGTAACCGTGAAGTCCTAACCGATAAAAACATTATTATTATACCGATAACGAAAAACCGAAATTATTCAGATTGAAATAACCGATCAATAACCGATTCATGAATAACGGTTAGTTTCGGTTCAATTCGGAATTAAATTCAATTATGTTGTTAAGGTATTATCAACTTTTTCATACTAATTTTAAATTTGAATTTTGAGCTTAAATAAATAATTTTTTTAAATCAAAATTTTTTTTTTTTTTTTTAATTTTTGCAAGAAAGTTTTTTTTGAGTGAACCGATATTTTGAAGCCGAAACATACAATTAACCGGTAACCGTTATGATACCGATATACACAGATTTTGCGAAAACAGATTCCGAAACTCGAGCTGAAACCGATATTTGTTTCGGTTTGATACACTGCTATCAACTTTTTAAGCTTTATTAAAATTACTTACATTATAATTTAATATTTTTTTCTAGATTTTAATGTTTAAGATTTCTAGTATTTCTAATTTGATTGTACTTCATTTAAGTACAATTTACACTTGTTCCAAGTTCCTTTCACTGTAAAATTGAGTACAAAAACTTTTTGAAAAACCAAAGTAAAAAATAGTTAAAATTAAAATTTTCATATTTAGTGTAAAGCTAAATTATATTTTTTTAAAAAAATGTCAAAACGTAATTATTAAATTAATATAAAAGATTTTGAATAGTCTATTTAAATATTGGAGTACAAAAATATTTTTATATATATATTTTTCTCTAAGTGTGGCACATTTTGTTTTTGTTTTTCAAGATTATTGGTTAACGAGTCTTATGCTAATTTTTAGTAATTCGCACTTAAACAAAAATATTAAAGTATTCTTTATTTGCTGAAAATATATATTTATATTTTTTTCAATATCTTGTATGCATTTAAGAACTATTTAATATTCTTTTTTTGAGTTTCTTAATTTCAGTCTTATGTTAATTTTCAGTAATTCACACTTATATATTATATATACATATATCTTAAAAATTTTGAATGAATTTGAAGACTACTTAATTCAATTATAATAATTAATTCAATGCTAATTTATTCAATTATTTATTTATTTATTTATTTTTTTTTATTGCTTATTGAGTTTCTTAATTTTAGGCTTTTTATTTATTTATTTTTGTTTTTATTTATTTATTATTTTTTTTTTATTTATTTTTTTGATTTTTTATTTATTTATTAAGGCAAATCAGAGCTGCCCTGAAGTAATTAACATATTATATCTTACGTTAGGAACAACAACATTATTGTTATTATTATTTTTTTTTTATAGTAGTTTTTAGTAATTCGCAGTTTTAAAAAAATATCTTTAATATTTTTGAACGAATTTGAGGAATAATTAATTTTAATATTTATTTTTTATCATTTATTGATTGATTTATTTATTAATTTTTTTTGTTTACTGAGTTATTAAATTATTTCTCTCAGTGTAGGCACTCAGCATTTTTGGGGAAACTCAATTCACGCCACACACGCTGTAATTAAGGGCTGTGCATGGGCGTGGCACATCATCATTCAAGCGCAGCAGATTAGGCCAACCGATTGCCTTATCCTCACTTATTCCCCACCCTATTCCCCATCATCTACCTTTCACATCCTTTCCCTCCCCTGCCACGCCTTGTTTTTTGAGGAAGGCGGGAGAGTGGAGGGAGGAGGGGAGAGTAGAGAGAGAGGGGAGCTGCGTGTGCGCGTCTACTTAACGAGAATTTATCGTCTTACTGCCGCTGACATATTTACCACTTTAGCACTTTGGTGTTGGAACCACACCCCACCCTATCAAAGATCCTCCAAGCAAGCAACCCTCTCTCTTCCCCCGTCTCTCCCCTCTCTAGCTGTCTCTTTCTCCACACCCTCGACATGCAATTATGGCAGCAGAAAACGTCTTGTCCAAATATCCATTCCTTGCACTGATAATAAAAATGCTCTCAAATCAAGATTTTACTCCCACAACTAAGAATTTTGGTTCAAAAAATGCATCGAGCACATAGAATTCTTAAAGTTACAAAACATATCTTGATTTTAAGAAGATTTCAAATATATATTGATTAATTTCTTATTATTGATAAGATCAGAAATTCTTATATTTTAAGCAATAAAAATATATATAATATAAGTATAAAAATCACGTACCTTAAATAATGATTATTATATTTTTCTTATAAAAAAATCACCACTTATAATAGACCTAGAAAATAATGGCTTACATGGTTTATTTATTTACAATCTCTGCATTTTGACCATTATTTTTTTTTCTATCTGATTTTTACGTTTTTCTTTAATTTTAATCATTATTTTTTGAGAAAAAATTTTTGATCATATAAAATAAAACTCAAAAATAATTATTACATTTTTCGCTCCAAATAAAATTCACCGATATGATTTTATATTCTTGATCTATGATTTATACCTTTCATATGATATTTCATATCCTACTATTTTCTATTAAATTTAATTTATTCCTCTATATTCCGTTCCTGTATGTATTTAATATATATTTTATTTTGGATATAATATTACTAAAAATACGAAAAATACCAAAATATTATTAAAATACCATAAAATACTAAAACTATGATTTTTATGTATTCGAAAACAAAGTTTTATTTTGAGCGAAAAATATAAAAATCATTTATAATCATTACTTTTGAGTTTGATTTTATTTGATCGAAATTAATGATTACTTATGATTTATTTTAAAATTAATCAAAATTAATCATTATCGGTGATTTTTAAAATAAAAATTATAATGATTACGGTCCCTTATAAGAATGAATGTCCTTAAGTACTCAAGGCAATGAAACGATAAGGTTTTAAAATGTATAATATTTTTTTTTGTGTTTTATTTGGATATATATACATTTTTATCTGGTTTGTTGTTTTTTAAAAATATTCCCTTAAATGTATTTTTCCTTGTCAAGAGCGGGATTCGAGCCCGCGCTTCTTTTCAAAAACTGAAGCGTCGACTCTAACCAGTGTGCCACAGTATAACAATTGTTTACACATGAAAATATTATATATTCATATTTTCCTAACAATTTAACATTTTTATTCTTAAATTAATAGTTGCGATTTTTTAGATTAATATTTTTAGTATTAGTAATTTTGTCTTAAAATGGTTTTATTTTTAAAACAAAATTTGTGAAATTAATGTTCTTGATTTTAGAAGTTGGTCCTTTTTTTCAGTGTTGCTGACTGCGTGTAATTTAATGGAAAAAATTGCCAAATGCTAAAGGATCTCTGCACTTGAGGCAGCCTCTTCTTCTACTTCTTCTACTTCTTCATCCCCTTTTTCTTGGCCTTCTTCTCTTCTCCTCTGCCTTCTCCTCTGCCTTCTCCTCTGCCTTCTCCTCTGCCTTCTCCAGCTGCATGCGATTAAACCAGGCCAAAAATTAATGCATTATGAATGTAAGCCGAGATTGCTCTACACTAACTGCCTATTTATCAAATTGAACAGAGAGCGAGCGAGGCAGAATGCGCACAGCAAGAAAGAGAAAGAGAGAGAGAGAGAGAGAGAGAGTGAGAGTGAGAGAGGGAGAGAGAGGAGGAAAGGAGGAGAATACCATAAGCCGTCTGCTGTTTGTGTCACGCATCGTTGTCGAGGCGTAAAATGCGACAAGGCAGACAATGATGACAACGGAGTAAGAACAACCAACAACAACAACAGCAACAACAACAAGTAAAATCACTGCAGTTGAGTCCCTGACTAAAACATACCCGTCACTCAATTTAAATCTGCATTTCAGGGACCGTAACTCTTATAAGTTTTAAAATAAAAACTGCAATCTAAGAATTATAACCAAATTTGTATTTAAAAGTTCGCAAAAAGCGCTTGTTTTTAATTTTTATTTAAAAAATGCTAAATAATAATTAAATTTCAATTTTTATTTATAAAGTAAGAATTTTGGTATTATTTTTAATTTCTTTTCAATAAAAAATAACAGCTATTTCTTATTATTATTTTAAAAGTTACAAATAAGAGTTATTTCGTATCTTTCATTTTAAAAAACAATAATAAAATTTAAATTGATTATTTGTAGTATTTTTTGGATCCTTAATATTTGATCTTAAATGTGAATTTGAAAGATATTAAATCATAGACCATGAATATTTTGATGATATCACAAATCACAAATATATGATATTTCGTAATAATAAGAAAAAAAGTAATAAGTACAAATATTAATAAATTGAATATAGAAAATTATTCAGCCGAAACGTGCTTTCTAATTTTATTTTCCTAATTATTATGTTCAAATTTTGGCATACTTAGTAGTATTTTCGTACACTCAAGACATTCGTATAGGGAATCCATTTATATAAGGGACCGTATTGATTGACAATTGGTCAAGGAATATTTTGACAAATTAAAATATTTTCATATTTTATTAAAAAAAAATACTTTTTCCTGTTTTATGTGTTTTTGTATTATTTTATTAAAGTCGATTATGTTACTGAAAAATCAAGTAAAACATGTTAAATAAATAACATCCATTGTGTTTTTTTTTTTAATATTTATTAATATCAGGGAGCTTAATGATTAAAGTTCTTAAAATATAAATTAAAAATATTATTTGTTGTTAATGTTAATTTTTATTTGTTTATTTTCATTTTAAAAATTCATAAAAATAATCAAATTTTTTGACTTGCATAATAAAATTAAAAATAATTATTTAATTATTAAATACTTATTTTTTTAAAATTTTATATTCTTATCAAAGTTTAACTTTTACTTTAAATTTCTTTTTAAATTCAAGAATGTTTTCTGTAGTATTTTTTATTATGAAACTTTAAAAGTAATTTTTATTTCCAATTGTCAATATTTTTATTTTAAATTAATGAATCAAAGTTATTTTGGAATTTTTATTTGATTTATAAGAATTGAAAAATAGCTTCCATTTTAAATTGTCAATATTTATGGTATAAGTTATAAAATAAAAATACTGAAAGTAAAAGTTATTTTTTTTATTTTTTATAATTAAAATTAGGTGTAAATTTGAAATAAATATTGAAATTCTACTTATATTTGATTTGGTTTTCACATAGATTAAAAATAAGAGTTAAAAGAAATTAATAAATCTGTATAATAATAAAAATTAAAATTTTTAAAAATACTTAAGGATTGACCAAGATATAAATTAATTAATTGTAAATTATAATGCATTAAAATGGACAAATAAGAGTTAAATATTTGTTATCTTTCAATAAAATATACCCTAGCACTTTACGAGTAAAGGGTATTACAACAACGACAACAATACCAATACCAATAACAACAACAACAACAACAACATCAATAGCAATAAGAACAACAACAAGATGAGAAACTGGAGAGTCTTCTTGCTTTAAGCATTTGTGGCCCTCAATTATACGACTATCAAAGCAGAAAGACCATTGGATTCTCTCTCTTTCCCCCTCTTTAGTGGCGCCACCTGGCGGCTATTGTTAGCCAGTTTTGAAATTTATGATTATTTTGCGTGTTTCTGGCCATGATGAAGAGGCTGTCAGGCCAACAGGACAAAAACAAGGCCAACAAGGACCAAAACCAACGAGCCTACCAACAATTAAGGCCCAAAGACAATAGAAAATCCGAAAATCCGAAAAGCTGCAGTATGATGTAAAATACACTATATATTTTATGCACAACAACAATGAGTATAAAATAATAATTTCTACAACATTTCTCTAGATTTGAAGTTTATATATAAGTCAAAGACAATCACACAAACAACTCGAAAACATAAGCAATAAATGTTGTACACAAGTATACTGAAAAAAACGATCAACTTCTAAAATCAAGAACATTCATTTTACATATTTTATTCTTAAAATAAGAACATTTTAAGACCAAAAATATTAATACTAAGAATATTAATTTAAAAGATCGCAGCTGTTAATAAAAAAATATAAATCTTAAATTGTTAGGAAAATATGATTTAGTTATATTTTCATGTGTAATAAATTTGTATACGGTGACACTCTGGTTAGAGTCGCCGCTTTAGTTTTTGAAAAGAAGCGCGGGTTCGAATCCTACTCTGACCAAGGAAAAACGAATTCAGGGAATACAAAATAATTTAAACTCTTTTTAAACTTAATAAAAAGAATTATAAAAAAAATCATAGTAAAATTAAAATTTGTATTTAAAATCATAGTATAAATCTCCTATTAAGGTTTTATTAATAAAAGTGATTATAAGGTATCTTTAAAATTCTTTATAAAAAGTATTTAAGTATTTAAAATTGAATGCACAAATCGAATAATTTTAAAATTACTAAAAATATAAAAATCCATTAATTGACAGGTTGTTAAACTCGGTAGATATATACCCTATATAAAAAAATGTTTTCATTTTTTATCATACAAAATAGTTTAACCTTTTTTTATATCTAAATAAAAATAAATATAAAATCATAATAAAACTAAAATTTTAATTAAAAATCAAAGTATAATTCTCCTTATAAATTTGTATAATAAATATGATTATAAGTTATATTTTCAATTTATTTGATAAATAAATAAAAAAAAATTGCCAAAAATATAAAAATCCATTAATTGACAGGTTGCTTAAACTTGACAAATATATACCCTGTAATAGAGCATTTTCTTTTACAGGGTATTAAGGCGAGAGAAGAACGTCGTCTAACAAAATGAAGCTGTTCATAAATAAATGTTTATTGTCTTTTGCGATTGATTCATGGACTGCTGAATGGTCATTTTTCCCAGCTATCTATCTCACTCACTCTCTCTCTACTTATCTCAATTTTTAAATCCATCTCCCATCTTCTCTTTCTCTTCGCTTCTCACTGTCTTTCTTTTGGAAAATTAAGATTCAATTGTCTGCATTTCAGAGTTGTCAATGTTCATTACCAAATGGAACACAAAACGTATCAAATGTGAATGTGAATGTGTGTGTGTGTGTGTTGATGAAGATAATTTTGGTAGTCAGTGTACTGTGGGAAATTTGACCAGTATTTGTGGCCGAAGTTAATAACTCGTAAACTACACAAGATATTTTAATGCGGTTTTTTTTCTAGTGTTAAAAATATCTTTATGAGTATTTTGGAAAAAAGGGCGTGTCACCCCTCAATTTATTTTTCACTTTGAATCCCTTTGGAAAGGTTAAACTTCATGAAATAATTAAATTTTTTAGGTTACTTACACTTTAACATTATTACGCTTATTAACTTTTCTATATTAATCACCAGGGATTAAAACCTTAACCGAAACCGTAACCTTTAACCGGTAAAAACCGATTGAAATTTGTAACCGTAACTGAAACCGTAACCGGAAAAAAATTTTTCCGCTATACCGAAACCCACAAACCGAAACTCTTTAAACCGAAATAACCGTTTAGTAATCGATTTATTTATAAGAATTAATTTCGGGTATGGCCATCGCAGGTACTGATCAACTTTAATAATTTTGAACTGCCATAACTCAAAAACTCAAACAATTTCCATGCGCAATGTAAATTTGGACATGATTTTACCTCTAAATTCGTTCTGCACTTAAATTTTTTTCATTTTGAAAATTCGAAATTTTTCCAAAAATGATAAGAGGTAACACTGTAAATTTTCTAACAAATTTCGAAATTTTCGAATTTTTGAAAATGGACCAAATTTAAATGCAGAACGAATCAAAATAATCGAAATTTTCATAGGTCAAATTATAATAAAATCGACAATACGCTGGACCATTCCAGTAACCAGATAACATTATATTCCCGGCTATTTAGAGCATTAAGTCTTTTTTCATGTAAAGCAATAAATAACGCTTCTTATTTTGGTCAACCGATATTTTTAATGTTTTTGTGAACCGAAACCATACCGGTATTTTTAAACCGAAACTTACAAAAAACCGATAACCATAACGAAACCGATACTCCAAGATTTTGCATAACCGATAACCTTAATTCGAGCATAACCGAAACCGTAACTGAAACCGATATTCGTTTCGGTTTTAATCCCTGTTAATCACTTAATTTATTGTATTTGATTATTGGTTTACAAAATCACAAGGCGAGCTTTGCCGGTGCGAGATCAAAATTTAAATGTTCGATAAGTTTTTATTATCGATAAAAATCGCCATGACGTGTATCGACTGACCGCCACAGATATCTTCGCAGTGGCGCCATCTATCGATATTTCTGGTACGCAACATTCAAGAATGATCTTTTGTTATCAAATTGCACACAAAATTTTATTTCAGAAAATGTATTTTGGCCACAAATACTGGTCAAATTCCCCATAGTGCAGTGTAGCCATTGAACTCAGACGTCTAAGGATGTAACATTGAGACGGCTCTGAATGCTCATCAGGCGAGATTAGAGGCGTTTTCTGCCACGCCCACAGCAATTGTTGTTGTTACAGTTGTTGTTGCAATTGTTGTTGTTGTTGTAGCAATTGTTGTTGTTGTTGCTGTTGTTGCTGTGCTCGCTTAATGGACTTCGTATGTCATTTTCAAATTGCAATAGACTTTGAGCGCATTCGATGGAGGGCAAAGAAAAAATGTCACCCACAGACAGAAGAGGACAACTTACACACACACACA
Organism: Drosophila kuntzei; assembly: GCA_035042165.1. Classification (NCBI taxonomy): domain Eukaryota; kingdom Metazoa; phylum Arthropoda; class Insecta; order Diptera; family Drosophilidae; genus Drosophila; species Drosophila kuntzei. Next base: position 1,900,497 of record JAWNLU010001422.1, read on the forward strand.
CACACACACATACAACTGTCAACAGCATGCGATTGTGTGTGTGCCTCAAATAGCGCTAAATGACCGCAAAGTGTTTTCATTATTTGTGGCTGCCAACAATTTATATCGTTCATTTAGGAATTTCTCTTTACACTCACACACAAACTCTTTCACTCTCTCTCTCTCTCTCTCTCTCTCTCGCTTTCTCCTTTCTAGCTCTCTTCTAAATCTCAGCTCGACTTAGAGATGCCCTCTGTTTAAATCTTAGCTTTCTGTTTAAATGGCAGCTTTCTTACTGACGGTGTTGTACCTAATTAATTAATTTTGTAATGCATTGGCATTGAATAAAGTAATACTAATGAAAATTAAATTTCAGTAGCATTGAAAATAATAGTTCAATTTAATGTCACTAGATTTCATTAACATTGAAAAAATGAAATGTAATTCAAATTTTTGTTTCGGCATTAAAGAATTATAATTAAAACTTAATTGTATTAACATTCATAATTATTCAATTTTATTATAATTAATTAAATTTGTAATGCATTAATTACTCCATTGGTCTTGAATAACATTAGACTAATGATTTTTTTTGGCATTAATGAATTATAATTAAAACGTAATTTCATTAGCATTGATAATTATTTTATTTTATTTAAAAGAATTAATTTTTATAATGCATTGCTCACTTTATTGTTATTAAGTAAAATATCGCTAATGCAACTCAAATTTCAGAAGCATTGAAAAAAATTAAATTCAATGAAATTTCATTTCATTTCATTTCATAATGAAATGTAATTAAATTTTTGTTTTGACATTAAAGAATTTTAATTAAAGCTTAATTTTATTAGCATTGATATTTATATTATTTTATTATAACTAATTAATTTTGTAATGCATTGGCATTGAATAAAATAATGCTAATGAATATCAAATTTCAGTAGAATTGAAAATTGTAGTGTTAATGAAAATCCAATCCAATGTGTCATTGAAAAATTAAAATATAATGAAATGAAATTTGATTGCTACTGAAATTTCATAAGCACTACTATTTTCAGTGCCAGTAAAATTTCATATCATCAGAACTACTATTTTCAGTGCTAGTGAATTGTGATTTCACTATCATTAATTAAATTAATGATAATAAAAATGTAATGATAATACTATAAGACACTACACATTGTTTTCTGCTGCTTCTTCCGATTTTCTCCACACTCTGAAAATAATTTTTTTACATTACATTTATATTTTTAAGTCAATCGTTCTGAAATTTCTAGGATAGTTAAAAAATATGGAATTATTTAAATGTATTGAATTATTTCTTAAATTTTTTAATTACATTTTTTTTTTTAAATATAAATTATTAGTCACTGTAAAATACTTTCTTGTATAATTGTTGTTTTTAATGACCAATCGTTATGATATTTGCAGACTAATTAGAGGATATTAAAATATATGTATATTCAAAATAAAATTAAGAACCTAAGATTTTTTTTAACGAAACAGCATTAATAAAATTTTAAATTTAAAAATAATAGTCAATAATACAGAAGAGTTTGCTTTATAGATTTCAAAATCTTACATGTGTTAGACTACCCGATTTTTCTTACTTTCCACTGGTTACAGGGTATCAAAAAAAGGCGAAAAATGTTAAAGGAGTAACTTGAAAAAAAAGTGCGCACTGTGTGAACAGCGTGAACTCTGGATTGTGGATTCTGTAGCCTGTGGTCCATTTACTGGACCTGGGACGACTCAGGACATTTGGTCGTGTGATGTGGCCATCATTGTGGTCATGGCAATGTCTCCAGCTTCTCCACATTTTCTCTTTCTCTCTCTCTCTCTTTCTTTCTCTGTCCTTCTCTTCCCCTCATGAAACTGCATGTGCATGGCTTCATTATCGTCTGACCGAGTTCATGATGTGTTCGCTGTACCCACAAAATTGTCAGCAAAACTTTAGCTTAAGGAATTGAACTCGAAACTGAAACGAAATTTTAAATTTCTGTAAAAAAATTGTAGATTTCCGAATATTAAAATAATAAATAAATTTAATATATTTATTGCCTAATGTATAATTAAATTTTTCGAAATTCCATTTCATTTATATTAAAATCAATTCTATGACTGAATTAATTAATACTCAAAATAGTCAGCAAAAGGAATTGAACGAATCTGAAACGAACCCTTAAAATTTCATTGAAAAAATTGTAAGTTTTAGAATATTAAAGTAATAAATAAATATAATATATTTATTGGCGATTGTATAATTATATTTTTTGTGCAATATTTTTTGAAATTCCATTTCATTTGTATTAAAATCAAGTATAAGATTCTAGGACTGAATTAATTAATTGGAACCGAATATCGTTTTATGAATATGTTTTCGGTTATCGGTTATGCAAAATCTTGAAATATCGGTATCGTAACGGTTATCGGTTTCGGTTCACAAAAAAAATAAAAATTATGGTTTTCGGTTGACCAAAATAAGAAGCTTTATTCATTGCTTTACATGAAAAAAGACTTGATGCCTGGCAAATCGAAAAATGATAAGGGGTAAATTTTTGAAAAATTTTGAAATTTTTGAATATTTGAAAATGAACAAAATTTAAATGCAGATCGAATTTATAGGTAAAATCATTCTCAAATTTACATTGCGCATGGAAATTGATTGAGCTTGACAAAGTTATGGCAGTTCAAAGTTATCAGTACCTGCTACAGTCAGAACCGAAATTAACCCTTGTAAATGAATCGGTTACTAAACGGTTATTTCGGTTTAAAGAGTTTCGGTTTATGGGTTTCGGTTCAGGGAAAAAAATTTTTCGGTTACGGTTACAAATTTCAATCGGTTTCTATCGGTTAAGGGTTACGGTTTCGGTTAAGGTTTTAATCCGTGGGTTAAAGTGAAAGTTTAATAAAATTTCACTTGATCTGTCAACGAATTGAGGAACTCTGTTGCCTGTGCAGGGTAAACTTCTAATATGCCAAGGATGGGAAGAGGGTGAATGGGTGCTGAAGGGGTGAAAGAGGAATAGGGAAGGAATGGGGTTGGGGTTGGTTGTGGCAAGTGGACAGTGTTTTGTGTGCAGTTTATAAATGTCGATGACGATGGCCGATGACGATGATGTTGGAGTTGGAATTGTCCAAGCGGAGTTTGAGGACTGACGATAATGGTCCTCCAAAGGGGAATGCCGAGGAATCGGGAGCATAGAAGGAGCAGTAAAAGAAGAGGTGGAGTAGGAGGAGAATGCAACTGGAGCAGGATGAAGGCTCTATTCTGTTCTATTCTATTCTGTTCTGTTCTGTTCTGTCTGCATGCAGTTAACACTTCGAGTGTGCGACAGTGTTGAAAATTTAGCTATTTTCCCGCCAAAAAAGGAGTTTTACGAATCGCAATCGCTATCTAAATTATAAAATATAATTATAGCCCTATTGAAAGTTGAAATGAATTTTTGGCTTTCAAAAGCCTTAAAGTTCAACACAACCGAAAAATGCAATAAGAGTCCGAAATGTGAGAGTCTTCATTTAAGCATTGGCTTTCTTTTGACCCAGGAGAAAAGAACAAATTTTATTGCCAATTTAGTATTAATTTATAACAGATAAATGCTTTTCAAATTTAATTTCATAGCCAAATTTGGTGATTCTACTTTTTACACAAGCATATTTCAGATATATTGGAATAAAACGATTCCCAAATTTTAACTAAAAAAAACTTTGTTCAGGCATATTTTACTTTAAAATTTTTTCTTAAACTTATTAGCTCAATTTTTTAATTTTTAATTGCACAAACTTTTCAGCCATTTTAAATTAAATTTAGAAAATTATTTGTTCTAGAAGTTTATGCAATTTTCAGGATTTTTTGGACAGTATTTTTTACAGAGTCTGACTTTTAAGGATTTTCAAATTATTCAATTCAATAAAATTAAATTAAATTACGAGAAATAAATGTCCTAGTAACCTTGACAATTTTCGGCTTTCTTGGATAATATGATTTTCTTAATCTGACTTTTTTAATATTTTCAAATTATTAACTTCAATAAAATTAAATTAAATTAGGAATAATAAATGTCCTAGTAACTTGGACAATTTTCGGCTTTCTTGGATAATATGATTTTCTTAATCTGAATTTTTTTTTTAAATATTTCCAAATTATAAAATTCGATAAAATTATATTAAATTAGGAATAATAAATGTCCTAGAAGCTTGGACAATTTTCGGCTTTCTTTGATAATAAGATTTTCTTAATCTGACTTTTTTTTTTTAAATATTTTCAAATTATAAAATTCAATAAAATTAAATTAAATAAATAAAATTAAATGTCTTACAAGCTTAAATAATTTTCGGTTTTTTTGGGGATTTTTTTTGGGAACTGTTTTCAAAATATTTTCAAATTAATAAATTCATTAAATTAATTTGAATTATGAAAATTTAATGTCTTAGAAATTTAGCAAATTTTCGGATTTTTGTAAAATTTTTTTTTTCAGATTCTGACTTTTTAAAATATTTTCAACACTTTTCTAGTATTATTTTTAAAGTGTTTCTCAGAGTTGGCAACACTGGTGTGCGGCAATATCGATGACTCTGTGTGTGTGTGTGTGTGTGTGTGTGTGTGTGTGTGACAAGTGCGTCGATGCAAGGAATTTTAGTTGATAACGATTGTTGTTGTTGTTGCTGTAGTTGTTGTTGTTGTTGCAAATGATGATGGTGTCGCTGTCGTTGTCGTTGTCGAGTTGCACTTGCAACTGCAACGTGGCAACGTTGCAACTCGGCAATTGAGAGTTTGGTTTTGAATCGCAAGTGTCAATTTAGTAAATGTTTATTTTATGCGACACTTGGGCGTTGTTTGCCACGCCCACGCTGATAACGCACACACACACACATACGCCTTAATAATACCCTGTAGACAGCAAATGAGCTAAGCGTAAGCCCATTAACTTGATGTTATACTTTACACTAAAAAGGATTTCAATATGGTCTGCTGAATATGTCATAATCAATCAACAGCAGCTGCTACAGGGTATCTACACATCCAGCACACCCTGTCACTTATAATGTATGCAGATTTCTCTCTTAATTTAAACGTTTCCATATTTGTTACAGCAAACATAAAGGTAAGACGTTTCTACAGGGTATCTGCTAGTCGATCACTACATTTAACATATATAATAATAATATATATAATATAATATAATAATATAATGAAGCTCGCAGGATAAACACAAAAGTTAACTACCTTTACAGGGTATTTGTAAGTCGATCACCTCTTGAAATGTTCGATTTCTACATATTTAAGCTAGTCAATATAATACTTTGAATATTTTACTTCAAGGACATGGCAAACACAAAAGTTAACTACCTTTACAGGGTATCTGCAAATTGATCACTTTCTTTTATGATCGATCTATGTTTATTTCAGCTTATATATACGGTATTTGGAGTATTTTATTATAATGTCGCCTTTAGTTTCTTTTCTAGGGTATCTGCAAGTCGAGCACTTCCTTTTACATATATTATCTATACCTATTTTAGCCTCTAAATACGAGATTATGAATATTTTACTATGTTTGCATGACAAATGCATGAGTTAGCAGTTTCTACAGGGTATTTGCAAGTCGAGCACTTTCTTTCACTTATGTTTTTATGTATATTTTAGCCTTTCAATGTGATACGTTAAATATTTTATAATGTTCGACAAAGATAACAGTTATTGAAGTCTACAGGGTATCTGCAAGTTGAGCATTTCTTTCAAAATTAAACTTATAACTTATTTAGTTTGCCAATTTTGTATACTGTTTATTTCATAAAGATCATGTGGGCAAGTTAAAATTTAGTCATTACAGGGTATCTGCAAGTCGAACACACTTTAAATTTTTGTTGATTTTAATTAAAAATTAAGTCGACTTTCTAGATAAAGTCGAGTCTTCCCTTTCTCTCTCTCTCACACTAAAGGGTATCTGTAAGTCGAGCATATTTTAAAATTTTTGTTGCTTTTAACTAAAAATTAAATCGACCTTTCTAGATAAAGTCGAGTATTCTCTTTCTTTCTCTCTCTCACACTACAGGGTTTTTGCAAGTCGAGCACACTTTAAATTTTGTGTTGCTTTTATTAAAAAATTAAGTCGACTTTTCTAGATAAAGTCGAGCATTCCCTTTCCCTCTCTTTTTACTACAGGGTAACTGCAAGTCGAGCACAATTAATTTTGTTGTTGCTTTTTTTAAAAAATGAAGTCGACTTTTCTAGATAAAGTCGAGCATTCCCTTTCTCTCTCTCACACTACAGGGTATCTGCAAGTCGAGCACACTTTAAATTTTTTGTTGCTTTTATTAAAAAATGAAGTCGACTTTTGTAGATAAAGTCGAGCATTCCCTTTCGCTCTCTCCTTTACTACAGGGTATCAGCAAGTCGAGTACACTTTTAATTTTTTGTTGGTTTTAATGCCGCGCAATTGAATTTCAATTGGCATTTTATTAAGTCGACTTTTCTAGATAAATTCGAGTCTTCCCTTTCTCTCTCTCTTTCTCTGCACTCTCTTCTCTTCCCGTCTTCTCACATTCTCCACTCTATTTTTTGGCTTAAATATCTAGTCATAAATTTGAGCGTTACTGCAAATGCCATTGAAAATCAGTTAGAATAAAGCAACTTGCAACATTCAACTTGCAACTTGCAACTCGTAACTCGTTGCAAGTTTATTCCACTCAATTGAATTGCAATTTTCTTTATTTTTTTTTATTGTTTCTCATGCTTTGCCTGTTGATAAATGGCGCCAGACAAACAAATTTCGACTGACAGTCACCTGCGTTGCCAGACAGCCGTCTAGTTTTTCAGATAGAGACTGTACTGCAAAAGTAAAAGTTAGGATGTTGTTGATGGGAAATCTAGACAGTTTTCCACATTCCTATGTCTATTAAGTTGTAGAAAAGTTACTATTGTGCTTCAATATGAATAAGATGTAAATATGTAAAGCTGACAGCGTTGCCAGACAGGGTGCTAGTTATTCAGAGACAAACTGTACTGCAAAAGTAAAAGTTAAGCTGTTGTTGATAAGAAATCTAAACAGTTTTTAAAATTCCTATGCAGATTAAATTGTAGGAAAATTAATATTGTGTTACAATATGAATAAGATGAAAATATGTAAAGTTCGCAGCGTTGCCAGACTTTCAGATAGAGACTATATCGCAAAAGTAAAATTTAAATCTAAACAGTTTTTGACATTCCTATACAGATTAAATTGTAGAAAATATAATATTCTGTTATATAGTGAATAAGATGTTAAAATAAAAAGCTAGCAGCGTTGCCAGACAGTTTGCTAGCTATTCTAAGACTGACTGTACTGCAAAAGTAAAGCTGAGATGTTGCTGATGAGAAATTTATAATAATTTTCAAATACTCATCCTAATTAAATAAAGTTGTGGAATTCGATTTCAATATGATAAATATGCTATGATCAAATTTTTATTTGAATAAAGCATAAATAAAGAAATTGCCAGTGTTGCCAGACAATCGTTTTAAAGCTTTCTGCTACTGTAATCTGAAAACAACTTGAAAAAGTTGAGAAAAAATTATTTTTAGATTATGAATATAAAGATTTGTAGTTAACTTAATTAAATTATTATAATTGTGTAACATTTTATTTAATTAATTTATTGATAAGCGTTGCCAGACAGTCGTTTAGTAACTTTTTGCTGACTGTACTCAGACTATATTCTGAAAACAATATAAATTCAGAATAATATGAATAATAGAATAAGCTGTAGTAAACTTAACTAAAGTATTTTAATTGTGTAACAATTTATATATTGTATTTATTGATAAGCGTTGCCAGACAATCGTTTAGTAACTTTTTGTTGACTGTACTCTGAAAACAAAATAAATTCGGAGGTTGAGATAAAATAATTTTTAGATTATGAATAAAATTATTTGTAGTTAATTTATTAATTAAATTATTATAATTGTGTAACAATTTATTTATTTAGTTTATTATTAAGCGTTGCCAGACAATCGCTTAGTAACTCTTTGCTGACTGTACTTTGAAAACAAAATCAATTCACAGTTTGCTGATGAAGAATCTAAATGAAATTTACTCAAACTAACTTTCAGTAGGTTTAATTTAATTCAATTTAAGCAAATTAATTTCTCACATAATTTAGGAAACCTAAGGAGTATATAATTTAGAATTATCTTGTTTTAATGCCATTTACTGCTTAAGAACATGTGAACTAGTTCAATTTACCCATTTGCATTTATGAGGGAACATTGTGAAGTGCTAAAAAGTATGCTATGGAAAAATGTTGCTAGGTTCATTAAGCAACTTGCAGCTTAACAGCTTAATGGCCATTCTCATTTTGAGTCACAGTCTCAGCTCTCAGCTCTCATATTCTTATTCTCATCCCCAACATGCTCAATAAATGGACAAATCTCAGAGGCAGCTCAAGAGTAAAAAAAGAGAAGCGAGAAAATCGTGAAAAAAAGGAAAAAAAAACCATAAAACGTTTATGCGTGCGCCCATTTTAAGGATTTAGCTTCCACTTCTTGACACTCTACTCCTCATTTTCTCTCCTTCTGCATACCCCTATTGATGAGATCAGATATTTAGGAACAGCGAGAGACAATTTATTATGCCATGAAGTCATGAGAGAGAGAGAGGAATACGAAGGGAATTGCGATGCAGTCTCACAATAATTGCCAACAGCAAGTAAATCCGACGCTTCATTAGTATCGATTATGCGTTTAATGACCTGCCCATGGCAGCTCCGAAGGGGGGCGGGGGGCAGAAAATTTGAAGAGGGGGGTTGGGGTTGCAACGTAGGGTTGCCATAATGATTGTCGCCATAAATGTCGGAAAGTGTCGACGAGTGGAGCAGACATTTATTGAATAAGTTTATTGATTTATACGAAAATTTCCAGTGCATTGCATAAGAATGGGCTTGAATCAAACATAAATGCTTGACTCTCAGATACCCTGTAATTAATTTTAAAACAACATCATGCTCTTTGGTGATAAAAATACATCGATAATTGCCTTACATTTTTATTTATACTTTTATTTGATGTTTTTTCTGGCAATCAATCGAGTAAAATGAATCGATAAATATGAATAATCGATATGTTTGCAATTTACTACAACTCTAGTTTTGTTTTTGTGACATAAGCTATTAAAAAATCTGTTAAAAATGTTAAAATACGTCGATAATTGCCTTACATTTTTATATATTTTCTTAAATTTAATGTTTTTTCCTGGCAATCAATCGAGTGAAATAAGTCGATAAATATGAAAAATCGAATTTTATTTTTGTGACATAAGTTTTTTAAAAACTTTTGTTAAATAGTGATGTAAAAATATATCGATAATTGCCTTGCATTTTTATATCTACTCTAATTTGATGTTTTTCATAACAGTCAATCGAGTGAAATAAATCGATAAATTTAAAATTCTAGTTACATTTGTGTAACATACGTATTTATATTTTATTTTATATTTACTTTAATTAATGTATTCTTAGAAAAGAATCGAGTGAAATTAATCGATAAATATGAAAATCAATCTCTTTTATTTTCTAGTTTTATTTTCGAAACGAAGAAATAATTTTAATGAATTTTTACACTCTATTATATATATTTAAAATATATGTTGTGGCAATAATTTGAAATATTTTCTGAGCACAATTTTCTTAAAAACTCAGCTACGTATTCAAATTTAAATTTGATGATTGTCCCAATATATCAATAAAATAAGGTGTATTTCATAAAAATAATAAATAAAGATTCAAGGCGAATGAGAAATATTTATTTATTGTGTAGAAAAATTTCAATATTTGATATTATATTTAAAAAATAAAAAAATATATATGAAAATATTGTAGATATTGTATTGTAGATTGCTATTGATAATAATGATGGACTAGACGTATACCCTGTAGCTAATACAGATTTACAATATAAAAGTCGCTGAGTCTGTAACGAATTGAATTTTGAGTTTGGCAACCCTATTATAGTTATTTTTCGTACAATGGGTATGCTAAGACTACTCTACTTATATCTGATGATGTCTCTATGTGTCCCTAACTCTACTAATACTCTATGAATAGGTATATATGTGTGTGTGGGTGTGTAAGTGTGTTTGAATTTCCAGTTGTGCATGTGCATGCAATTTGCAAAGTTTTTTGGCCATGGCGGCAATAAAACAAATGATATTCTATAAAAGAAACTTTTAACAGTTCAGGTTTTTACTTTGAGGCTCCATAATCAAACTTTCGACATTTACACCAACTGGCAATGTGACCAGACTGCATGCAGATCCAAAATTCAAACCCATCTCAACCCCATTTTCAGCTCTCTTTCAACTCAATTCCATTTCAAATGAGATTGTAAAATCAACTTATGTGACGGAAAAAATCAATCGTAGGTTTTGGCATTTCAGATTGTTCAATCAACCGAAACAATAAGTTATCGAACTTAGTTAACTCAATTGAACCAGTTCCAAGTCGAAATTACTTAAATTCTCGATGATTTTCATTTAGATAATTATAATTTTAATTTGAATTTAATCATTAATTTAATTAAAACTAGCTTAGCAATTCGGAACTTGTTCAAGTGAAGCATAAGATTAAAGAATTGATCAATTGTCTTAATTGACAGTTTGCATAAACGATTTTCTTTCGATTAAAAATTTCAGTTTCAAACTAGTTTAATGAACAAATTTAATCACAAAAGTTGAAATATTTTATGAAAAAACTATTCAAAAATTACTATGTCTTTTGAACCAGTTCAAGCAAAGCTTGATGCTTATTTTTCGCAGGCGAACTAGTTTCATTAGAGCAAGTTTCGGTAGTAACATAATTTGAACTTGATCGAGCATGCTTACATGGTAACTTACTACAAATATAACATTGTCTAATGCGAACTAGTTCAATTGAACAAGTGCTCTAAATATTCAATATACATATTTTAGAATATATTTATTTTAGAATATATTTATTTATTTATAAATAAGAAATACAGGTATTCAAGCAAAAGTTCATGTGCTAGTTAAAAGAACTAGTTCGAAATTTGCATAGTGAACAGTGGTGATATGGAACCACTCCATTTTTGCTGGTCAAATGGCTTACATAAATTTTTGAAAAGCATTTTTTTATGCGAACTTGTTCAAATGAACAATTTCTCTAAATATTCAATGTACTTATTTTTTAATATAAATATTTAAAAAAAAAATACAGGTATTCAAGCAAAATTTCAAATGACGGAGCAAAAGAACTAGTTCGCAGTTGGCATAGTGAGCAGTGGTGATGTGGAACCACTGTGCAATTACACACGGTTGCATTTTGTTTTTGCTGGTCAAATGGTTTACATACATTTTTGAAGAGCATTTTTATATGCGAACTAGTTCAAGCGAACAAGTTCTCTTAATAATAATATATGTACATATTTTATCGTATAAATATTTACAAATTAAAAAATAAATTTATTCCAGCAAAATTTCAAATGCCGAAGTAAAAGAACTAGTTCGCAGTTAGCATAGTGAACAGTGGTGATGTGGAACCACTGTGCAATTGCGCATGGTTGCATTTTGTTATTGCTGGTCAAATGGTTTACATAAATTTTTGAAGAGCATTTTCTTAGGCGAACTTGTTCAAGTGAACAAGTTCTCTAAATAATAATATATGTACATATTTTATCGTATAAATATTTACAAATTAAAAAATGAATTTATTCAAGCAAAATTTCAAATGCCGAAGTAAAAGAACTAGTTCGCAGTTGGCATAGTGAACAGTGGTGATGTGAAACCACTGTGCATTCGCATTGCGAGCAGCAATTACACACTGTTGCATTTTGTATGTGGCTCGTTTCGTTTTTTGCTGGTCAAATGGTTTTTCATAAATTTTTGAAGCGCATTTTCATTTGAGAGGAACTTGTTGGCCCAAAGCCAGAGCCAGGCCAAAAACCAGGATGATGCCCTCCCCAACCACAGACAGACTATCTTATACTCTTTGTATGTGTGTTTCTCAGTGTGTGTGTGTAAACTTTTGGCTGTTAAACTTTGCGTAGTATCAGTGGCAGTGGCAACTTGCAATTTTGAAGTGGCTCAAAGCGAAAGCTCGAGTGGCGTTTAGAAATTTGTTCACAAGTCGTCGTTCTCGTCATGCTCATCCTTGTCCCTCATCCTACACTGAAAGAAAATTCGGCATTCCGGAATTTTTGTATAAAGAGTACGATATGATTTTTTTCAGGGAGCATTACTGTTGTGAGGAATAAGCAAAAATATCACTTTTAATGTTTACTTAAAGACTTTTATTTTATAAATCAAATTTATTTATATTTTGTGATTTAAAAAAAAACTTACACATTATTATTATTGTTTTTATATTTTTCCAGTCTTTTATAAGAGTTTTTTAAGATTTTTTTTGAATAAAAGTCTTTAAAGACTGTTATTTTGGGGAATAAAATCAAATTCTTTAAAGACTTTTATTTCTGATTAATAGATATAAAAGTCCCAAAAGACTATTATTTTTGAGGAATACATTTCAATTTAAAAGTCTCATAGCACCATTATTTTAAAGGAATAATAAACAATTTTTTTAAGATTTGTATTTTTTATTAAGTCTCAAAGCACCATTATTTTTGAGGAATAAAATAAAATTTTTTCAAGACTTTTATTTCTGCTTATTAAATATAAAAGTCCCAAAAGACTTTTATTTTTGAGGGATACATTTACATTTTGGGGAATTTTTATTTTAATTTTAAATAACTATTTTATTATTTAATAATATAAGCCTGTTTTCCAATTTGAATTTAATTCAACAAATTTATGCTGAATTCTTATAAATTACTAATTAAATGCGAAAACTTCTTATTTTTTTCTTTTGTAATAAATAGGAAATATGTTTTACATTTTGGGGAATTTTTTTTAATTTTAAATTTCTAACAAATTTATCCTGAATACTTATAAATTACTAATTAAATTACTTATTATTATTATTATTTTTTTTAATAAATAGGAATCATGTTTTACATTTCGAAGGATTTTAAAAAGGACAAAATATAAAATGTAATAAAAAATTGATTTATTTTTCTTTCAGTGTAGTCGTGGATGTCGAGGAGATCTTAGTGCCTGGGCGTCCTTGCAACGTCATGCTTGGACTCCTTACAACTAGTTGCAATTTGTTTGCAAAAGTTTTAACACCATTTACTCGGTTTCATATGAAGACAATTAAGCGAACGATTAAATTTATATTATCAGGGGATAGAGTTTCTGGATCTGTTTTGCCTCTTTTCCCAATTTCTGACTCGTTTATTTGCTATTCTGCTTTGTCTGGGCACCAAAAACTTTTGGCCTTGTAAACATTGCATAACACAGCAACAGCAACAGAAACAGAGATAGAAACACACAGAGAAAGAGAGAGAGAGAGAGAGAGAGAGAGAGAGACAGAGTAGAAGTTTCATATTCATATTCGCATTGAAAGTTGCATTATTTTTTCAAGGCCCCCATGCCCAGGCTCATTAAATACGCATTAAAGTTTAATTATAAACATTTTGCGCTTGCACTTGGCAGCCGAAAATGCTCGAAAATGCTCGAAAATGTTGGAAAATGTTGGAAATGGCCACAACGACACCGAAAACGCGTCGAAAAGCGCAACGAAAGTCAAAGTAATTTGCCCCGTTGTCACCCTACGCGCTATAATAATGGGCATATCAACAGCTGTAACATTAACAACAGTGCCAGCAAATATTACTCAACACCTTAAGCTTAATTGTAGACATAGCAAATAAATAGAACGAATTCTATCTTTTAATTGTAGTCCATCTTTTCAGCTGAAACACGTAAAATAAAGAGAACCAATTATAAATTTTAATTCTGGGTTATCCTTTCTTCTGTCATTGTTCAAGCAAAACCGTTTTTTTTTTTTTTTTTTTTTAATTTTTTTTTAAATTTTTTTGATTTGCATTTGAAAAAGGTTGCCTCAAATTATAGTTATTTTTAGACACATCAAATTAGTTTAAGAAATTATAAATTTTAATTCTGGTTTATCTCTTTTCTGCTGTTATTGCTAAAGAAAGTCACATTTTAAATTTTAAAATTAAATTTAAATTTTATTTGCTATGCATTTGAAGAAGGCTATCGCTGTCAAATAATTGTTATTTTAAACACAACAAATAAATAGAAACAATTATAAATTTTAATTCTGGGTTATCTTTTCTTCTGTCATTGCTTAAGCAAGACCGTTTTTTTTTTATTTTTTTGATAAGAATTTGAGAAACTTTTTTTTTAAATAATTTTTATTTTTAGACACATCAAATAAGTTGAAGGAATAATAACTTTTAATCCTGGATTATATCTTTTCTGCTGTTATTGCTCAAGCAAGACACTAATTTTTTTTGTTTTTTAATTTTATTGGTTATGCATTTGGGAAATGCAAATAATTGTTATTTTTAGACATACCAAATAAATAGAACGAATTCTATCTTTTAATTGTAGTTCATCTTTTCTGCTGACACACGTAAAATAAAGAGAACCAATTATAAATTTTAATTCTGGTTAATATCTTTTCTTCTGCCATTGCTCAAGCAAGATCCATTTTTTTTTTTTTTTTTTGTGTTTTTAGATGTTTGTCTCAAATAAAAGTTATTTTTAGACACTAATAAATAGAACGAAATATCATTTTTAATTCTGGTTTATATTTTCGGCTCTTTCTAATATATTTTTTTTAAATGTATTTTTTATGCATTTGTAGAAGTTTGTCTCTGTAAAATATTTTTTGTCATTTTGAAACACATCCAATAATTGTAAGGGAAGAGATAATATAGTTTTGTGGGAAATTGAAAAAAAGTAAGAGACAGAAAAAAGTTCCCAATTTCTACATAGTTGTGATTTCGTATCTTGTTTTCTACTTAAAAATAAATATTAAAAATTAAAAAATGATATATTGATTTTCATTTAAAATTAGTTTTATTTATTTTAAAAATTGGCAAATAATTTGTATTTAAAAATTGAATAATTTCTTTTGTTTTAAATTTTTATAATAAAAATTAAAATAAAAAGTAATTTTATGATTTTTAAATAAAAATTTAAATTTAATTAAGGTTTCATAATTTTTATTTTTTGATAAACTAATAAGATTTAAAATTAATTTTTAGAATTAAAATTAAAAATAAAAGTTTATCCTGTTTCCAGAATATTGCATACCGATAAAGTATATATAATATTATATATTATTTTCCCTCTCATCTAGATATTTATTTTCCAGTTACATTTTTTTAAACTCGTAACTCTTATTTGCGATCCCTGATTTTAAGGTAATCTTATGAGGTTGAAGCACAGATTTCAGCTGACAGTTTCATAATCCTCTTGTTGTGGATTGTAGCGCAGCTTATAATGTAATGGCCGCATTTTGCATGTGCCGTAACATTCCCTCATCCATCCCTTATCCCCCTTCACATCCCATGTACACACGCCATGTATTCTGGCCCTGGCCTCGGTGCGCGTTCTTTTGCAACGTTGACTGCTCCAAATGACTTTTATAAATGCCATGAATATACTATATACGACTATATATATTTTTCTTCTTCTGTTGAGCAGAGAGTGGATAGGTAGGAGGAGAGGTAAACATAATTTTTAACGCGGCATTTCCTCTGCTGGGGGCACTTTGCAACAATTTTGTTTGGGGCCGAGAAATGAGGAGACGACTGACCATTTAACATTACACAATTCGCACTTTGGCACTGCTGCAGCTAATTTAGAAATTTCTCTTTGCAAAAGCTACAGAATTTCAGTTTCAATTTCAATCCCATTTCCATTCCCATTCCCAAACTTGAGAAGAAACCAGGGAGCATAACTGTTATGAGGAATAAGCAAAAAAAATCATTTTTTATGGTTATGTGAAGACTTTTTTTTATCTTATAAATCAAATTTAATAAATATTTGTGATTAATAAAAAATTAAGAATAATTCTAATTTTTTTTAATAAAAGTCTTTAAGGACTATTATTTTTGAGTAATAAAATACAAGTCTTTAAAGACTTTTATTTCTGATTAATCCACATAAACGTCTCAAAAGACTTTTTCTAAGGAATAAAATAATATTCTTTAAAGTCTTTTATTTTTGATTAATAAATATAAAAGTCTAAAAATTCAATTTTTTTACAAATAAAATAAAAGTCATTAAATTAAATTTATTTATAAATTTAAAAGCCTAAAAGCACTATTATTTTTGAGGAATAAAATAAAATTCTTTAAAGACTTTCTACATTCAAGAAATAAAATAAAATTCCTTAAAGAGTTTTATTTTAGATTAGTAAATATAAAAGTTGTAAAAGACTATCTTTAAAGACTTTTATTTCTGATTAATAAATTTATAATTCTTAAAGCACTATTATTTTTGAGGAATAAAATAAAATTCTTTAAAGAATTTCTATTTTCAAGAAATAAAATAAAATCCCATAAAGAGTTTTATTTTAGATTTGTAAATATAAAAGTTTTAAAGGACTATTTTTGAGGAATAAATGAAATGTCATTAAAGACTTTTATTTCTGATTAACAAATTTAAAAGTCTCGAAAAACTATTTTTGATATAATAAAATTCGTTGGATAAAATAAAAGTCATTAAAGACTTTTATTTCTGAATGAACTGTAAGATTTTTCTAGTAGAACGATTATTTTCAGACCCTGGAAGAAACAAAGTGCTAATAAGCCAGGCAATTGCCTTTAAAGTGGGCTAAAATGCCTTTTCCTTGGACAATGCCGATGCTTATCGCCATTTAATGGTCCCCGCTCTCTCCCCACTCTCTCTCTCTTCTCAGACTGTCGCCCGAAAAATTGAGATACAGCTTCAAAAAGGGGTGGAAATTTCTCATGTCCCTCCCCCACAAAAATTTTGCCTACACACATTCAATATCGTTTTACTTATCGTTTGGCCATAAAAATTGCTAGCGCAGAAAATTGTTTAGTCCTTTTGGCATGTCTGGCACTTTGAGAGATTGGCCAAGGGATAGGGATAGAACAGATGGGTGGAAAGGGGTAGAGAGGAGAGAGGATGCTTAGCAATTGATACACTTGCAAAAATGATAAGTCCCAAAAATGATTCTACGATTTTCTATTATTCAGTTCAAAAATAATTTACAGCATTTGACAGTTTTTTCTAGATTTGCAGTTAATCAAAATTTTCATTCAATCGATAAATATCGATAATTTAATTTCGATTTTTTATTGGAATAAGAGATAGAGAAACTCGTTTTTTAAATGTCCACACAAATGATATTCATAATTTTTTATGTTAATGACTTATCGATAAATATCGATTTAATTCATTCGATCAATTTGATATTTTTTTGAGATAAGAGTAAAATATTTAAACGGAATATTCATCTTAGAATAAGTCATATCGAAAGATTTAATGAATATATTATTTTCAATCTATCGATAAGTATTGATTAAAAAATTATTATTCTCTTGGGTTAAACAATTGGGTTAATTAGATTTAAATAAGTATAATATATACATACAAACGATATCCATATTTTATGATGTGATTGAATCGATTAATTAAATTATAATTAAGATAAGGGAACAAAGAAAATATACTTGATTGAGTTAAATTATAATGTGAGCATGCAAAACATAATTTATCGATAAATAACAATAAATTTATTTATGATTCATACAAATATTTCCAACTAAAAATGTACAATGAACGTAAAACATTCAAATTTTGACATGCCAAAATGCATTTTGATATATTTATTGAAAGCATTGATTATTGTCAGAAGGATATATCGATAAGTTGGGTGCATAAAGATGGAAAATCATTTTAAGCTCGCTTTATAAATACATTTATATTGTGAATTGAATAATTTTTTTGGGTGCAGGAAATATTTCAACAACGAAATAAGTCCCCAAATGAGAAATTTTGGGTGTTATTTCAAAATGAAATAATACACCAATTTCAAATATGAAATAAGGCCCCACAGCGATGAAATAAGGCCCCAAATTAAGTGAAATAAGGCCTCAGTTCCTATTCTTGTTGTAGTTAATTTGGGGGCCTTATTTCATTTCTCTATTGGGGTCTTTTTATTAGGAAATATGGAACCAAGAAAAGGGAATAACACCCCAAATTATATTAAAATTCGTTGTTGTTTGCCGTTTAATTTTTTGGGCCTTTTTAAATATTTTTTTGGGGACTTATTTCTTTTCGGTCTTATTTCTTAAAGATAATATTTTTATTTACTTATTTTTTCCATCACTACAGAAATTCGTAACTCAACACTTTGATTATTTCTCTCAGTGTAGAGTCTTTTGGGCTAGTTTCTGTGCGGATTTCCTTCGGCTTGAATGTGGGCAGCGAGTAAAGCTGGTTAAGATTGAAACTGTAGCTGGAACTTGGACTTTATCGCGACTTGGACACTGCGCTCTCGGCACAGTTTTTCTTGGGGTTTTGTGTCTATTTTTTATGTTTCGATTTCGATTTATTTGCAACCCAAATCTGGGATGATGATGATGATGATGATTATGGGAATGGGCATGATGATTAAGATGCTTTTTGGTAATTTTATTGAGCTTGTAGTTTTATTGGGCCTAGTACGCTGCTAACAGCGACATGCAAATACTTTGCCTGACAAAATAATTACGAGCTCAAGCTCAAAAGCAAGAAAATGGAAAAACGAATGGAAATTGCGAACGAGAAAGGAAAAGTTTGTTTTCTGCGGTTGTCACTGGCAGCGGTTGCTGGCAATTAAAAACTTGCCAAATTCTGTTGCCTTTTTATTTGTTGTAGTTCCCCATTATTGTTGTTCCTGGGCAATAGATTTGATTTAAATGCAGCCCTGGTAGGGCAACTCGAGGGGAAACGTTTCAATCAGCGCCGTAATTCGCATGCAAATTACAAAACTTAAATTAAATGTCAGAGGCCAAACAGAAAAATAAATTTGTCAAACTAGGTACATATAATATTTATAAGAGGAGCAAAGATTCCCTGTAAATTATTTAAGCAACTGCTCTCTGTATTTTACCATACAACTTTCAAGTTTATAAACAGATTCTTCTTCTGAAATTTTAAGGATCCCAAGTATACATAAATCAAATTTAATTATTTGTGATTAAAAAAGAAAAATTATAAATAATGATTATTGTTGATGGTTATTGTTTCAGTCTTTTATGAGAGATTTTGATTATTTTTATTCTTAAAGTCATTAAAGACTATTCTTTGAAAGGAATAAAATAAAAGTCTTTAAGGACTTTTATTTCCAATTGATAAATTTAAAACTCTCACAGCATTATTAATTTTAAGGAATAATATAAAAGTCTTTACTGACTTTTATTTTCGATTAATAAATTTAACAGTCTCAAAACACTATTTTTTTTAAGGAATAAAATAAAATTCTTTAAAGGTACATATATTATTTATAAGCGGAGCAAAGATTTCCTGTAAATTATTTAAGCAACTGCTCTCTGTATATTACCATAACACTTTCAAGTTTATAGACAGTTTCTTCTGAAATTTTAAGGATTTAAAGTATACATATCGAAGTTCAGGTTAGTTAAAAATGTGGTTTCTATCTTTAAAAATGCTAAAAAAATAAATTTATTTAAATAAATTTTTAAAAATATAATTTTTATGGTTATTTAAAGACTTTTATTATTACTGTAAGATATGTTTTTATATGTTTTTTAAATTTGCTATTTGTAGTTCTGTAAATTAAATCTTTAATCTTATGGTTTTCTACTATTCAATTTGATTTAGCTGTAATTCAATCTAGACAATAAATCAAAATATTAATAAATATTAATATTTTATGAGCTTAATAAATTTGATGGCTTGATCAATCGAGGAAATTGAAAAACAATTGAGAAATCAAAATAAATTTGAGACGAAACTTCACCAAAATTTTTAAATAATTAAATAATTAAATAATTAAATAATTAAATAATTAAATAATTAAATAATTAAATAATTAAATAATTAAATAATTAAATAATTAAATAATTAAATAATTAAATAATTAAATAATTAAATAATTAAATAATTAAATAATTAAATAATTAAATAATTAAATAATTAAATAATTAAATAATTAAATAATTAAATAATTAAATAATTAAATAATTAAATAATTAAATAATTAAATAATTAAATAATTAAATAATTAAATAATTAAATAATTAAATAATTAAATAATTAAATAATTAAATAATTAAATAATTAAATAATTAAATAATTAAATAATTAAATAATTAAATAATTAAATAATTAAATAATTAAATAATTAAATAATTAAATAATTAAATAATTAAATAATTAAATAATTAAATAATTAAATAATTAAATAATTAAATAATTAAATAATTAAATAATTAAATAATTAAATAATTAAATAATTAAATAATTAAATAATTAAATAATTAAATAATTAAATAATTAAATAATTAAATAATTAAATAATTAAATAATTAAATAATTAAATAATTAAATAATTAAATAATTAAATAATTAAATAATTAAATAATTAAATAATTAAATAATTAAATAATTAAATAATTAAATAATTAAATAATTAAATAATTAAATAATTAAATAATTAAATAATTAAATAATTAAATAATTAAATAATTAAATAATTAAATAATTAAATAATTAAATAATTAAATAATTAAATAATTAAATAATTAAATAATTAAATAATTAAATAATTAAATAATTAAATAATTAAATAATTAAATAATTAAATAATTAAATAATTAAATAATTAAATAATTAAATAATTAAATAATTAAATAATTAAATAATTAAATAATTAAATAATTAAATAATTAAATAATTAAATAATTAAATAATTAAATAATTAAATAATTAAATAATTAAATAATTAAATAATTAAATAATTAAATAATTAAATAATTAAATAAATAAATAAATAAAACAATACCCACTAGGATAACCTCAGCAAGGGTATGAAATTGCAATTCTACAGCTGACGTTTACCAGCAGTCAGCTTTTGAGAGGCAGCAGCCTAATGAAATAATTAATTGCACAAAGGCGACAGAGCAGAGGCATCTTTTAAGCTATAATGATGATGACGTGACACGGCAGAGCGTGGAATGAAACGGAATGGAATGGAATGAACGGAACGGAACTATACGGAAATGGAATGGGACGAGTTACGGTCAGACGGTCAATTAAACGGCTGCACTTGATTATTAAGTGATTTATGTTAAGCACCTGACTTTGTCCTCCGCTTCGAGCTCATGAAAATCAAGAGGAGAGACGAGTTGAATGTGGAGCGCTTTCCCTTCATTTTCCTCTCTCTTCCCTTAGCTGGCAACTCAATTTGTAATTTGTGCTAATGAGTGCGTTAATTTAACGCCTGATTAACGCAACAAGCTGGAGCTACCTGGGGCCGGCTTTTGGCTTTTGGCTTGTGGTTTGTGGCTCGTGGCTTTTGGCCAAATAGTCAATAGGTTAGGTTGAGAGAGCAACGGCTTACGCAGGAGCTTAACACGAGCCACTTGACTTAATTTATTATCCAGCCAGGTCAGTTTCTCCCCTTTTCTCAATTCTCCCATTCTCTCTCTCTATCTCCCATTGCCATCCATCTGTATCATAATAAATGATTATGTGTGCATTTTGTGGCTTAATTATGATTAATTGTTATTTCGGCTCAGCTTGTTTGTACTTCAATGTCTGTTCAATGAACTGCACATAAATTGCGTGAAAATAGACACAGGTGTACACACGGAACGAGTGGAATGGAACACGAATAAAGACTGTGCGAAAGAGGGAGATTAAGACGAATGTTCCCAGATAAGCTTACAATTTATTAAGTTTGAATTTAGAAGGCCAATGTTGAAGGGAACGAGTGGAATGGAACACAAATAATCATGGTCAAAGAAGGAGAGTGAGACGCGGAATGTATGTCAAGTTGTGAATATAATTAATTAATATTTAAAAGGTAAGTTTGAAGGGGAACGAGTGGAATGTGAAACAGTAATGGAATTGGAACACAAATCCAGACAGGTGCAGAGGGAGACGAAATATGTGTAGCGTGGAATAGCGTGAAATAGAAATACAACTGATGTGAGATAGGAACGAGTGGAATGGAACACAAGAAAAACACGGTAAGAAAGAGGGAGAGTGAGACGCGGAATGTGTGTCAAGTTGTCAATATAATTAAATAATATTTAAAAGACAAGTGTTGAAGGGAACGAGAGGAATGTGAAACAGATTTGGAAATGGAACACAAATACAGACGAGGAGAGTGGGAGAACAACACGTATGCTGTATAATGAGCTTCCAATATAATAAGATAAGAACGAGTGGAATGTGAAACAAAATGGGAATGGAACACAATTCAAGACGGGAAGAGTGGGAGAATGTCTAAGCTAAGCTTTCAATATAATGAGATGGTGTCAGGAACTGTCGAAGTGTCGCTTGGAACGAGTGGAATGTGTAACAAAATGAGAATGAAACACAGAGAAAGTCAGTGAGGGAGGGAGATTGAGTGAGAGTCATGTGAAAAGCAGTCGATATAATCAGATGGTGTCAATTGCCAAGGTGACAATGGGAACGAATGGAATGTGAAACACAGTGGAAATGTGACAAACAGAAAGGAAAAATGTGTAAGGAATGGGGAAATTATGATGTTAAGTTAAGAAGTCGAATGTTACAGGCAACTATTGAAAGTTGGAACAAAATGGGAATGAAACATCAACAAAAGAAGACTGAAAAATATGAGAAATTATGTAAGAGCTCAGGAATTGCTAAAAAAAAAGCGAGGGAAACATATTAAAAGGTAAAGAATAAGGAAGAGAAATGTGTGCTAATGGGAATGAGTGAAAAATGGAACAGGTAGAGATTGAAATGATGAAAGAAAGATACAAGGAATAATTCAAGAGCAAAAGAAAGAGAATGGAGGTGGGCAGGGAGAGAGGGAAATACATCGATGGTCACTTCATAATCACATTGATAGCAACAAGAACAAGTGATACAGAGAGAGAGAGAGAGATAGAGTGTGAGGGGAAGAGATAAATAAGGAGAAAAGTTGGCTGGAAGAAGAAAACTTTTGCTAGTTACTTTTACAGTTATTATTGAAAGCTGGATCAAAAAAGTAAAAAAAAACTTTGGCTTATTTCATTACGCCAAACTTTTCATTACGAGCCGAGAGAGAAGGCAAGAGTATGAGAGAGCGGGATGGCACATTACTCATACGCAACGTACACTGATCAAAAAAAGGATTAAGGATTAAAAGGAAATTAAGATTTTGGTCTTAAATCAAAGAGTCTTGGACCAAAAAATGAGTCGAAAAATTAAAATTCAAACATCTTTTAAATTAGATCAATATATAAATTTAAAATCTATTTAATACGATCAATATTTAAATTTAGAATCAAAATTAGTTTTAAAAACCATGATTACACCCTTAATAACTTAATTGAATTTAATGTTTGATTGAAGCGAAATTAACCGTTATTTATGAATCGGTTATTAATCGGCTATTTCAGTTTGAATAATTTCGGTTGCGGTATAATATACAAAAAGTTTTATTTCGGTTCGGGTTTCAGTTACGATTATCAATTTCAATCGGTTAATGCCGGTTTTAAAGGATACGGTTTCGATTACGGCTTTAAAAATTATAATATTTTTATTGTTGTTGTTGTTTTATTTTGATATATGTAAATACATTTTTTCGGGTTCGGCATTTTTTAAAAATATTCCTTTAATATGTTTTTCCTTGTCAAAAGTGGGATTCGAACCCGCGCTTGTTTTCCCAACTGATGCGGCGACTCTAACCAAAGTGCCACAGTATAACAATTGGTAACACATAAAAATATAACATTTTCATAATTTACTAACAATTTAAGATCTTTATTATGATATTATGAACTGCGATTTTTTAGATTAATATTAGATTAATATTCTTGTCATTAGAAATTTGGACTAAAAAATGTTTTTTTTTTTAAAACAACAAAAATATGTGGGATGAATGCATTTGTTTTCAGAGATTGGTCTTTTTTTCAGTGTATATCCTCTCTGCTTATTCTTCCCACACTCTTCTCTCTGTCTCTCCCCCCTCTCTTTCTTTTCTTAGTCACTTTGTGGCTTTTATCAATGCGAAAGTTTTTTGGGTTGGGGAACAAAACAAAAGTAACCGAAAAACTTGAGCCAAAACGAATGTGAATGTGAATACGTGTGTGTGTGTGTGAATATATACGAGTACTCATTGAATGTATCATGTAGCCAGGCAGGCAGGAGAGGAGGGAGAAGAGAGGGGGGGAGAGGAGGGCGGTACTGAAATCCATTTGAAACGTCAAACAAATTGAATTGAGGCTCGACTCGGTAATAGCGCTGATAATTGGCACCACACACAAAAACTTGCCCAACAAACTGTCACACTCAGTTCTAAAGAGGGTGAGACAGAGACAGCAATAGTAATAGAGTTAGAAAGAGGGAGAGGGAGAGAGATAGTGTTTAATGTGAGGGAGACAGCGTAGCAATTGAATTGCCTTTGACGTGTGAGCTTTTAGGGTTTTTTATTACATTTATGAATGGGGACCCTCAACGTGACCTCAACTCAACTATGCACTGAGAGAAAATAGCCCTACTAAAATTAAGTTCAAGATAACCTCAAATTAATTGCATTCCTTAAAATCCACTCTTGATATAGCATAAAAATTCTTTAAGGAAGTTCATAGACATTTTGTACAAGTGGAATAAATTTTGACGCATTTTTTCTTCAGAATTTATGTATGAAAAATAACTGGGCTCGCTTCCCTTACTGTCATGCTAAAATCAGGCACCATAATTGTTATGAGAAATAAGCAAAAATATAATTTTTAATGTTTATTTAAAGACTTTTATTTCATACTGACTTAAAAAAAAAATTAAAAATAATTATCATTATTGATTTTTATTTTTTCAGTCTTTTATAAGAGTTTTGGATGATATTTTTTGGAATAAAAGTCTTTAACGACTTTTTTTTTTAATTCACAAATAATTATAATTATAATAATTATATAATATAAATTAAAATAAATCTCTTTAAATAACCATTAGAAGTGATTTTTAATTGAAAAATTTTTAAATATAAGTTTATAAGCTGTTTGCAGAGATTTTGTAAATACAAAAAAAATGGTAAATTTGAAACAAAAATTGCACTTGTTCTTAAAGTTGATGTTATAGTTGAATTTTTTGTTCAATAACATTTATTTTCAGTCCCTGATTTAAATATGTAATATACCTATCTTTTAAAAATCCGGATATGACACTAAAAAATTTATATTTTTATTTGTAATTTTAAATTAGGATCTTTAAATCTCTTTTTTATAAATCTTTTTTTTTGCTTAGAATTCTCAAATGGTTCTTGCTTGTCTAGACTCAGAAATTAAGACTATGTTAAAGTTAATAAATTAAGACAGTATAATAGTAGAATTAAAAAAAAATCAAAAAAATTAATGCATTAAAAAAAGAGTTTTCTTTTATTTGTTGATAGTTTTTCTTCAATTTAAAATCTGTTTGTCAATTTTTAATATTAAAATACTATTAAATAAGCTACTTGATTCTTTCGCTCAGTGTATGAGTTGTGAGTGGTTTTTGGTCTTAGATTTCATCGCTATAGAGACAAATATGAAAATTGATTTGTTTCATTAATGCACAACAAATGTCCTTTCTCTCTCCCTCTCTCTCTCTGTCCCTCTCTTTCTTTCTACTTCCTTTCACTAATTTATATCTTTAGTTTATTAATTGCCATCTAATTGTGGCTTGGCATGCAAACCTTGCTTTTACTTTCTTTTTTTCTAATTGAAAAAGTGACCAAGTGGAAGACCGAGATGCGAGAGAGGTAGAGAGAGAGAGAGAGAGAGAGGGAAATGAGAAGAAGGGAGATAGAAAGAGAGAGAGAGGGAGAGGGAGGGAGGTATGCGTGGCTAAAATGCAAATTAATTTGTGCAAACTTAAGTAAATACAAAAAAAAAATAGAATTAAATAGAAAACCACTAAGAGCGATGAAAACGCAAGTGCTCGACTAAGTGATACCCTGCAACGCATGTTACTACACCTAAAAGGATAATATATTTACCCAAATGTTTTATACATACTTAAATTTAATTCCATATTTCCTATTCAAAGACTCTGAGATTAAATAAATAAATATTAATATAAAATTAGATTAAAAATCGAATTTTCTAAAAATTGTATTTAACTTTTGCTGTCAATTTATATTTTTTGGAATTCAAATGAATGATTCATTCAAATATTTGTTTAGTATATTTAAATATATTAAAAAAATCGATTACTTAATTGAGTCGATTGTTTATAGTTGAAATTTAATAAATCAATAAAAAATAATTAAAAAGATTAACAAATACAAAAATCAATAATTAAATTTATTAATTAATAAATTCATTTTTAAATAAATAAATAAATAAATAAATAAATAAATAAATAAATAAATAAATAAATAAATAAATAAATAAATAAATAAATAAATAAATAAATAAATAAATAAATAAATAAATAAATAAATAAATAAATAAATAAATAAATAAATAAATAAATAAATAAATAAATAAATACATAAATAAATAAATAAATAAATAAATAAATAAATAAATAAATAAATAAAATAAAATAAAAAGAAAATAATAACATTAATAAATAGTAAAATCAATAATTAAATAAATTAATGAATAAATAAATTAGTTCATTAATAAATGAATACATAAATTAATAAATAAGTCAATAAATAAATTGTAAAAAAATATAGAAAAATAAATTAATTATTTAAACAATAAATAAATAAATAAAAATATAAAAATTAATACATAAATAAATAAATACACTCACTTTGTTGTGAACATGATTTATTCAGAATAGATTTAAGATATTCCTTTCATTCTTTAAGTTGAAGAATTCTTCACAAAAATAAATAAATTAATAAATAAATAAATTAATTAATTATTACAAATAAATAAATAAATGAATTAAGTAATAAAAGAAATTTCGGAAAATTGATTGTAGTATAATATGACAAATTAAATATTAAATATACAGATCTCTCCCTTTACATTTTATTACAGGGTATTCTCGAGAGAGAATGAAAGAAGAAGAGGCAACAAACATTTTCACACTATAACCAAATTAAAAGTTGTGCAAACTAAAAAACAATTTGTAAGCCAAAAGTTGCCACATTCAACAGAGGACTGTCCGGCCTGAAGGGGTGTGCAAGGAAAGGGGAGGGGAGGAATAAGGGGTAACAATATTTCGACCACATTCAACATTTCTATTGCTCTTGTTGTTTCCTGATTTTTTTGATGTTTGCCTTTTTTTTTATCCTGGAGGCGATTTTTGAACTCGTCGTTTGTTTTTTTCTTTTCTCATCTTCTCGCTTTCTCTTCTCTCGTTTCTCTCGCTTCTCGTTCTTTTCTCTCGTTGCTTTTAACATCCTCTCGTCGCTTTTATCTAATCAAAACAGTTTGCGACTCGCTTCAACAAATTTTATTTGATTTTTTCATGTTTCATGTTTTTTTTCTTTTTTTTCTTTCTTTTATTTAATTTAATTCTTCTTTTTTTTTGAGAAGAGCAAACAAATTGAATCAGAGGCGTCAATTGAATTTTCATATGGCAGTCGCTTTCATAGGCGGAAAAGCTGAAAAGCGGAAAAGCCAACAGCGGAAAAGCTAAAAAACAAAATTGAAACCGATAGACAAAGACAAAGTCAAAGTCAAGGTGAGGGATTTCATTTGAGTTTCACTTTCAGTTGGTTTTTAAATGACTTTCTGTGTAAAATGGATTCAAAAAAAATGTGTATAAATCAGGGAATAAAACCGAAACGAATATCGGATTCAGGTTATCGGTTGTCAGTTATGCAAAATCTTGGAGTATCGGTTTCGTAACGGTTATCGGTTTTTTATAAGTTTCGGTTTAAAAATACGAGTATTAAGGTTTTCGGTTAATAAAAATAATAAACTTTATTCATTGTTTTACATGAAAAAGACTTAATGCTCTTTTAAGCCTGGAAAATAATGTTATATGGTGACTGAAATGATCCTGTGTAATGTCGATTTTATTATAACTTGATCTCAAATAAATTTCTGTCATTTGGTTTGAAAATTTTGATTATTTTTATTTTACTGAACTTTGATAACTTTGAACCGCCATAACTTTGTCAAAAGTCAATCAATTTTTATGCGGAATGTAAATTTGAGCATCATTTTATAACCAACTTCGTTTTGCATTTACAATTTTTACATTTTAGAAAATTTTTGAAAATATAATTTTTTCGAAATTTTACAGTGTTACCCCTTTAACTTTTTTGATTTTTTCAAAAAATTCGAATTTTCAAAATGAACAAAATTTAAATGCAGAATGAATTTGGAGGTAAAATCATTCTCAAATTTACATTCCACATAAAAATTGATTGACTTTTGACAAAGTTATGACAGTTCAAAATTATCAGTTGCTGCGACGGCCAGAACTGAAATTAACCCTTATAAATGAATCGGTTACTAAACGGTTATTGCGGTTTAAAGAGTTTTGTTTTATGGGTTTCGGTACAGCGGAAGAATAATTTTTCGGTTACGGTTTCAGTTACGGTTACAAATTTCAATCGGTTTTTACCGGTTAAAGGTTACGGTTTCGGTTAAGATTTTAATCCCTAATAATAAATTATTTACTAAGAATTAAAAATAATGTAATATCCAGAGACCGTAATTATTAAAAGTTTTATTACAAAAATGACATGTTTTATTATACATAATTAGGGAATCAAACCGAATTTAAAGCTGAAACTAGAGACTTAAAATTTGTAATTTTCCAAAATCACAAGGGATTCAACAGATTTTTAAGACAATATATCAAAAGTCCTGGGCGAGGAAGGAAGAGGGAAAGGGAAAGAAAGCGAAGGGCAGATGAAGAAAGAAAGGGGCAATGACCACGCCCACAAATGCTTAATATGTATATAATAAAATACAAGGCAGACGTTGACAGGTTAATGTCAAATCGCGCTACCAAAACCAAAAAGCCAACAAATTGAGAGACAAGTGAGAACAGACAACAAAAAGTTGCTGATCGACGCGTTGATACTCTAGAAAATGTTCAAAATAAGTCTGACAATGAGTTACATTTTCTTTTTTTTTAAATTATTTAGCTAAATTATTATGTTTGAGTTACATAATTACCAACATAACGAGCATACCCCATGCAAGATACAAAATAAAGAAAAATAAAAGTAGAATAAAGTCAACGGAAAATGTGGAACGTCAACAAAGCGGCAAGAAAGTTTGTCGCCCTCATCGTCATTATGAGGCGGGGTGGCAACTCTGAAGCTGTCAGCTGACAGTTATGAGAAAAAGTAAAGCTGACGAAGACATCAACCAACCAACCAACCAACCAACCAACCAACCAGGCAGACAGACAGACAGACAGACAAGACTGTGAGTCAGTACACTGAACAAAAATAGGTCCTCAAATCATGAACTACGAATTTTGGTCGATAAAATGAGTTGAGAACATAAAATTCTTAAAATCTTGATTTTAAGAAGTTTTAAAATAAGACAAAGTTCTTATTTTTAATATCAAACAGTTTTAAATACTCAAGACAATGAAAATAAATTAAAAGGCAGGTTTTAAATTTACAAATTGATTTCAAAAAAATATTTATAAATATTTCTTTAACATGTTATTCCTTGTCAAGAATGGACATTATTCTTATACTTTTATCTTCGCTCGCGGAAATTAAAATTAGTTATGTTAATAAAGATTGTAACCTTAAGTATGAGTTTGGTTGAGATATCTTAAGAAACATTAAGGTTTTTCATACTAAATGTTAATTTGCATCCGATTATTACTATGGCAGCTATATGATATGGTAATCCGACTTTGACCAAATTTAGTCAGAATGTAAGAGACAGTCCCAAACCTATAATCTGTAAGTTTGATTAAGATATCTTAAGAAACAAAAAAGTTTTTCATACAAAGCAATTCCCTGAACTTTGACCTGAATTTGGCGCACTTACAGGTGGAATTTCGCAATACGTTGATGTGTCAGTCAGTCAGTGAGTCAGTCAGAACAAAGAGTCTTATATATATAGATTAAGATCTGGGATTTCTTAGATTAATAATCTTAGTATTATTAATTTGGTTTTAAAATGTTTTTATTTTAAGAATAAAAAATGTAAAATGATTGTTTTTGTTTTTAGAAGTTGTTCCCTTTTTTTCAGTGTAAGACAGTGAGACAGGCTGGCAACGGGGCAACAAATTTGTTTAGTCTTAGTCTGGCAGCTCTTTCCTCCCTGCCTCCCTGCCTCCACTCTCACCTCTCCACTCTCCACTTCTCTCTCCTCTTTTCGCTGCCTTTCGAGCCACATGCCATTTTTTGGTAATGATGGCTTAAAGAACGCCCGCTGCGACAATGTGCTTTGTTATGCCCTCGGAGTGGGTATGATAATTATGTTGTCAAGTATGTAACGCCTTCACGGAGATACACTGTTAAAAATTATCGTTTGCTTAAATCAAGAATGTTAGGCTTAAATATTTTATTTTCAAATTAAAAGTACAATAAACTCAAAAATACATAAATAAATATGTGTTTTTTCTAAGTATTTTTTAGATATTCTGATTCTCGAGAGCATAATTTTATTAATCACTATACGTACACTAAAAAAGAGAAAAGTCGATATTGTACTTTGTTGTTCAGTTATTATCAGTTGGATATTTTATTTTTTAATATTTCTGTTTTCTAAAACTTATGGAATCCCATAAAATCCTTTTTTATTATAGTAAAAAAAAAATATTTATTATATTTTTTTATCTGAATTGTTCTATAAAAAGTTTTTTTCTTAACCTAATAATGCCTCTAGTAAAGTATTTAAATATCAATTAGGGTATGAATTATAACTAACTAACTCTAAAGCTATCATGTTATTTAACAAACTGATGAAGTTTTGACAAAATCAAAAAAATCTTAAGTTAATTAAAAAGTACATTATTTATTTTTATATTTTAAAATGCATTATTATAGTTTTTATTATAGAAAACAAGTTTACGATATAATGATTTTTTTAGACTTTTATTTGAGGAAAAGCTTGTTTTATTAAAATAAAACATTATTTAAATTAAATATTTTGTATAATTTAAATAATATGAATTATATTTCATAAAGAATTTCGTACAATATTTAATCTGCGGTTTTTTAGAAATAATAATATAAATTTCATCTTTTTAAATTTAAATTAAACATTTTGTTTATTTTATACATTTTATATATTTTTAATAGGTTTTATATTTTAGAGCGAATATTCTAGAGTGTTCAAACTGCGACTTTTAGGAGATAATAACATATTTTTCATATTTTTAAATTTAAAGTAAGCATTTTGTATATTTTATAAATTGTATTTATTTTTAATATGTATTTTATTTTTTAAGAAGAATTTCCTAGAGTATTCAAGCTCGACTTTTTGGGGATTATAATTTTCATCTTTTTAAATTTAAATTAAACAGATTATTTATTTAATAAATTGTAATTATTTTCAATATGTGTTATATTAAATGAATAATTTCCTAGAGTATTCAAAGGGCGACTTTTTAGAATTTATAATATTCATCTTTTTAAATTTAAATTAAACAGTTTTTATATTTTTTACATTGTATTTATTTTCAATATGTATTTAATTTTTTAAGACGAATTTCCTAGAGTATTTAAACTGCGACTTTTTAGGGATTAAAATTTTCATCTCTTTCATTTTTTCGGTATTTTTTGTTGTCGTCTTTTAACAGGGAATCCTTGCGCGAGGACGCGACGTTAACAGAGCGTGTCCTGAGTTTATTTTGGGAGAGGCAGAAAAAGATGGAGAAATGGGATTGCGGAGAGTCAGGGAGGGGGGGAGTGGGGGAGAGTCAGGGATAGGGGGGGGGGGGGGTAGATGGGGTGTCAACCGCTAAAAGGGCGTTAAGTGTTTTATTTACCCTCAAAATATAATTTATATATTGCGATTGTGTTGTGAGGGTGAAGGATTTGTATTGTGACGCTTTGTGAAAGTGATTTAAATTTTAAGCACTTTCTGCGTTTTGTTTGTTTGGTTTTCTCTTTCTCTTTTATTCCTTTTTTTTTTGAGGTTAGACACGATGTTGGTTTTGAGGTTATGTCGCGTTGATTACTTTTCTCATTTCCCAAATTGACTTGATGACATTTTCTGGGTAATTTGCAGCACTCGCATATTTGACACGTCTCTCTCTCTTTCTCTCTCTCTCTCTCTCTTTTTCTCTCTTTCCCCCCTCTTAACTCTGTTTACACTGTTTTTCTGATTGCGGCCAACTTGATATAACCAATTATTGAGGAGAACAAACAACACAAAAATGCTTCTCGCTAAAATGTGTTGAGCATTAAAATTTCGTCTTTTCTTCCCATTCCACAGTGGGAAATATCGCTGGAAAAGCTTAAATTAGTTATTTTAAATTTTCGAAACCCTAATATCGTTTTTTTCCTAATCTGTTTAATAGTTTTTGTATAATTCGTTATCGTTATTTATTTTTATTATTTATTTTGGTGTAAAACTAATAATTTTTTTTATTTTTTTATCATTATTTTTTCAACTTTTCTTCCCATCCCACAGTGGGAAATATCGCTGGAAAAGCTTAAATTAGTTAACTTCTAATTTTCGAAACCCTAATATCGTTTTTTTCCTAATCTGTTTAATAGTTTTTGTATAATTCGTTATCGTTATTTATTTTTATTATTTATTTATTATTTTGGGTTTTACAGATTTTGGTGTAAAACTAATAATATTTTTTATCATTATTTTTCCATCTTTTCTTCTAGAAATATTTTAGCTTTTACAGTGATTGATTTTGGTGTAATGCAAATTATATTTTTTGATTTTTTATTTTTTTTTTTGTATTTTTGTGTTTTCTTCCCATGCCACAGTGGGAAAAAACGCTGGTAAGTTTAAGAATCTCTGATACGTTTTCATTTTTTTTTAGTTACTTGAAATAAGCTTTTTTAATAAATTTATTTACAGTTTTAGTGTAATTTTAATATCATTATTTACACAAAAACATTAGATATTTTAGATTTTACAGTGATAGATTTTCTTGTGAAAAAAATTATATTTTTTAAAAACAAAAATAGCCTAAAGGAAAATAAATTTAAACATTAAAACATTTCTATGACGATATGCTTGCTACTTTGTAAAATTATGGTATTTACTAATGCAGCTAATTAAGCATTGTGCCACACTGTGCCACCCCCCCTTTCCCGAAAGTGGCACGCCTCTGTTAATCGGCTGGCAAAGTAAATTAAAATATTTCATTGAGTACAATTTATAACCAGGAGCTGCGTTAAACGGCAGCCGACAGCCAACGTCTTCTTCTTCTTCTCTTCTCCTTCTCTTCTCCTTCTTCTTCTCTACTCCTTCTTCTTCTACTTCTTCGGCTTCTAATTCTTCTGCTTTTGCTACACTGAAAGAAAAGAACAACTTTAAAAATCAAGAACATTCATCTAACATATTTTGTTTTTGAAATATGACCATTTTAAGTCCAAAATAATAATGCTAAGAATATTAATCTAAAAAAATCTCAGTTCTTAATATGAGAATAAAAATCTTTAATTGTTAGAAAAATATGAATATGTTATATTTTCAAGAATATTTATAAAAATCAGCAATTCAGATAAATATGTAAACAAAATTCAATCTTAAGGAACAAGAAGAGTGGTTAATACTAAACGATAATTTGCATCCGATTCTGTTCCTATAGCAGCTATATGATATGGAAATCAGACTTTGACCAAATTTGGTCAGAATGTAAGAGACAGTCCCAAACCTATAATCTGTAAGTTTGGTTAAGATATCTTAAGAAACAAAAAAGTTGTTCATACAAAGCAATTCCATGACATCTGACCTCAATTTGACGCACTCACAGGTGGAATTGTCTCATCTATGTCCTTTATCCGTTTGGCCTACACGTTGATGTGTCAGTCGGTCAGTCAGTCAGTCAATCAGTCAGTCAGTCAACCAGGACAAAGATATAAATAGATATAAAAAACCTGCCTTATTTTTTTTCATGAGTATTTAATACTATTTAATCTATAAATAAGAACTGGGTCATATTTAAAATCTTCTTAAAATCAAGATGTGTTTCGAATTTAAATGTTCTCTAAGCATTTTTTCTACCAAAATTCTAGATTTTCGAACCTATTATATTATTAACAGTGTACTCCTTCTACTTCTCCTTGTGTTTGTCCTTTGTCCTTGCAACTTTTTGTGGCAACTTGTTGCGACAACATTTAATTATTGGCGACAGGATAATCAAGTAAACTTGCCAAGAATTTCAATTTCATTTAATGGTTTAACACATTTTAAACAGCCTTCTCCAACAATGGGACAGAGAGTCGAGAGAGGAGTGAGAAGAGAGAGGAGTGAGAAGGGAGGAGAAAGGGGTTTAAGCCTCAAGTGTCATGTTAACGGCACTAAACGAACGACAAAAGCGGCTAAAAGGACTAAAGGCTAAAGAAAAAGGGTTTTGCTTTTTGCCGCTTTCCATTTATCCTTTCTCATGCTTTCTCTTTCCCCCCGCCTCTCTCTCTCCATTGCTATCATTCAACAATTAGTAATGAAAACAACAGAACAAACAAACAAACAACAGCGAGAACAACAATTAACATAAACATAATGCCCGCAAAGACAATTATTTTGGGCTTAATGGAAGCAGGAAAATAAACATAGAGAAAGTGGGAGGAACGAGTGGAAATGGGAAAGAGAAATAAGTAAAATGGGCATGAGAAAGGTGTGAAGTCATTAAACACAGTCAAAGTTCATTGAAATGCTTATTAAATGTTATGGAACGTTGGAATGAAACGACATGGAATTGAAACAGGATTCGGAAATAAATAAAATTACATATAAAATAAAGAAAACTGTGAAAATGTAGTGGCAATTGAAAACGAAGAGGAACGATGGAATGAAACGTATTATAATATATAGAAACAGGGAACGAGTGGAAATGGGGAAGAGAAAAAGAAAGAAATGGGCATGAGAAAGGTGTGAAGTTATTAAACACAGTCAAAGTTCATTGAAATGCTTATTAAATGTTATGGAACGTTGGAATGGAACGACATGGAATTGAAACAGGATTCGGAAATAAATAAAATTACGTTTAAAATAAAGAACTGATAATATAGTGGAAATAAAAATAATGTGGAACGATGGAATGAAACGTATTATAATATATAGAAACAGGGAACGAGTGGAAATGGGAAAGAGAAAAAGAAAGAAATGGGCATGAGAAAGGTGTGAAGTTATTAAACACAGTCAAAGTCCATTGAAATGCTTATTAAATGTTATGGAACGTTGGAATGGAACGACATGGAATTGAGCCAGGAGTTTTTAAATAAAAAAATTTAATTTTAAGAGAGAGAAAGATAAAGAAAGAAAGAGAAAGATAGAGAAAGAGAGAGAGATATAGAGAGAATGAGAGAGAAAGGGAGAGAGAAAAAGAGAGAGAGAGAGAGAAAAAATGAATAGATGAAAAGATAAATATAAAGATAAATATAAAGATAAAGATAAAGAGATGAAATGAATGAGAGCCCTATAGTGTAGAGAGAGAGAGAGAGAGAAGGTGAAAAGGAGAAAGTAGTAGAGCTCAAGGACATTTAAACAAACCACACACAACACACACACACACACACACACATAGACACATAAGGGTCCATTGCTTGCGGCTAGAGGGAGAGAGTCGAGTGAGGAATAGAGAGAGAGGGAGAGAAAAGGAGAGAGAGAGGGGGGAAGTTATTCGGTGTCGCCATCGCATTTGACTGTGGGAATGTAATTAGTTGCTCGAGGTGCTTTAATTAAAATGTATATCCTTATTGTCCTGCCCCTTTTGCCTGGCCACGACCGCTAGAGGGCGCCACAACGGCGAATGGGAACGGGGGATGAAGGGGAATAGAGGGATAAAAGGGGGTAGCGTAATTGTTCCGTGTTACAATTAATTATGTCAAATGGTCACCACAGAAAGAGAGAGAGAGAGAGGGAGAATGAAAGGTAGATAGAGAGAGAGAGAGAGAGAGAGAACGTTGCCAAAGGAGCTGCTGGCCACTTTAGATTAGAGCCAGGATTGTGTGTGTGTGTAGAAATCAAATTCAAGGACCAAAACAAGGCTTGCATAAAATAAAAAGAAAAATAAAATACGAAAGCAGCTGCGAAAATTGAAACGAATTGAATTGAATTGAATTCGATTGGATTGAATTCGAGCTGTAAGCGACAAATTGAAACAGGACGAACAAGGAACAAGAAGAGGAGCAGCAGGATCGAAGGCGGAAAATTGTCTGGAGTTTCACTCAGAGAAGAAAATGCATAATAAAAATAAATACAGACAGTTTTCATGTTGAAAGTCTGTTATATAAAATCTAAATCGTTTTAAAAATAATTACAATAAAATAAAACTTAAATTTAAATTTTTTATTTAATGAATTTATTTATTTATGTACTATTTCCATAAGATTTATTATTTATTATTTTATTTATAATTCATATATTTATTATTTTGGTCAGCTTCACTCAGAGAAGAAAATGCCTAGGAAAATAGTAAAAAAAAAGTAAATTATGATTTTGATTATTTGATGTAAAATAATATAAAACTTATATTGAATTTTTATATTTAATGAATCTGTTTATTTATGAACTATTTCCTTAAGATAAATTTTATTATTTTATTTATAATTCATTCTCTGAGTTTCACTTAGAGAAGAAAATACCTAGGAAAATAGTAAAAATAAATAATGACTGTATTTATTATGATTTTGATTATTTGATGTAAAATCAAATTAATTGTTAAATCAAAATCAAATTAAAAATAATTACAATGATTTAAAAAATTTTAATTGCAATTGTTCATTTAAAAATTAACTTAATTTGAATTTTCAATAATGATTACATAATTATTTACATTATATTAAATATGTATATATATACTTAGTATATGTATATTAAAATATTATTATATATTTTATTATTTTATTTAATGTTTATTTATTTATTATTTTTAGTAGTGTCTGCATAGTAAAAATAAATACAGTCATATTTCATGTTGAATCAAAATTAGTTATTCTGTAATTTAAAACAAAATAATATTTCAAATAATTACAATAATTCAAAAAAATTTAAATTTTAATTGTTTATTTAAAATCAATCTAATTTAATTAATGCCAAAGGAAAAATTTTAATTACTTTCACTTATCAAAAAAAAATTTAAATTTTCCTGTCCTTTAAAGAAACGCAGGAGCAATTTCACTCAGCTCACCAATTCAAAGTCATATTTTTACTCAAAAATGTGAATAAAATTTGGTTGCTTTCTACTCAATTCTGTTCGCCTGGTAATTTTGAAATTTTCTTCAGTAAGTTCCTGAAATTTTGTTTCCCCATCTGAAAATTGAGACCCTTCCGTAAATAAGAAGAATAGTTTACTATTTCAATTTTAAATTCATTTTATTCTTAAAATCCCATCCTTAAGAAGCAACATTGGTATATAATTTCTATGCTTATCTTTAAATATATGAAGAATAAATATAAAATGCTTTAAGCATTAGCATTAAATATAAAACTTTTGTCGTGAATAAATAAATTAATAAATTTTAGCCTTGAGTAACCTTGATATACAATTTTTATGCTTATCTTCTGATATATGAAGAATATAAGAGCTATATTTTAATATAAGCATTAAATAAAATTAATCATTCATAAAAGTATAACATTAATAAAAGTAGTATTAATTAAAAAAACTATTATATTTAATTGAAATTGAGTCTATTAAAAATTGATTTAAAAATTAATTTATAAATTAATTTAAAGAACGATTTAAAAAATTGATTTAAAAATTGAGACACTCCCTGTGGACCAAAATAAGAAGAGTTTTTCATTGTTTTACATGAAAAAAGACTTAATGCTCTTATTAGGATGGAAAATAATGGGATCTGGTTACTGGAATGGTCCAGCGTAATATCGTTTTTATTATAATTTGACCTCATATAAATTAGGTTCATTTGGTTTGAAAATTTCGATTATTTTGATTTTACTGATTTTTAATAACTTTGAACTGCCATAACTTTGTCAAAACTCAATCAATTCCCATGCACAACGTAAATTTGAGCATGATTTTATCTCTAAATTCGTTCTGCATTTAAATTTTAATTCAATTTGAAAATTCGAAAATTTCGAAATTTTTCGAAAAATGATAAGGGGTAACACTGTAAATATTCGAAAA
Source organism: Drosophila kuntzei (assembly GCA_035042165.1). Classification (NCBI taxonomy): domain Eukaryota; kingdom Metazoa; phylum Arthropoda; class Insecta; order Diptera; family Drosophilidae; genus Drosophila; species Drosophila kuntzei. Next base: position 1,938,701 of record JAWNLU010001422.1, read on the forward strand.
AATTCGAAATTTTTGAATTTTTGAAAATGAACAAAATTTAAATGCAGATCGAATTTAATAGTAAAATAATGCTCAAATTTACATTGCGGATGGAAATTGATTGAGTTTTGAGTTATGACAGTTCAAAGTTATTAAAAATCAGTAAAATCAAAATAATCGAAATTTTTAAACCAAATGAACCTAATTTATATGAGGTCTTTCATTTGGTCAAAGTCATATTACTATATCATATAGATGCCATAGGAATAATCAAACTCACAGATTGTGTTTTTGGGACTGTCCCTAACATCCTCACCAAATTTGATCGAAATCGGATTACTGTATCAATCCAATAAAACTCCTTTACCTTTGTGGTGTTTTGGAAGTCGGAAAAACTTCTTAAATATATATTTAGTTTATGTTTTGACTAAACTTCATTAACATAAATAATTTGCATTTCATATTATATTTTTGAATTCAATTTATTCATACATCTAAATGTTAATAGTACATAATCCGAGCATTTTTCTCTGGGTGTATTATAGACTTGTCAATCAATTTACATATCGATGACCTAAACATGAAACGCCAAACAGCTTTTGGACAAAGGACAATGAAGGACACAGAACGCGTCGAGTTTTTCAATAAATAAATTTAATATCAGTAAAACTGCCCGCAGCCAACTTCACTTGGTAGCGACAACCCTATGATGATGATTATGATGAAGATGATGATGTCGTTATTTATTTATTTAGTATGCTGTAATGTTTCTAGTGTTCACATCAAAATCATTCACAGTTTTTGTAAAATGTATACAAAGTGAGAGAAAAAAGTGAATATTTGAATGATTGAGCTGTGATTGAACGGGGATTGAACTGAGATTAACATGATTGAACTGAAGTTGTGCTGTGATTTAGCTAATATTTAAATGATTGAACTAATATTGAGATGATTGAGCTTAGATTCAGAAGATTGAACTGAGATTGAGCTGAGATTTAAATGATTGAACTAAGATTCAGATAATTGAGCTGAAATTGAGCTGAGATTTAAATGGTTGAACCGAGATTCATATGATTGAACTGAGATGGAGCTGAGATTTAAATGATTGAACCGAGATTCAGATGATTGAATTGAGATTGAGCTGAGATTTAAATGATTATACTGATATTCAGATGAATAAGCTGAGATTTAAATGATTATACTGATATTCAGATGATTGAACTCAAATTAAGCTGAAATTCAGATGATTGAACTGAAATTGAGCTGTGCTTTAGCTGATATTTAAATGATTGAACTGAAATTAAGATAATTGATCTTATATTCAGATGATTGACCTGAGATAGAGCTGCAATTTAGCTGATATTCAGATGATTGACATTTCAGTCAGATGATTGAACTGACATTCAGATGATTGAACTGAAATGGAGATTTGATTCAGCTGAGATTCAGAGAATTGAGCAAAGAATCAGATTCAACTGAAATTCACATACAAAATTTAAATGATTGAGCTAAGATTGAATTTAAATTTAGCTTAAATGGAGAAAGTAAAGTTCATCCACAGCTGATTGACTGTTTGAGTGATTGACAATCAACGCATAGCCTCGGTTTCCATTTTAAACATAATTGAGAAAAAAATGGCATTTTGAAAAATTCGACTCCCTTTCGAAGGAAAAAAGTACATATGTAGTATATTTAAAATTCGGTTGAATACAACTTTTTCTGTTCTTCATCCAAAATGTTGTCTTTTAATAATAATTAATGATAATTATAAAGATTATTAAATTGTCTCAAAATATGTCTAACTCCCTAGGGAGAAAAATAGAAAAAAGAATAATTGAATTTCGTTAATTTAAGAAATTATTTAATTTGTTTAATTTAAGTATTTTAAATATTAGGACCTGATCAGATTTACGCTCATTCCCTAAGTAGAGTATATTAATTTGCGATACAAAGTTTATGAAAATTGTTCTCAGTTTTTACACATTTTTTTTCTGAATTAAAAATGTAAATATGTTGGTTATTGTATAGGCAAAAAAATGTGAATTTTCCATTAAAAAATTATTAAAATTATTTACATAGACTTTGTAGTAAAAATTGAGTTAATTAAATATTTAAAAAATTAAATTTTAAATATTTTAAACAAAATCCAGATATCACAGCGCTATTTCCTCTTTTGTTAAGATCTAAACTAACTTCTTTAAATAATACTTGAAATTTATTTAATTTGACATGCCCTATTTTCAATCTTTTTGTATTTCAGGAACTTCAAGTACTTTTCATTTCACTGCAAGTTATTTTTAAAATGTTTTAAAAGCTCTAAACACCATTAACTATGCCATGTTAACTTCACTTTTAAAATGCATCTATTAATTTGCTGTTAATAAATTTATTTAAATATTTCTCAGATCGCTTTTGGCCATTATTAATGCCAAAAGTTGGTCAGCAGCCGCATTGCCGACAACGTTGGCGGCTAAAAGCCGACTGTCGGCATTTTTGCGACTGTAGCCGCCTTTTATGTGGAACAGGACGAAGGACTCGCAAACCAGCAACTCTTATACTCTTATGCCAAAAAATACTGGGAACAGTTTCATCCCAATGAACGCTCTAAAGAACTTCTTAGTATTAATACTGAATATATTAATTTATTTTTAGGGACCGCATCGGCTATTATTTATAAGGTACAACATATGTTTTTATCAGGGATTAAAACCGAAACGAATATCGGTTTCAGTTACGGTTTCGGTTATGCTCGAATTAAGGTTTTCGGTTATCGGTTATACAAAATCTTGGTATTGGTTTCGTAACGGTTATCGGTTTTTTAGAAGTTTCGGTTTAAAAACACCAATATGGTTTCGGTTTACAAAAAAATAAAAATTAAGGTTTTCGGTTGACCAAAATAAGACGCGTTATTCATTGTTTTACTTAAAACAGACTTAATGCTCTTTTTAGCCTGGAAAATAATGTTATATGGTGACTGAAATGATCCTGTGTAATGTAGACTTTATTATAATTTGATCTCATATAAATTTGGATCATTTGGATTGAAAATTTGGATTATTTTGATTTTACTGAACTTTGATAACTTTGAACCGCCATAACTTTGTCAAAAGTCAATCAATTTTTATGCGGAATGTAAATTTGAGCATCATTTTATCTCCAAATTCGATCTGCATTTAAATTTTGTTCATTTTAAAAAATTTTTGAAAATCGAATTTTTTTGAAATTTTACAGTGTTACCCCTTTAACTTTTTTAATTTTTTCGAAAAAATTTGAATTTTGAAAATGAACAAAATTTAAATGCAGAACGAATTTGGAGGTAAAATCATACTCAAATTTACATGACATATGAAAATTGGTTGAGTTTTGACAAAGTTATGGCAGTTCAAAGTAACCGAATAAGTAACCCTTATAAATGAATCGGTTACTAAACGGTTATTTCGGTTTAAAGAGTTTCGGTTTATGGGTTTCAGTACAGCGGAAGAATATTTTTTCGGTTACGGTTTTAGTTACGGTTACAAATTTTAATCGGTTATTACCGGTTAAAGGTTACGGTTTCGGTTAAGGTTTGAATCCCTGGTTTTTATATTTATAAAAATATTTTTAATTTTTATTTCACAAATTTGTTTTAAAAATGTAATTTTTATTTCAAAAATTAAAAAATTTATTTATTTTTATGTTTTAATTTAAAAAATTATTTTTATTTATATATTTTTATTTTTTAAAATTGAAAAATATTACTTTTGTTTTGATGTTTTAATGTTTGTTTTTATTTCACAAATTGAAAAATAAATTTGATGTTTTAATCAGTAATAATAATTACAAAAATTTTTTTATAAAAACACAAATAATAATTAAATTTAACTTAAAAAATAAAAGTCTTTAAATAACCATTAAAAGTGATTCTTATTCCTCATAACAGTTGTGGTCCCTGGTTTAGACACAAAATACTTAATAGATTTTAATAGAATTTTCGTTCGCTTAATTAATCATATCCATTATATAACTTTTTCCCAGGTACTTTATTCTTCAACCTCGGAAAGATAAATAATTTTTAAAATATTAATAATCTATTAAATGTTATTATAGAATTTTCTTACACAAATCATAATATTTAATACTAAGAATATGCCGACTTATAAGTAAAATATGTGTCTTTAAACTCATTTCATCTTTATTTGTCAATCAGTCAATCAATCGTTATTCTATTTTTCAGTTAGCATAGAGTCAAATTAAGATCAAATATAAGAGCTAAATTTGTGTCTCTGTCAACTGAAAGGTCTCTAACCTTTGATTCCTATTGATCTCTGGCAAATTGAGAATTTTGAACTTTCTTTCATTTCTATTTTTGGAAACATTCTCACACTTGAATTTTAGTTTGTTCGCTTCGTCTTCTTTCAATATTTGGAACACATTTTTAATTTGCTTGCTTGGAAAAGCAGACAGAGTTGTATGAGCTTATTGAATACCCTGTTCAAATTTTGTAACCTATCTTTGAGTCGATCTTTTCTTATTTTGACAGACTTACTTGTTTAACAGATTGATATATTTAATATTTAATAATTTAAATATTCTAGAATTATTAATAGGTGTGTCTGCTCCTTGTCTCTGTTCTACGAGCATATCGAATACTCTGTAAAAATCAAATATATAGAATGGGGTATATAAACTTGATAAATCTATTATTATATACTATTTTATTTTACATTTAATAATTACTTGCGTTAATTTAATAAGTTCTAGGGTATACTCCTAGTCGGTCTAACTTCTTCGCTCTGTTATGTGAGCTTAGCTAATTTCCTGTAGAAATACAGTAAATCAACTTTCACTATATAAAAAAAAGAGGAGAATGTTAAAATGACTTGATAAATATTCCATATAATTAATATGTTATATGTTGTTTTATTTAATAATTTCTAGGGTATCTTTAAATTTATCTTAATCTCTCACTATGTTGTAGGAGCATATCGAACATCTGGTGGATAAAAATATATACACAGTGTCGGCGACAGACAGACGCACAGGCAAAATTCTGCAAAATTAAAACTTGAAGCTCGCGCAGACGGCGACTATTTTTTAAATATTGTATTAAATACTCTGTCAAAAATCAATTCAATATAAATTGGGTGTCCTTGGCACTATATAGATGAGATCTTATCAAATATGGAACTATTTAGGGATGATTTAATAAAAAAAAATTGTTTTAATTAGTTGAATTGCATTTTCTTAATTTCTAGGATATCTGCTAATGGAATTATTGAGGGATAATCTAGTTAAAAGCAATTGTTTTATTTAACTGAATTGAATTTTCTTAATTTTAGAACGTCTGCTAATGGATTTATGGCGGGATGATTTAATAAAAATAAATAGTAGATTTAATTGAATTGGATTTTCTTAATTTCTAGGATATCTGCTAGTAGTGCCTAGAAACTGACTTTATTGTCGCGTATTCGCAAGTTGTTTACTTTGTGTTTTTTTTTTAGATTTCTTTTGCTTTATTTTCCGGTTTCGGTTTGGCTTTGGGGAACATTGTCGCTTTATTTGAGTTACGTGACCCTGCGCCATTGAGCGCAAAAATTTCTTGGCTACATGAACATGCAACTTCATTCAGTGTTGTGAAACACACACACACACACACACACACACACACACATGCAACACACCCCTCAGCATAACGTATGTATGTATGTATGTGTCAGTCTCTTTGTCTCTTGACTGTTTGTTGATGTGGAGTCATGGCACAGACCCTCAATAGGGTGGGTACACTCATAAAAAATGATTCTAAAATTAAGTTTTTGGATGCAGAACTAAGAATTTGGGTCTAAAAATGGGTCGAGTACATAAAATTCTTAAAGTTAGAGAATACATCTCGATTTTAAGAATATTTCAAATATAAAAGATCAATTTCTTATTAATAAGATTAGAAATTCATATATTTTCAAGACCACAAATATTTTTTATATTTTATTTATTTACTTAAATTCCTAGTGCTACAAGGCAACCCTTATTATTTTTGGCAGTAGTCACTATTATATAACATCGACTATTAAATATAAAAAAAAAAAAAAAAAAAACTGAAAGCAATATTACAATTATATTAAAATATATTAGTATTGTTTATTTTATTTAGGTCTTAGATTTAGTTATAAATGAATTATAAAAAAATAGCAATGAATTAAAATATATTTGAATTATTTATTCTATTTATATCTTTGATTTATTTATAAATTTAGTTTTAATTTTATTATTTGTAATGTATGTTAACTTGTATTTATTAACTGAGTATTTCCCTGTAGATAAGTATAAAAATATATGGTTTAATATATTCAAGACAACAAATTAAAATTGATATTTTCTTTATTTTTCTTTTTTTTTGATAAACATATATACAATTATTTTTAGTTTGGTATTTTTATAAATAATCCTAATATATTTATTACACATTTTAATTTCAGATTTTTATACTTATGTATATTCAGAACTGCGAATTTTTAGATTAATATTTTTAGTATTATTAATATAATTTTAAAGTGGTTTTAATTTAAAAACAAAATATGTAAGATGAATGTTTTTGATTTTTAAAGTTGTTCTTCCATTTTTTCCAGTGTAGTCATGAGTGAATGAGGGGAGTGAGGGGGTGTCCAACTGAAGGAGCTGATGTCCTGTTCCTGTATCCTGGCATGTCGTCGTGCGAGCTTGTTAAGTTCATTAAGGTTGAATAATAACAACAGTAACTACATTTTAAAGGAGTTGTCAGAAAGACAGAGAGTAAGAGAGCGAGACAAGACAAGCGTCTAGCTATCTCTTTCATTCATGTGTGTGTTATGTGTGTGTGTGTGTGTGTGTGTGTGTGTGTGTGTGTGTGTGTGTGTGTGTGTGTGTTCAGGTGTGCTACGACTTCATCTTGCTCGTGTTTCGTGCTTTCTTTCTTG